>CM046814.1:37486100-37882870 GCA_025617385.1 Murraya koenigii | reverse complement strand
GCTTTTGGCTTGGTCGTCTCGATTCACGAGAGTGCTAGATTCTCGACTTGCGGATGGGTTCAGCGTGATCGTTCCACCTGACGGCCTATTAGAGTTGTTGTTTGGGCCGCGACCGCCTCTTGAGTGCGGTCAAGGCGTTGATGATGGGTGTTCGAGGGTAATCACGGGTTGTCCCGCTGCGAGGTGTTCTTGGGACCATCAGGGTATGTTTTTGGCGGGGTTTGGTTATTTTCTTGGCCATCATCCGATCCTTTATGTGTAGCTTATGTCTGTTTGTGAGGGTTTGGAGTTGGCGTTTCAGCTGGGGTATCTGTTGTGGAGGTAGAGTGCGATTCAGCCCTTTGTGGTCTCACAGGTCCTCTCGTGCAGATTACGTCAGATGGGATTATGCTTTATCCTTGCGTCGAGTTAGATCAGTGGTGTCCTCTCATTCAGTTGTGGTTCGGCATGTGTATCGGGAGGCTACGTCTGCAGCTGACTTTTTAGCTAATTGGGCTTGTACTTCTCGTTCCAGTCGTCGATTCTTATCGGTCCGTGATCTGCCCATCGGTTTATCTGGGATTCTTCATATAGATGCTCATGCGGCTCCGCATATCAGACGATAGTTTTCTAGATTACCGCTTGTATTTTTCACTTATTCAGGAGGTTTTGGTTCATGTCCCCCTCCTTATGTATTATTATCTATTACATGATTTATCCTACGGTGGGGGTCTCGCTCTAACCCTCCACCATCTTGGTGGTTTCAACAAAAAAAAACCCTAAACCACAAACCACTAAACCACTAACTTAGAAAAAAAAATTTTCTCTCTCAGAAAACTCTCAACTAGCGCACCTTGCTTGTTGAGTTAAGCGGCGTAATGACCCCTCCGTGGCCGGTGGTGGCACCTAGCCATTGCCGGACATTCCCGACCCGATGCCTTGCCCCGCGTGCCAGCAGTCCCTGCAGCGACCCTCCAGCCGCCCGCTGGATGCTCACGCACCCGGCCCACCATGTTGACGGATGCCCTGCGTCATTTACTGCGGTAGGGAAGGGTCCCTACTAGGCGCAGGCCTCCTGCATCACCTGCCCATTGCCGTGCGAGCCTCTTATGCGAGATCTGCTGCGGTTCCTTGCCAACCGTGTTGCCGTGAAAACCGCCGCTCCTTTGGTTTAGCCACGGTCCAGACACTTTTCGGCCCTCCTCACGGTCATCCCCACTCACAGAAACATGGCAGTCCGTTTACCGTGAACTCCCCACCATGCATCGGGATACTGACCACCACAGGCGTGTTTACGTACCGTCGGGTGGCGGTGAGTGGCCTCCTTCACGGCCGCCTATGGTGGTTCTCATTGCCGACCACCATCTCCCACCCGTGCGCTGCATGCGCCGGCCTCCATGAGCCTCGACTTCCCTAGCGTGCACTGTCCAACACGTAGCAGTGAGCCACCTGCTTGAGTCGACTCGGCGTGACTCGATGCATGAAGTTCCCATGCAAAGCTTGTCATGCCCCAGTGCTCGGGTTTGGCGGCCCCGAGGCAGAATCTCGTCCCATTCGCGGCCAAAATATACCAGCGATCTTTGAGAATCACGGTATCAAGGCGACTGACTATCCTCCCCACTCGGGTCTTCATGGCCACTGCTGAATTGAGTA
This sequence comes from Murraya koenigii, assembly GCA_025617385.1. Lineage (NCBI taxonomy): Eukaryota > Viridiplantae > Streptophyta > Magnoliopsida > Sapindales > Rutaceae > Murraya > Murraya koenigii. The sequence goes on along the minus strand of CM046814.1, from coordinate 37,881,238 downwards.
CTGACCAGCCCCGTGCTTACTCCTCTCATATCTGGGGTCAAACACATCCTCTACCTCGTGGAAACTTGCCTCGGAATGATGGGATATCGGTGTTCAAAGCCGGTGCCACTCTACCACTCATTCTAAGCAGCCAGGCTTCATCGCCTTAGGCTGTGAACCCGGCCTCCATCCTCGATCCCACAAGCTCACGGAGGCCACGAAATTCATTCCTTGATCTTGTAGCGGGTAATAATAGTACTTGATTCGGTCGAGCCGGTGACTACGCACCGTGGTGAGCCATTGTTTTATTTTCTAAGGAGGAAGTGCGGATTATGGGTGAGCCATTCAAGCTTGCTTTGGTGGGGAAGTTTTCCTTTGGCGAGGCCATCGATGGATCTTATTCGAAAGTTTTTGTTTCTCTTGGTCTCGAGGGAATTTTTAGATTTATTTGCTTGATAACCGGCATGTGTTGATCAAGTTAGCCATGGAGGAGGACTATTCGAGGTTTGGGTTCGCCGTACATGGTATGTTAATGGTCGTGGTATGCGTGTTTTCAAATGGAGCGCAGTTTTCGATGTTACGTGGAGTCCCTATTGTGCACTGTGTGGGTAAGTCTCCCATGTTACCGGTTCATTTTATTCGATCGAATACGCATTATTCTCTATTCTTTGGGGCTATTGGTACTCCTCTGCGTGTTGATCACATAGCGGCTTCGATGAATAGACCATCTATTGCTAGGGTGTTGGTTGAGTATGATGTTTGTGACCTTTGTTGCAGCGTATTTGGATTGGTGAGGAGATTACGGTTTACGGCGGGATGTTGTTTTGAGAAAGTTCACCTTATTGTACCACTTGTAAGCACTTGGGTCATCTTCTGTGAGAGTTGTTATGTCTCAAACCCAAGTATTCGTAAGCCTCCACCATCGAAGGATAATGGGTTGCGTACTTTTCCAGATAAGGGTAAAATGCCCATGGTTCCAACTGATGTGCAGCCTCGGGTTGCGTCTAGTACCGATATGTTGTCATTTACGATACTCGCCCTACTAGGGCATGTTCTTTGATTAGTGTTCTTTGCTCCGAGTGGGGATAGTCGAGTCATTGGGTCGGCCCGTTACGGAGGATGTTCCCTCGGATGATAAGGGTCATGAGGATGGTATTCAGACAGAGGCAGGTGATGTGTTGGGCCCGGAGATGGCTACTAGGGATGATACTGGTTCCATGCACGTGAGTTTCAATACTCATAGTTCCAAGATTCCGGAGAATGGCTCAGATGGTAGGGAGGGTCGTCCTGGTTTTTCTCGCTCGGACATCGAGTGTAGTTCGGAGGATTCGGGGGATATGGATGATGGGAGATTCCTGACTGATCCGGAGGATGTTCACACTCCATTAACTACGGACCGCGATGATTAGTGGATTGGGCGATCGGAGGGTTGCTAGTTCTTCTCGAGGTTTTTGTAGTTGCGGGCGTAAGACTCGTGAAGTCTCGGCGGAGGGTAGGTGTCGATCCCACCGATGATTAATACTCTTATCTAGAATATTCGAGGGATAAGTAAGGCCCATGATCCATGCGATTGCGGAAGTTGATCTGATTGCATAGATTGGCGTTGGTGTGTGTTTTGGAGCCTTTTCTTCTTGTTGATAGACTAGAAGCACTTCGTGTCCGCATTGCGATGGAGCATGGGTTTTCTTCCCGCTCACGGGAAAATATGGGTGTTACAGTCGGCACCTTTTTCGGTGGAGGTTACTGCGGGATATGGGCGGGTGGTTCATTGTCGGGTTAGTTATTCTTCCTATCACGATCCTGTATATGTTTCATATGTATATGCCGGTTGTGCTAAGATTGTGAGAGAGGATTTGTGGGATGGCCTTGTTTCGTTTCTTGATAGCCATAATGGCCACTTGGATGGTGGGTGGGGATTTTAACGTTGTGCGGTCTCTTCACGAGATTTCGGGGGCATGCTGACCTCGGGATGCTTATTGATGATTTTAATGTTGCTTTATTGGATTGTGGCTTGGATAATGTGGGTTTCTGAGAGTCCTTTTACATGGACCAATGGGCGCACATGGAGACGTTTGGATAGGGTTGTGTGCAATGCCCAATGGTCGGGGTTCTTTTCTACATTTCGAGTTTCTCATCTGAATCGTACTGGTTCAGATCACTCTCCCTTGCTTTTATCATGTGCTAGAGTGATTGGTGGACGTCCTTCGAGTTCAGTTTTTACATGCTTGGCTCGAGCACCACAGGTTTCTTGATGTTGTGAGGCGATCATGGGGTGCTCTGTTTTTACTACAGGATGAGGGTTTTCGGTGAAGCTTGTCGGATTGAAGCTCTGCTTAAAAGTTGGAATAAGGAGGTGTTTGGCAATGTATTTGATAGGGTTAAGGAGGTTGAGGAGGAGGTTGCTCGGAGGAGGCCCGGTATGATCTATCTGGTTCGGTGATGATCGTATGGCTTTTCGAGGCACGAGCCAGCTGCGACATGCGTTACTTTGTGAGGAGATATTTTTCGACGGCGATCAGTGTTCGTTGGGTTAGGGAGGGGGATGCTAATACCCGGTTCTTCCATGCTATGATCCGAAATAAGCATCGGTTCTTTCATGTCCATCGGATACAGGACACATCATCTGCATAGATTATTGAGCCTACTGCTATGGTTGAGTCTGCGGTGGATTACTTTCAGGGTCTCTTGGCGGGAGGTCCTAGCCAGTTTCAGGTATCCGATTTTCATTTCATCCGCTCTGCGGTAACTCACGATGATGATGTGGATTTATGTAGGGCGCTGATTTAGAGGAGTTCTGGCGGTGGTCTTTTCATTGACCACAGCGATTGCTCAGGGTCACGATGGGTTCTACGGCGAGGTTACCGAGGCGTCTTTGGGATGTGATTTCTCGAGACTTGTTGGCTGCTTATTCATGATTATTTTCGAGGTTACGCTATGCTAGGGGATTCGAGTACTCTTTTGGTTCTTACTTCCAGAAGGACTCTCCAGATCTATTAGGGTGATTTTACGTAATCGGTTTGTGTAACATGAGCAATAAGGTTTTAACTAAATTGCTCGTTATCGCTTGACACCGATCTTTGCCTCGTATTATTTCTCCATCTCGAGTGGTTTCGTGCACGGTAGGAGCATTCATGATAATGTGTTGTTGGTTCGAGGAGCTTGTACATGATCTTGAGTCGTCGTGCACAGGGAGTAGCGTGGTCTATGAAGTTGGATATGGCTAAGGCTTATGATCGGATGTCATGGTCCTTTGTTCTCCAGATGTTGAGGTGCTTTGGTTTTTCAGAGCAGTGGATTTCTTTAGTTCGGAGGGCTATTTATGGACCTTGGTTCTCTGTGTTGCTTAATGGTGTCAGCCATGGTTTTTTTCAGTCTCGCGGTGGTCTTCGCCAGGGTGATCCGCTGTCTCCTTGCTTGTTCATTATCGCTGCGAGTTTTTATCTAGAGGCTGGATCGCTTGTACTCTTAGCACCCTCCTTGAGATATTGCTCAATCTGGTTATCTTCCTATCTCCCATTTGAGTTTTGCGGATGATATTGTTCTTTTTGGAATGGGGGTAAAGGCTAGCCTCACGTGACTTATGGGTTTCCTACATCATTATGAAATTGTTTACAGGCGGTTAGTTGTAGCGAAGAGTAGCTTTTATGTTGGGGTTCGATCTACGCCTCGCGTAGAGCTATTATCCATACGATTCACGGGGTTCCAGTGAAGGACCTTCCTTTTTCTTATCTGGGCTGCCGGTGTTTGTGGGGGCGTCGAGATTGCTCATTTGATGATCGATTCGGAGGGTCAGAGGCGGATTTCTGGTTGGGCAAACCGGTTGCTATCGTTTGGGGGGAAGCTAGTGCTTATTCGGCATGTTCTATCCTCTATGCCTTTGCACTTATTTCATGTCTTGCGTCCGCCGATTGGGGTTATCCAGTGATTGGGCCGGATATTTACCGTTTCTTATGGGGTGATTGTGGACTGGGCGGAGGATTCATTGGTGCCATTGGTCGGAGGTGTGTTTTCCTCGGGAGGAGGGCGGCCTGGGTATTAGGTCTTTTCGAGATCTAGTTGAAGCTTTTGAGCTTAAGCTTTGGTGGCGATTTCGGGAGCAGCGTTCGTTACGGGCTTCATACATGAAGTCCAAATATTGCGACAGTGTTCATCCCGGCATGGTAGGTTTTCGTTACCCAGCTTCTCCTCTCTGGAGGCTTCTTTGCTCCACCCAAGATGTTGCTGAGCCTCATATTCGTTGGTTGGTGGGTGTTGGTGATTGTAGCTTCTGGTATGACTGCTGGATGGGATCACTCCCTTTGTTCTTTTATAATTACAGTGCTAGCTTCTTTACGTCTGCGGTGTCCTTTTATTAGGCGTGGCATTGTTTGGGATAGGGGTAAGCTTACGGTTGTCTTACCCGCGTCGATGGTTGAAGCGATTGTGTTGATTAGATTCTCTTGGCGTGCTGATGAGCTTCGGTGGGATTACGCTCTCGATGGTGTTTTCATTTGCGGTTGGCTTGGGAGATGGTGCGGTGCGCCAGGCCACGAGATGGAGTTTTTTCTATGATTTGGCAGTGTCATATTTCGTCTCGCTTATGATTTTTTCTTTGGCGGTTGTTGCGAGGCTTTTTGGCCACCGATGACGCCTTGAGTGCTGTGAGGATTACGTATGGTTTTCGGTGTTTACGTAGGCGGTGCTGAGACTTCTCATCCCTTATTTCTTGAGTGCCCTCGGGTTAGCCAGGTGTGGGAGTATTTCTATCGTGGACAAGGGATGCGGCGGACCAGTTTCCTATCACCCCATGCGTTACTTCGCCATTGGCAGAGATGTGCTCCTTCTCGTTCTCATCTACGGGTTATTTTACCTTGCTTCATTCTGTGGCATGTGTGGAAGGCTCGAAATGGGTTCAGGTTTGATTCTCACTCATTTTCTGTGGATGCGGTTATCTTTCGGCTTGCTGGCTCTGCTTTTGGCTTGAGCAGTCTCGATTCTGAAGTCTTGGATTCTCGGCTTGCGGATGGGTTATGCGTGATCGCTCCGCCGAGCGGCCTATTCGAGTTGTTGTTTGGGCCATGACCGCCTCTTGAGTGCGGTCAAGGCGTGATGATGGGTGTTCGAGGGTAATCACGGGTTGTCCAGTTGTAGGGGTGTTCTTGGGACCATCGGTGTATGTTTTGGCGGGGTTTGGTTCTTTTCTTGGCCATCATCAATCCTTTATCACGAGCTTATGGTGCATTTGTGAGGGTTTGGAGTTGGTGTTTCAGCTGGGGTATTACATTGTGGAGGTAGAGTCTGATTCGGCCACTGTGGTCTCCTGGGTCCTCTCGGACGGTTCTGTCCGATGAGATTATGCTTTATCCTTGCGTCGAGTTAGATCGGTGGTGTCCTCTCATTCGGTTGTGGTTCGGCCCGTGTATCGGGAGGCCACGTCTGCAGCTGACTTTTTAGCTAATTGGGCTTGTACTTCTCGTTGCAGTCGTCGATTCTTATCGGTCCGTGATCTGCCCATCGGTTTAACTGGGATTATTTATATGGATGCTCATGCGGTTCCGCATATTAGACGATAGTTTACTAGATTACCGCTTGTATTTTTCACTTATTCAGGAGGTTTTGGTTCATGTCCCCCTCCTTATGTATTGTTATCTATTACATGATTTATCCTACAGGTGGGGGTTCGCTTAACCCCCACCATCTTGGTGGTTTCAAAAAAAAAAAAACCCTAAACCCTAAACTCGGGGTCCAAAATCGGTGTTGGCTATTCTTCCCCTCTCTTTCGGTCCACTCATCAATATCACCACTCTTTTCTTTCAATCCTATTAATAAAGACAGAATCTTTAACACCCATTATCAAAAGTTTCATTTTTCCCTAGCCCGGTTCTCGGTTTGTGGTTTGCATTCAAGAGTTGGAAATTTGAAGTGTGGGAGCGTGAAAGAGATGGAGACTCATCGAGAATTTTAACGAAGAGGATTTGGATTTGCAGTGTTGATCAAGATTTGGTTCAAAAGATGGTTTATGATGCTCTTGTGTGGAGCTCTCTTCACGGCCTTGTTGTTGGTGACAGGAGCGTTCAGAGATCAGGGAAAGTTCCTGGTGTTGGAATGATGCATGCCCCTTTTGCCTTGTTGCCTATGTCATTACCTGAAACTCATTTTAGTGAGGCATGTCAGTTAGCCCCCATTTTCAATGAACTAGTCGATCGTGTCAGTTTGGATGGAAAATTTCTGCAGGAGTCTCTATTTAGAACAAAGAAAGTGGATCCATTTACCTCTAGGCTCTTGGATATTCATTTAAAGATGCTAGAACTCGATAAGAAAGAGGACATACGCTTGGGTTTACATCGTTCAGATTATATGCTTGATGAACAAACTAAATCACTCCTCCAAATAGAGGTTAACACAATTTCATCTTCATTCTCTGGCCTCGGCTGTCTTGTCAGTGAGCTTCACAGAAGCTTACTCATTCACTACGGGGAACACCTTGGATTAGATTCGAAAAGGGTCCTTGGGAACTCTGCTGTCATTCAGTTTGCAGAGGTTATGGCTAAAGCTTGGACTGAGTATAATAATGCTAGGGCTTTGGTTCTGGCTGTGGTCCAGAACAAAGAACGTAATATGTATGACCAACATTGGCTTAGTTCTGTACTGAAGGAAAGACATAATATTACAACTATTCGGAAGACATTGGCTGAAATTGATGCAGAAGGAGAACTACTTCCTGATGGAACACTTCTTGTAGGTGGCCAAATAATTGCAGTTGTTTATTTTAGAGCTGGGTATGCACCAACTGATTATCCTTCAGAATCAGAATGGAGAGCTAGATTACTAATGGAGCAGTCTTCTGCTGTTAAGTGTCCATCAATATCTTATCATTTGGCAGGCACCAAGAAAATTCAGCAAGAGCTTGCGAAACCTAATGTACTTGAGAGGTTCCTTGACAATAAAGAGGATATTGCCAAAGTACGTAAATGCTTTGCAGGATTATGGAGTTTGGATGATTCTGATATTATCAGTAAAGCAATTGAAAATCCAGAGCTATATGTCTTGAAGCCCCAAAGAGAAGGCGGAGGGAACAATATTTATGGTGAAGATGTGAAGGAAACCCTTCTTAGATTAAAAAAAGATGGGACAGATGAAGATGCTGCTTACATCCTTATGCAAAGGATATTCCCTAGTGTATCCCTCACATTTTTGATGCGTGATGGCTTTTGTCATAAGGATCATACCATATCTGAACTTGGGATATATGGTGCTTACTTAAGGAATAAGGAGAAGGTGATTATGAATGAACAAAGTGGTTATTTGATGCGGACGAAGGTCGCTTCTTCAAATGAAGGAGGGGTCGCAGCTGGATTTGCAGTCTTGGACAGTTTATATTTAACTTGATTAAACTAGCTCCCTCGCTATTCCCATTGATACCAACATTCATGTTATATATATATATGCTATCACACAGGATCTAAACGTTGAAAGATTTAGTAAAGCTCCCAGTTTGCCCAAAAAAAAAAAAACCCTAAACCATAAACCCTAAACCTTTGGAAGCGACCGCCTCTTGGTGCGGTCAAGCTGACTGTTGATGGGTGTTCGAGGGGTAATCCTGGGTTGTCCGCTGCAGGGGGTGTTCTTCGGGACCATGGGGGTATGTTTTTGGCGGGGTTTGGTTCTTTTCTTGGCCATCATCCGATCCTTTATGCGGAGCTTATGGCTGTTTGTGAGGGTTTGGAGTTGGCGTTTCAGCTGGGGTATTCTGTTGTGGAGGTAGAGTCTGATTCGGCCACTGTGGTCTCCTGGGTCCTCTCGGATAGTTCTGTCCGATGGGATTATGCTTTATCCTTGCGTCGAGTTAGATCAGTGGTATCCTCTCATTCCGTTGTGGTTCGGCATGTGTATCGGGAGGCCACGTCTACAGCTGACTTTTTAGCTAATTGGACTTGTACTTCTCGTTCCAGTCGTCGATTCTTATCGGTCCGTGATCTGCCCATCGGTTTATCTGGGATTCTTTATATGGATGCTCATGCGGTTCCGCATATCAGACGATAGTTTACTAGATTACTGCTTGTATTTTTCACTTATTCAGGAGGTTTTGGTTCATGTCCCCCTCCTTATGTATTGTTATCTATTACATGATTTATCCTACAGGTAGGGGTTCCGCCTAACCCCCCACCATCTTGGTTGTTTCGAAAAAAAAAAACCCTAAACCCTAAACCGAGAAAATTAATTTTGAGAGTCAAAATGTTTATTTTAAAGATCCATTTATCCCTCTTTTCTTTAATGTAATTTTCTTTTTTCAAAAAAAAAAAACCTAAACCACTAAACCCGACTTTCAAACCTCTCTCTAACTTTCTCTCTCTAGCAAAATCCTCTCGACTCTCTTTTGTTTGACCGAAGCTTGACCTCCGGCCATGGCCTCACCGAGGCGGGAGGATCCTACCATCGGCCCCACCGCCATCACCGCCTGGGATCCACGCTGGCTCCTCCTTTTCTGCCGGCAGCCAAAGTCCGGCCGACCATCCACTCGACCACCGAATCAAAACACCACCTCTCTGCAAAACTCATCCATTACTTCCACCACCACCATGGTTCCGTGGCTCCCCTCACCCCACCATCCAACCCTCCCACATAGATCAGCAGATTCATGGCAGCTTGGCGGATCGAGGCCCTCCATCAACTTGACCAGCCGGAACCATCCTCGCGGCAAAAGCCACCTAATCCCCAACCAAACTCACGGCTTTCCTCACTCAACCAACCCCCTGCTGCCGCGACATCCATGAGCACCTCCGGCACCATCCCACCTCTTCCACCACCTTCCGAAACTCACCCAAAAACCACCAAACCCGATGCACCCTTGCAGCCAAGCCAAATCCATCAACACACCCAAGCCAACTCACGGCTTCCATCACTCAAAGATTTAACTCGGTCGCGGCATCAATGGCCGCTCAGGCACCATCCGTCACGACCACCACCTCCTGCAACTTTCCGGCGTCCCTCCAACCCCAAGCCACCTCAAACTCACGGCAAATCCCCCACACCCAACCCACATGTTCATGACCCACGTCCAATGACTACAAGATCGGCAATCACGGCCAACCAATCCCACTACCGGTTCGTCCTCGCTTCCCTCCACCGGCGTCCCACATCTCGAGTTTACTCCCCACCCCATCGCAGAACCTCCTCAAGTTTTTCAGCCACTCTAAAACACCCAAACCGTGAGCCACCTACCCCGCCCTCCTTGCCGCGGTGCAGGCCTTCTCGACTTCCCTCCACCTTGCTGGCCCCATCGAACCACCACGGCACCCCAAAGCAGTGAACAAATCCCAGCCTCACGCCAACATTTCCAGCAGCCGCCACCCCCCTTTTCCCAACAAACACAAACTCAAACATAACAAACCTAACCCTAACCTAGCACCCTTTCCCAGAGCCCAACTTTCGATTGACACCTCGATACATTTAATAACCTTAACCCAGTCCATTTAAGCCTAAACCAAAACACCCGATGCTCTAACATTGAACCCAACCCACTAAAACAAGCCCAAAGCGAAATTCCAGCTAACAACTCAAATTTCATAACACCCGACCCATTGAAAATAATCACGACCCACTTAAAACAAGCCCAAAACTCCATTGGCATTAAATCCACTATCTTTAGTCAAGCCCGATTCAAAAATCAGCCCATATTCCCCAATCCCTCAATCTTTAACCCATACATCCCAAGCCCAAGTCCATAAATCCATAACCCTTAACCTAATCTCCACCACCCAAGGCCTAAACCCAAAATCTACCTATACTTCCATTGTTACCCCGGCCTCTCTCCTCGACCCCAATGCCCCTCCTTGGCCTCAAAAATCTTTCTCGGACGCTGTTTCAGGGCATCTTGACTCGGAAATTCCTTTTAAACCGGCATCTCTCCAGCGTGGGGAACCAGCCATTATTTTTTCACCTCAGGAGATCACGGCCATGGCTCAACCATTCAGACTCTCTCTTGTCGGTAAATTTTCCTTTAGCCGCCCTCCTATGGACATCATTAGAAAATTCTTTATTTCCCTCGGTCTCAAGGGAAACTCCCAGATTTCCCTCCTCGACAACCGACATATTTTCATTAAGTTATCTACGGAGGAGGATTACTCTCGCATCTGGTTGCGACAATCATGGTATGTTAATGGGCGTGGTATGCGTATTTTCAAGTGGAGTAAGGATTTCCGATGTTCGATGGAGTCTCCAATTGTTCCTGTCTAGGTATCCTTGCCTTATCTACCGGTGCACTTTATTCACTGTAAATCTGCTCTTTACTCCATTGCTGCTGCCATCGGTACTCCTTTACGGGTCAACCACGCTACCGCCTCTGTCAATAGACCATCGGTGGCTCGAGTTTTGATTGAATATGACATTTCGAGGCCTCTTATTCCACGTATCTGGGTTGGAGAGGGGGACTCAGGATTTTGGCAGAGTGTTATCTTTGAGAAGGTTCCTAATTATTGTGCAGCTTGTTTGCATCTCGGGCGTTGCAGCGGAGGCTTGTTTCGTCACTAATCACGGGCTCATGAAGTACAACCCGGTCGACTCGGTAGCGATGTCGTGCGCCTAATGAAGGTAATCCCACCATGTCTCCCGCTGACGGGCACACTATTCCTCCTCCTATGGCTCAGTACACAGTGGTCTCTGATCTTAGACCTATATGTACTATCGTTGTGAACCCTCAGCCCTCGGCGAATGTGGAGGTTCGGTAGCGGTGCCCGGCGAGGCGTTTGTCGAGTACGCACTCTCCGGACCCGGTTATTCGATTTGATACGTATGATAGATCGGCGAAATTCTTCGTGATACTCTCTTGTTTCATGAGCCTAATTGGGGATATTGAGGACCACCGAGGAGCCTCTGTGGGCTGCTGGATTTGTGCACTCCCATGTGGGATTCAACACCACTCGAGGACATCCCATCCTCGTCGATGAGGAGGCGGCTTTGTGGGTAGTGCTCGTGGTATATTGAGGGCGAGACTTCACCGATCGGACATTGATCCTAGTAGTGAGGACTCCAGGAGATGGCGACCACTTCTTCACGAGATCCGGCGGGGCTAGACACCCTCTTCCTTCGGCCAGTGATTGATAGTTTAGCCGGAGGCGGGTATCCACTTCTGCGCATGACTTCACCAGCGTTATGTACTGACTTGTTTGCACCTTGGGCATTATGTGGATGCTTGCTTTGTCACTAACCCGGGCCCATGAGACTCGACCTCGGCTGACTTAGCCGGCGCTCTATGCCTAATGAGGGCTACCACACCACTTCTCCTGGCGATGGGCACACTATTTCACCACCTCTCTTTCGATTGCATAGTGGTTTCCGATTTTAGACCTATAAGCCCTATCCGTACAATTCCTCGGCTCCGGTGGATGTGGAGGTGCGAGGTTCGGTGCCCGACGAGCGTATGTCAGTACTCTCTCCCGAACCCGTTATTCGAGGTTGATATGGATAGCGGATGCGAAAAGTTCTTCGTGATTCTTATTTTGCGGAGCCTATTGAGGATAGCGAGGGCCACCGAGGAGCCTCTGCGGGTTCTCGTCTCCCAGTTGTGGCTTCAGGCGTCTGCACGGTTCATGTGGGATTCAACACCCACTCCGAGGACATCCCATCCTTGTCGATGAGGATATTAGCGCTGTGGGTGAGGCTCGAGATATATTATGGGACGAGACTCCACCGATCGGACATCGATCCGATGGTGAGGACTCCGAGTGGAGATGACGACCATCTCGCGATTAGAGCGATGCTAGACACCATCTTCCTCCGGATACCAGTGATTGATAGTCTAGCCGGAGAGAGTGTACGCTTCTGCGCATGATTTCACCACCGTTACTCGCATGAACGCGATCGGTATAAGCGGCGGGACGTTTCCGCCCTCCTACTTGATGATTAGTTCCATTATATGGAACATTCGGAGATTAGTAAGGACCCGTTGTTCGTCGTTGAGGAAGCTTATCCGCTTGCACGTGTTACTCTTATTTGTGATTACGGAGCCTTTTCTTGATTACTAGCAGTTGGAGGCTACTCGTATTCGCTTGAGGATGGACTATCTTTGTATCTTCCGCTCCGGGAAGATTTGGGTTTTCAGGCTACATCGTTTACTTTGGATATTGTCGAGGATGCGGGCCGGGTCGCTTCATTCTGAGGTTGGTCACTCTCTTTTCTCTACTCCTGTTTTTATTTCCTTCGTTTATGCCGGTTGTTCTATCCTTGTTCGGGAGGAGTTATGGGACGCCCTTCGCGCTTTTGCTGATAATCTTGACAATCCTTGGATGGTCGGGGGTGACTTTAATGTTGTCCAATCCTTATCTGAGATCTCTGGCGGCCATATTTAGACTCAAACCGCCATCGATGCCTTTAATTTTGCTTTATTAGATTGTGGTTTGGAGGATGCTGGTTTTCTTGGGAGTCAGTATACTGGACTAATGGTGCGTACTCATGAGGCGCTTCGGACGAGGTGGTTTGCAATTCTCAGTGGTCTAGGCTCTTCTCTACTTTAAAGGTCACCCATCTCAACCGCACTGCTTTCGATCATTCTCCTCTCCTCATTGCGCTTGATTGGGCTTCGATCAAGGGACCGGTCCGTTTCAGGTTCTTACACTCTTGGCTTAATCATTCTGACTTCATGGGCTCTGTTCGTCAGTCTTGGGTAGCCTGTCTCGGAGTAGTGGGATCGCGGGCTTTTCAGTAGGTGAGTGCGTCTGAGCTGTGCTGAAGCTTGGAACAAAGATGTCTTTGGTAACATCAGAGATAAGGTTAGAGAAGCTGAGGAGGAGGTGGCTCATCGGGAACACCAACTCGATATTTCTGGCTCTGCTGAGGATAAATCTGCTTGTTCTGAGGCTAGGGCTCGGCTGTTACATGCCTTATCCAACGAGGAGACTTTTCTTAGACAGCTTTCTGGTGTCAGATGGGTCCGGGAGGGGGACTCCAACACCCGCTGCTTTCACGCGATGGCCAGGAAGAAGCGCCAGTAGTGTTTTGTTCATAGGATCCAGGCTGAAGACTCCTCTTGGCTTTCTAAGCCTTCAGAGATTGCGAGTTCGGCTGTTCAGTTCTTCCAAAGTTTACTCACCGGTGATTCCAGTCAGTCTCAGCCTTATGATTTTTCCGGTATTCCGAGATTAGTATCCCACGAGGACGAGGATGACCTTTGTAGGATTCACGACATGGATGAGGTTCGTGAGCGATTTTCTCTATCGACCCGCTTAGCGCTCTGGGGCCTGATGGTTTCTGTAGTAAATTTTACCAGGCATGTTGGGATATTATATGCAGTGATTTGTTAGCGGCTGTGACAGATTTCTTCACAGGATCGCCAATGCCCCGGGGGTTTCAGTCCACTCTCTTGGTTCTCCTGCCTAAGAAGGCTTCTCCGTCTACTTGGTCCGATATCAGACCTATTATCTTGTGCAATGTCAGTAGCAAGATCCTCACGAAGCTCCTCGTTGCTCGCCTCTCGTCGATCCTTCCTAGGATTATCTCGCTTTCTCAGAGTGGTTTTGTTCCGGGTAGGGTCATCCATGATAATTTTCTTCTTGTCCGGAGGCTGGTTCACGATTTGAATAGAAGGACCAGTGGGAGTAACGTCGTCTTTGAAGCTTGATATAGCTAAAGCTTACGATAAGATGTCTTGGTCCTTTGTCCTTGGATGCTTGGAGCCTTGGTTTTCTGGCGGTGGATTTCTCTTATCTATAGGGCCATTTACGGTCAGTGGTATTCTATTATGGTTAATGGGACCAGCCATGGTTTCTTTCAATCCTTAGGTGGCTTCTGGCGAGGTGATCCCTATCCCATGCTTATTTATTATTCTGGCGAATTTCTTTCTCATGGCTTGGACACTCTATTTTCCGGTTCCCTCTATCGATACACCACCTCTGCTTGATGGCGGTTTCGCATCTGAGTTTTGCGGATGAGATTGTTATTTTTGCTAATGGGAGTAGGTCCGGTGTCGCGCGTTTGATGAGCTTCCTTCGCGATTATCGGACTATCTCCGGTCGGTATTAATCGGACCAAGGTAGCTTCATGTGGGGAAGTTTGCCCCTCTTCTGTCGGCGTCTATCCAGATCTCTTCTGGGTTTTCGGCGTGACACGCCTTTCGCATACCTTGGGTGCCGGTCCATGTAAGGCGCTCGAGATTCGTTACTTTGATGATATGATCGCCAAGGTCAGAAATAGGATCTCTGGGTGGGCTAATCATTTGCTTTCCTTTGGCGGCAAACTTGTTCTTATCAGACACGTGCTTTCCTCCATGCCACTCCATTTACTTCATGTCCTTAGACCGCTTTGATCTGGTTGTTTATCGTCTTGGCGTTTATTTACCCGTTTTCTGCGGGGTGACAGCGATACTCGTCGGCGTATTCATTGGTATCGGTGGCCCTCTATCTGTTATCCGATAACTGAGGGCGGTTTGGGTATTAGATATTTCCCGATCTTGCAGAGGCTCTTGAGCTTAAGCTCTGGTGGCGTTTTCGCGACCAACGCTCCCTCTGGGCTTCCTTTATGAGGTCTAAATATTGTCGATCGGAGCATCCAGGGATGATTCAGTTTCGGTATCCTGCTTCCCCCCTTTGGCATCGCCTTTGCAAGATCCGGGATCTTCTTTGAACCCAGCGTCGTTGGCGGGTTAGATCAGGGAATGTAGTTTTGGTATGACTGTTGGCTCAACTCCTCTCCGTTGTTCACGTACAACCCCGATCGGGCTTCTTTGGTTCCTGTCTCATTTTTTTGGAGGGGCACAATATGGGACAGAGGTAAGTTGGAGGCTTTACTTCCATCCTCTATTGTTGAGCAGATCCTTTTGGTTCGGTTCCGCTCCGAGCGATGGTCTGATCGGATCACGGTGGGACCTTTCTAATGATGGAGTATTTTCTCTGAGGACTGCTTGGGATCTTGTTCGGGACTCTAGATCTACAGATGAGGTTTGTTCTTTTATTTGGCAGAGATTGATCCCTTCCAGGGTGTCTTTCTTCCTCTGGCGCTTATTGCTGTGATTACAGCCATTGATGATCTTTATGCACCGGGGCTTCTACATGGTTTCGAGATGTCTTTGCAATGGAGCCAGGGAGATGGTTAGACACCTCTTTCTTGATTGCCCTCATGTTAGACAGGTTTGGCTTTACTTTCATTGCTTACTCGGCTTGGAGTATCCTCGCTTTATCTTCCCTTATGCTTTACTTCTTCATTAGAGACGCTGTGCTCCCTCTCAGCGGCATATTCGGGTCCTCCTTCCTTGTTTCATTCTATGGCAAGTTTGGAAGGCCCAAATCTTTATTCGATTTGATGCTTACATTTTCGTATAGGAGTGTTATCTTTCGGTGATTTCGACTTGAAGTTGGCGATGGTTGCTTTCGGTTTAAGGCATCCGACTCGGAGGGTCATGCGAGCCATGGCTTACGAGATGGTTTCACGGATCATTCGCTCCCCTCATGGGCGGTTAAATACGATTTCTTGGTTGAGACCTCCGAGGGCATGGTCAAACTGAGTGTGGACGGATGCTCTCGCGGCAACCCTGAGATGTCTGCAGCTGGAGGGATCTTCAGGGATTATCAAAGGACGGTCCTTGCAGCTTTTGGGATGTTTCTTGGACACCACCCGATCTTATTTGCAGGTGGCGGTACATTTATGAGGGCACTTAAAATGGCCGCTAACCTCGGTTATTCTTCTCTTGAGCTAGAATCGAGATTACCTCTGGCGGTTGCTTGGATCACCTCTCAGCATTCAGCCAGATGGGAGTTCACTTACATTCTAGCTCGGATTAGAGCCCTTTGCGCCACGCATTCGATCATCATTCGCCATGTTTTCGGTGAGGCCACTCTGATGGCCGACTTCATAGCCAACTAGCTTGCTCACACTCGACTCGTGCGATTCCATCACCATAGTGCCCTTCCCTTGGTTTAGCGAGTATTCTTGACGGCGCGCGGAGACTCCTACATTAGGAGATGATCTTGGCTTCATTCACTATCCTCGAGGCCGCTTTATTTATTTTCTTATCTTTGATTACGTATCGTTCATTTATTTCGGAGGTTTTGGTCTTTGTCCCCTCGAGTGTATTT
Organism: Murraya koenigii; assembly: GCA_025617385.1. NCBI lineage: Eukaryota > Viridiplantae > Streptophyta > Magnoliopsida > Sapindales > Rutaceae > Murraya > Murraya koenigii. The sequence continues at coordinate 37,865,216 of CM046814.1, read as the reverse complement.
CACTTGCTTTTTATATATGTGACGGTGGGAGTCAGGCTAACCCCGCCTGCTTGGTGGCTTGATAAAAAAAAACCCTAAACCACTAAACCAACTTTCAAACCTCTCTCTAGCAAAATCCTCTCAACTCTCTTTTGCTTGGTGAGGTAGGGGTTGACACTTTCTTGCCTGGCACCACGCCTTATCTGCGGCAACAAAAATTCCGGCCAAAGGTCCATGCAACAACCATGACAACCTCCACCTTACCTCGTCATCCAATCCTCCTACATCCCCAACCGTTTGTAGTCATATCCGAAGCTCGAGGCACCTCCCTCGACCCACTTACCGGAGACACCCTCACTGCACAAGCCCCCAAACTCCCAAGCCGACTCACGGCCTTCCTCATCCAAACAAGACCACGGCAGCAGCTGCATCAATGGCCACTTAGGCACCATCCAGACGCGGGCACCACCATCTGCAACTTACCGGCGTCCTTCCAGTTCATGCATCCTCACGGTCGAGGAAAACTCCCCAACACACCGACCCGACTCACGGTAGTCGTCCCCAAAAAATCAGGCTGCTTGGCGGCTTCATGACCACTGCGGCACCATCTACGTCCTTATCACCACCACCGCGGTGGCCGGCGTCTCCCGACCCATGCACCCCACCATCACGAAAAATCCCTCCCACATCACAAACCCATGAGCCCGACATCCACATGCTCCCCTACGGTCACGAAATCTCTCCTCACACCACGAACACCGCAAGTTCAAAGGCCACATCCGTGGTAACTACATCGGCGGGGATGGCAAGCCGACCCTCCCATCGGTTGGTTCCCTTGTCATTACATGACCCTCACGGCCCTCTCAACCACCTCGAGCCACCGAACACCTCCCACATCCGAAATCCAGATCTCCACTCCCGATCCTCCAATCCAGTCACCTACCGGTGCGGGTTAGGCTGCCGTGAGCAGGCGTTCCCCAACTCCGACCAGCTGCTGGTGCCTCTGCTGGGAGAGCCATCACCCTCCGTGGCCTCGAATCCATTTGTCACGGTAGTGGCTTGTAACAATCAGCCGTCACTCACCCATCTTCTTCCAGCCGCCGCGAGTGGTGCTAGCCAACTTCCGACCACTGCTGGTGAACCCCGTCGACCACCACCCTCGGTTTCGACCTCCGGAGCCCTCGAGCCAAGTCCCGCAGCAGCGGCATGTAACCGGCCGCCACCCTTCTAACATCAAACTCACATTACACTTCCAAAAACCCTAACCCTAATCATAACCTAACCCAACTAAACAAGCCCGAACTCGAGAATTAAACCCATCCCTCCCAAGCCCAATGTCAAATTCCAGCCCATATCCCTCAAACAACTAAAACATTTTATTTTAACCAAGCCCGATCCCGTAATCCGATACTTAAAACCTTTAAACACTCTTCATTATCTTTTAACCCAAACCCCAAGCCCATTCAGAAATTCCGATCCATGAACCTCCCACCGTAAGCCCATGTCTCCTATTCCATTAAAATCAAATCCCATCTCAATTATCCCAACAACAAAATACCCATTTCAATAATTCTCACTCAAACCCAAATACTCAAGCCCATAAACCCAAAATCACATATGCCTCTCTCCTCGACCCGATGCTCCTCCCAGCCCCAAAATCTTTTCGGATCGCGGTCTCGAGGACTATTGATTCGAGAAAATCTGTTCAAGCAAGCAACACTCCAGCAGGGGAACCGACCATCATTTTTCGACCACGGGAGATTGCGGTATGGCTCGACCTTTCGGATTATCCCTTGTCGGTAAATTTTCTTTTGAGTGCGTCTTTCTATGGAAATTATTAGAAAATTCTTTATTTCCCTTGGTCTTAAGGGAAACTCTCAGATTTCCCTCTTAAATAATCGTCACATTTTAATTAAATTATCTGCGGAGGAGGATTATTCTACGCATCTGGCTGCGCCGATCATGGTATGTCAGCGGTAGAGGCATGCGCATTTTAAGTGGAGTAAGGACTTCATTGCTCCAGTTGAGTCCCCGATCGTCCCGTCCGGGTATCCTTACCTTATTCTACGGTGCATTTTATTCATTGTAAATCTGCTCTTTACTCTATTGCTGCGACCATCGGTACTCCTTTGAGGGTTGACCACGCCACGGCCTCTGTTAATAGACCTTAGTGGCGCGTGTTTTGATTGAGTATGATATTTCTAAGCAGTTAGTTCCTCGTGTCTCGGATTGGAGAGGGACTCGGGATTTTAGCGAGTGTTATTTTTGAGAAGGTTCGGCCTATTGTAGCTCATGTATGCACCTTGGGCATTCTATAGAGGCTTGCTCGTCATTAATCCGAGTGCGCAAGGCTCGACCCACTCGGACTTAGCCCAGCGTCTGGTGCCCAATGAGGCGATCACCCATGCCTCCATTGTTGAGCACACTACTTCACCACCTACTACTCGAGTACACGGCGGTTTCCTAGCCTATCGTTGTGGATCCTCAATCCAGGTAGATGAGGAGATCTGATTCAGATGCCAGCGGGGCACTGTTCGAGATATCCACTTGCCCGGACTCAGTTGTTCGAGTTCGCTGCGGATGATGTTTCGAGATGCATTTCTTCGTGATTCCGCTGCCCGAGGGACCACGTTGAGGATATTGAGGGCCCTGGGGACCTCTGTTGAGTCTCCTCTACCACGGGCTTTGTCAGAGCATATGCACCGTACACGTGGGATTCAACACTCACTCCACGGATATCCGCTTCATTGTCTAATGAGGATATCGACCACTGCGAGATGATGTTCGAGACCACCGATCGGACATCTACATCGATGTTGAGAACTCCGGGAGGCGATGGGAGTCTACTTCTCTACAAGATTCACGGCAATAACTTCGCAGGAGGCCGACAAGCGGCGGAATGCCTTCGCCACTTTCCTACCGAGGATGAGCTCCACTTGTTTTATCTCTCATTTCGCCTTATTGTCTTGTATTTGTTTATTTATGTCGGAGGTTTGGTTTTGTCCCCTCAGTTGTACTCCTCTTACTTTATATATATGACGGTGGGGTCACTTCTAACCCCCACCACCATGGTGGCTTTAAATAAAAAAACCCTAAACCACTAAACTTGTTTTTCTAAAAATAAGAGAAAACCAATTTTCTTGGTAATTTTTCCAAAAATCACCAAAAATAGTAGAACGATTCAGGAGCGATGCCCAATGCTTGAGACGGCTCGTTCACAATTCAAACAGGGCTCTAGCGAGAGAAAACCGGGTTACTTTCATAGAAATACCCTAGTTTTCCCAAAATGTCCCATTTTGGCCCGAAACTCAAGGCTATAGGAAGCGGGTTTTGGCCTTCTCTGGCTGACTCGAATTTACACACAATTTCTTGCAAGGTCATTCTACACACGTCTTTATTGGGTGCGCGATGACACGGGAAGAAGTGCGGGCTGGTTTTGAACCTTCGTTTGATTTTTACTTGAATTTTTTCTAAAACTAAGTGAAAAACCAATTTTCTTGGTAATTTTTTCTAAAAAATCACCAAAAAATAGTAGAACCATACAGGAGCGACGCCCCGATTCTTCATACAGCTCGTTACTGAATCCAAGCAGGGCTCTAGCGGTGACAAACCGCGTTACTTTCATAGAAATACCGTAGTTTTCCCAAAAATGTCACATTTTTAGCCCAAAACTCAAGGCTATAGCACACGAGTTTTGGCCTTCTCTTGGGCGGCTTTTGAATTCTCACACTATTTCTTGCAAGGTCATTCCACGCACATCTTTACTGGGTACACAATGACACGGCAAGAAGCGCGGACCGGTTTTGAACCTTCGTTTGATTTTTACTTGACTTTTTTCAAAAAAATAAGTGAAAAATCAATTTTCTTACTATTTTTTGTAAAAAATCACAAACAAATAGTAGAACCTTACAGGAACGATTGCTCTACTACTTGAGACGGCTCGTTAAGAATCCAAGCAGGGGCTCAGCAAGAAAAAGCGGGTTACTTTCATAGAAATGCTCTAGTTTTCCCAAAATGACCCATTTTGGCCCGAAACCAAGACTATAGCTCACGAGTTTTGGCCTTCTCTTGGTCGGCTTCCGAATTCTCACATGATTTCTTGCAAGGCCTTTCCACACACGTCTTTACTGGGAACACGATGACACGGGAAGAAGCGCGGGTTGGTATTGAATCTTCGTTTGATTTTTACTTGATTTTTTCCAAAAAATAAGTGAAAAATCAATTTTCTTAATATTTTTCCAAAAAATCACCAAAAATAGTAGAACCTTACAGGAGCAGTCTTGGTCGCCTGGACGGCTCGTTACGAATCCAAACAGGGCTCTGGCAGAGAAAAACTGGGTTACTTTCGTAAAAATCCTCTAGTTTTCCAAAAAATGTCTCATTTTTTGCCCAAAAACCCAAGGCTATAGCACACGGGTTTTGACCTTCTCCTGGGCGGCTTTTGAATTTTCACACAATTTCATGCAAGGCCTTTCCACACATGTCTTTACTGGGTACACGATGACACGGGAAGAAGAGCGGGTCGGTTTTGAACCTTCGTTTGATTTTTACTTGACTTTTTTCAAAAATAAGGGAAAAATATATTTTCTTGGTAACTTTTTAATAAAATCACCAAAAATAGTAGAACCTACAGGAATGGTGCCCATTGCTTGCAGACTGACTCATTACTGAATCCAAGCAGGGCTCGAAGAGAAAAGCGGGTTAATTTCTTAGAAATACTCTAGTTTTCCAAAAAATGTCCCATTTTCTGCCCAATAAACCCAATGCTATAGCACACGGGTTTTGGCCTTCTCTTCGGCGGCTTTCGAATTTTCACACAATGTCTTGCAAGTCCCTTCCACACACGTCTGTACTGAGAACACGATGACACGGGAAGAAGCGCGGGTTGGTTTTGAACCTTCGTTTGAATTTTACTTGATTTTTTTCAAAAAATAAGGGAAAAATCAATTTTCTTGGTATTTTTTCCAAAAAATAGTAGAACCTTCTGGGAACGGTGCCCCACTGCTTCAGACGGCTCATTATGAATCCAAACAAGGATCTAGCAGAGAAAAATCGGGTTACTTTCATGTCTCATTTTTGGCCCAAAACCTAAGGCTATAGCACACGGGTTTTGGCCTTCTCTAAGTGACTTTGAATTTTCACACAATTTCTTGCAAGGCCATTCCACACACGTCTTTACTGGGTACACAATGACACGGGTAGAAGCGCGGGTCGGTTTTGAACCGTCATTTGATTTTTACTTGATTTTTTTCATAAAAATAATTGAAAAATCAATTTTCTTGGTATTTTTTTCAAGAAAATCACAAAAATAGCGAGAACCTACAGGAGCGGTGATCCACTACTTCAGACAGCTTGTTAAGAATCCAAACAGGGTTATGGCAGAGAAAAACCAGGTTACTTTCATAGAAATACTCTAGTTTTCTAAAAAATGTCTCATTTTTGGCCCACCTAAGGCGATAGCACTCGGGTTTTGGCCTTCTCTTTGGCGGCTTTTGAATTCTCACACGATTTCTTGCAAGGCCATTCCACACACGTCTGTACTGAGTTTTCCTAAAAATAGTAAAACCTTGTTACTTTAATAGAAATACTCTAGTTTTCCTAAAAATGTCTCATTTTTTGCCCAAAACCTAAGGCTATAGCACACGGGTTTTGGCCTTCTCTTGGGTGGCTTCTGAATTTTCACACTATTTCTTGCAAGGCCATTCCACACACATCTTTACTGGGTACACGATGGCACGGGAAGAAGCGTGGGGTGGTTTTGAAACTTCGTTTGATTTTTACTTGATTTTTTTCATAAAAATACGTGAAAAATTAATTTTCTTGGTTTTTTTTACAAAAAAATCATAAAAATAGCGAGAACCTTACAGGAGCGGTGATTCATCTGCTTGAGACTGACTTGTTAAGAATCCAAAGCAGGGGCTATGGCAAGAAAAGCAGGGTTACTTTCAGTAGAAATACTCTAGTTTTCCCAAAAATGTCCCATTTTTGGCCTAAAACCCAAGGCTATAGCACACCAGTTTTGGCCTTCTCTTGGGCGGCTTCTGAATTTTTACACGATTTGTTGCAAGGCCATTCCACACACGTCTTTACTAGGTACACGATGACAGGGGAAGAAGCGCGGGTCATTTTTGAACCTTCGTTTGACTTTTACTTGATTTTGTTCAAAAGATAACAGAAAAAACAATTTTCTTGGTATTTTTTCCAAAAACTCACAAAACAGTAGCAGAACCTTCGGGGAACGGTGCTCTACTACTTCAGACAGCTTGTTAAGAATCCAAACAGGGCTGTGGCAGAGAAAAACCGGGTTACTTTCGTAGAAATACTCTAGTTTTCCCAAAAATGTCCCATTTTTGGCCTAAAACCCAAGGCTATAGCACACCAGTTTTGGCCTTCCCTTGGGCGGCTTCTGAATTTTTACACAATTTCTTGCAAGGCCATTCCACACACGTCTTTACTGGGTACACAATGACACGGGAAGAAGCGCGGGTCGGTTTTGATTTTTACTTGATTTTTTTCAGAAAAATAATTGAAAAATCAATTTTCTTTGTATTTTTTCCAAAAAAAAACAATACAAAATAGCAGAACCTTACGGAAGCGGTGATCCATTGCTTCAGACGGCTCGTTAAGAATCCAAACAAGGCTCTGGCAGAGAAAAACCGGGTTACTTTCGTAGAAATACTCTAGTTTTCCTAAAAATGTCCCATTTCTGGCCCAAAACCCAAGGATATAGCACACGGGTTTTGGCCTTCTCTTGGGCGGCTTCCAAATTTTCATACGATTTCTTGCAAGGCCATTCAACACACATCTTTACTAAGTACGCGGTGACACGGGAAGAAGAGCTAGCCGGTTTTGAACCTTCCTTTGATTTTTACTTGATATTTTTCATAAAAATAAGTGAAGAATCAATTTTCTTGGTTTTTTTTTTAAAATCACAAAAAAATAGTAGAACCCTCTAGGAAAGGTGCTCCACTGCTTTAGACAGCTCGTTACGAGTCCAAACAGGGCTCTAGCAGAGAAAAACCGGGTTACTTTCATAGAAATACTCTAGTTTTCCCAAAAATGTCCCATTATTGGCCCAAAACCCAAGGCTATAGCACACGGGTTTTGGCCTTCTCTTGGGCGGCTTCCGAATTTTCACACGATTTCTTGCAAGGCCATTCAACACACATCTTTACTAAATAGGCGATGACACGGGAAGAATAGCTAGCCGGTTTTGAACCTTCCTTCGATTTTTACTTGATCTTTTTCATAAAAATAAGTGAAAAATCAACTTTCTTAGTTTTTTTTTAAAAAAATCACCAAAAAATAGTAGAACCCTCCGGAAAAGGTGCTCCACTACTTTAGACAGCTCGTTACGAGTCCAAACAGGGCTCTAGCAGAGAAAAACCGGGTTACTTTCATAGAAATACTCTACTTTTCCAAAAATGTCCCATTTTTGGCCCAAAACCCAAGCCTATAGCACACGGGTTTTGGCCTTCTCTTAAGTGACTTCGAATTTTAACACGATTTCTTGCAAGTCCATTCAACACACATCTTTACTAAGTACTGCGACATTGGAAGAAGAGCTATCCGGTTTTCAACCTTCCTTTGATTTTTACTTGATTTTTTTTCATAAAAATAAGTGAAAAATCAATTTTTTTGGTTTTTTTTTAAAAAATCACCAAAAAATAGTAGAACCAACTAGGATAGGTGCTCCGCTGCTTTAGACAGACTCGTTCTGAGTCCAAGCAGGGCTCTAGCGAGAGAAAAGCAGGTTACTTTCATAGAAATACTCTAGTTTTCCTAAAAATGTCCCATTTGTGGCCCAAAACCAAGGCTATAGGACAAGGGTTTTGGCCTTCTCTTAGGTGACTTAGAATTTTCACACAATTTCTTGCAAGGCCATTCCACACACGTCTTTCTTGGGTACACAATGACACGGGAAGAAGCGCGGGTCGGTTTTGAGCCGTCGTTTGATTTTACTTGATTTTTTCGGAAAAATAATTGAAAAATCAATTTTCATAGTTTTTCAAAGAATCACAAAAATAGCGAGAACCTTACAGGAGCAGTGATCCATTGTTTCAAGCGACTAGTTAAGAATCCAAGCAGGGGCTCTGGCGAGAAAAACGGGTTACTTTCGTGAAATACTCTAGTTTTCCTAAAAATGTCCCATTTTGGCCCAAAACCAAGGCTATAGCACTACGGGTTTTGGCCTTCTCTTAAGTGACTTCGAATTTTCACACGATTTCTTGAAAGGCCATTCAACACACATTTTACTAAGTAGGCGATGACACGGGAAGAAGAGCTAGCCGGTTTTGAACCTTCCTTCGATTTTTACTTGATTTTTTCATAAAAATAAGTGAAAAATCCACTTTCTTAGTTTTTTTAAAAATCACCAAAAATAGTAGAACCCTACGGGAAAGGTGCTCCTTTGCTTTAGACAGCTCGTTCTGAGTCCAAGCAGGGGCTCTAGCGAGAAAAAGCAGGTTACTTTCATAGAAATACTCTAGTTTTCCTAAAAATGTCCCATTTTGGCCCAAAACCAAGGCTATAGGACACGGGTTTTGGCCTTCTCTTAGGCGACTTCGAATTTTCACACAATTTCTTGCAAGGCCATTACACACATGTCTTTCTTGGGTACACAATGACACGGGAAGAAGCGCGGGTCGGTTTTGAGCCGTCGTTTGATTTTACTTGATTTTTTCGGAAAAATAATTGAAAAATCAATTTTCTTGGTTTTTTCAAAAAATCACAAAAAATAGCAGAACCTTACAGGAGCGGTTATCCACTGCTTCAAACAACTCGTTAAGAATCCAAAGCAGGGCTCTGGCGGAGAAAAGCGGGTTACTTTCATAGAAATACTCTAGTTTTCCTAAAATGTCCCATTTTGGCCCAAAACCAAGGCTATAGCACACGGGTTTTGGTCTTCTCTTAAGTGACTTCGAATTTTAACACGATTTCTTGCAAGTCCATTCAACACACATCTTTACTAAGTGCAGCGACATGGGAAGAAGAGCTAGCCGGTTTTCAACCTTCCTTTGATTTTTACTTGATTTTTTCATAAAAATAAGTGAAAATTCAATTTTCTTAGTTTTTTAAAAATCACCAAAAATAGAAGAACCCTACGGGACGGTGCTCCATCTGCTTTAGACAGCTCGTTCTGAGTCCAAGCAGGGCTCTAGCGAAGAAAAACCGAGGTTACTTTCATAGAAATACTCTAGTTTTCCCAAAATGTCCCATTATTGGCCTAAAACCCAAGGCTATAGCACACGGGTTTTGGCCATCTCTTGGGCGGCTTCCGAATTTTCACACGGTTTCTTGCAAGGCCATTCAACACAAAACTTTACTAAGTAGGCGATGACAAGGGAAGAAGAGCTAGCCGGTTTTGAACCTTCCTTCGATTTTCATTTGATTTCTTTCATAAAAATAAGTGAAAAATCAACTTTCTTGGTTTTTAAAAAATCACCAAAAATAGTAGAACCCTCACGGGAAAGGTGCTCCACAACTTTAGACAGCTCGTTACGAGTCCAAATAGGGCTCTAGCAGAGAAAAACCGGGTTACTTTCATAGAAATACTCTAGTTTTCCTAAAAATGTCCCATTTTTGTCCCAAAACCCAAGGCTATAGCACCACGAGTTTTGGCCTTCTCTTAGGCGGCTTAGAATTTTCACACAATTTCTTGCAAGGCCATTCCACACACGTCTTTCTTGGGTACACAATGACACGAGAAGAAGCGCGGGTCGATTTTGAACCGTCGTTTGATTTTTACTTGATTTTTTAAAGAAAAATAATTGAAAAATCAATTTTCTTGGTTTTTTTTAAAAAATCACCAAAAAATAGAAGAACCCTACGGGACGGGTGCTCCACTGCTTTAGACAGCTCGTTACGAGTCCAAACAGGGCTCTAGCAAAGAAAAACCGGGTTACTTTCATAGAAATACTCTAGTTTTCCCAAAAATGTCCCATTATTGGCCTAAAACCCAAGGCTATAGCACACGGGTTTTGGCCATCTCTTAAGCGACTTAGAATTTTCACACGATTTCTTGCAAGGCCATTCAACACAAAACTTTACTAAGTAGGCGATGACAAGGGAAGAAGAGCTAGCCGGTTTTGAACCTTCCTTCGATTTTCATTTGATTTCTTTCATAAAAATAAGTGAAAAATCAACTTTCTTGGTTTTTTTAAAAAAAATCACCAAAAAATAGTAGAACCCTCTGGGAAAGGTGCTCCACAACTTTAGACAGCTCGTTACGAGTCCAAATAGGGCTCTAGCAGAGAAAAACCGGGTTACTTTCATAGAAATACTCTAGTTTTCCTAAAAATGTCCCATTTTTGTCCCAAAACCCAAGGCTATAGCACACGAGTTTTGGCCTTCTCTTGGGCGGCTTCCGAATTTTCACACAATTTCTTGCAAGGCCATTCCACACACGTCTTTACTGGGTACACAATGACACGAGAAGAAGCGCGGGTCGATTTTGAACCGTCGTTTGATTTTTACTTGATTTTTTAAAGAAAAATAATTGAAAAATCAATTTTCTTGGTTTTTTTTAAAAAATCACCAAAAAATAGAAGAACCCTCTGGGACAGGTGCTCCACTGCTTTAGACAGCTCGTTACGAGTCCAAACAGGGCTCTAGCAAAGAAAAACCGGGTTACTTTCATAGAAATACTCTAGTTTTCCCAAAAATGTCCCATTATTGGCCTAAAACCCAAGGCTATAGCACACGGGTTTTGGCCATCTCTTGGGCGGCTTCCGAATTTTCACACGATTTCTTGCAAGGCCATTCAACACAAAACTTTACTAAGTAGGCGATGACAGGGGAAGAAGAGCTAGCCGGTTTTGAACCTTCCTTCGATTTTTACTTGATTTCTTTCATAAAAATAAGTGAAAAATCAAATTTCTTGGTTTTTTTTAAAAAAATCACCAAAAAATAGTAGAACCCTCTGGGAAAGGTGCTCCACAACTTTAGACAGCTCGTTACGAGTCCAAATAGGGCTCTAGCAGAGAAAAACCGGGTTACTTTCATAGAAATACTCTAGTTTTCCTAAAAATGTCCCATATTTGGCCCAAAACCAAGGCTATAGCACTACGAGTTTTGGCCTTCTCTTAGGCGGCTTCGAATTTTCATACAATTTCTTGCAAGGCCATTCCACACACGTCTTTCTTGGGTACACAATGACACGAGAAGAAGCGCGGGTCGATTTTGAACCGTCGTTTGATTTTACTTGATTTTTTCGGAAAAATAATTGAAAAATCAATTTTCTTAGTTTTTTCAAAAAATCACAGAAAAGCAGAACCTTACAGGAACGGTGATCCATTGCTTGATCGGCTCGTTAAGAATCAAAGCAGGGCTCTGGCGGAGAAAAACCGGGTTACTTTCGTAGAAATACTCTAGTTTTCCTAAAATGTCCTATTTTGGCCCGAAACCCAAGGCTATAGGACACGGATTTTGGCCTTCTCTTGTGACTTCGAATTTTCACACAATTTCTTGCAAGGCCATTACACAAACGTCTTTACTGGGTACACAATGACACGGGAAGAAGAGCGGGTCGGTTTTGAACCGTCGTTTGATTTTTACTTGATTTTTTCAGAAAAATAATTGAAAAATCAATTTTCTTGGTTTTTCCAAAAATTCATAAGAAAGCGAGAACCTTACAGGAACGGTGATCCACTGCTTCAGACGGCTCGTTAAGAATCCAAACAGGACTCTGGCAGAGAAAAACCGGGTTGCTTTCGTAGAAATACTCTAGTTTTCCTAAAAATGTCCCATTTTTTGCCCAAAACCCAAGGCTATAGCACACGGGTTTTGGCCTTCTCTTAGGCGACTTCGAATTTTCACACGATTTCTTGAAAGGCCATTCAACACACATTTTACTAAGTAGGCGATGACACGGGAAGAAGAGCTAGCCGGTTTTGAACCTTCCTTCGATTTTTACTTGATTTTTTTCATAAAAATAAGTGAAAAATCCACTTTCTTGGTTTTTTTTTTAAAAAATCACCAAAAAATAGTAGAACCCTCTGGGAAAGGTGCTCCACTGCTTTAGGCAGCTCGTTCTGAGTCCAAGCAGGGGCTCTAGCGAGAGAAAACAGGGTTACTTTCATAGAAATACTCTAGTTTTCCCAAAATGTCCCATTATTGGCCCGAAACCCAAGGCTATAGCACACGGGTTTTGGCCTTCTCTTGGGCGGCTTCCGAATTTTCACACGATTTCTTGCAAGGCCATTCAACACACATCTTTACTAAATAGGCGATGACACGGGAAGAATAGCTAGCGGGTTTGAACCTTCCTTCGATTTTTACTTGATCTTTTCATAAAAATAAGTGAAAAATCAACTTTCTTAGTTTTTTTAAAAAATCACCAAAAATAGTAGAACCCTCAGGAAAAGGTGCTCCACTACTTTAGACAGCTCGTTCTGAGTCCAAGCAGAGGCTCTAGCGAGAGAAAAACCGGGTTACTTTCATAGAAATACTCTACTTTTCCAAAAATGTCCCATTTTGGCCCAAACTCAAACCTATAGCACACGGGTTTTGGCCTTCTCTTAGGCGACTTCGAATTTTAACACGATTTCTTGCAAGTCCATTCAACACACATCTTTACTAAGTGCAGCGACATTGGAAGAAGAGCTATCCGGTTTTCAACCTTCCTTTGATTTTTACTTGATTTTTTCATAAAAATAAGTGAAAAATCAATTTTTAGTTTTTTAAAAATCACCAAAAATAGTAGAACCCTCTAGGATAGGTGCTCCATTGCTTTAGACAGCTCGTTACTGAGTCCAAGCAGGGGCTCTAGCAGAGAAAAACCGGGCTACTTTCATAGAAATACTCTAGTTTTCCTAAAAATGTCCCATTATTGGCCCAAAACCCAAGGCTATAGCACACGGGTTTTGGCCTTCTCTAAGCGGCTTCCGAATTTTCACACGATTTCTTGCAAGGCCATTCAACACACATCTTTACTAAATAGGCGATGACACGGGAAGAATAGCTAGCCGGTTTTGAACCTTCCTTCGATTTTTACTTGATCTTTTTCATAAAAATAAGTGAAAAATCAACTTTCTTAGTTTTTTTTTAAAAAAATCACCAAAAAATAGTAGAACCCTCCGGAAAAGGTGCTCCACTACTTTAGACAGCTCGTTCTGAGTCCAAACAGGGCTCTAGCAGAGAAAAACCGGGTTACTTTCATAGAAATACTCTACTTTTCCAAAAATGTCCCATTTTTGGCCCAAAACCCAAGCCTATAGCACACGGGTTTTGGCCTTCTCTTGGGCGGCTTCCGAATTTTAACACGATTTCTTGCAAGTCCATTCAACACACATCTTTACTAAGTACGCGACATTGGAAGAAGAGCTATCCGGTTTTCAACCTTCCTTTGATTTTTACTTGATTTTTTTTCATAAAAATAAGTGAAAAATCAATTTTTTTGGTTTTTTTTTAAAAAATCACCAAAAAATAGTAGAACCCTCTAGGATAGGTGCTCCGCTGCTTTAGACAGCTCGTTACGAGTCCAAACAGGGCTCTAGCAGAGAAAAACCGGGTTACTTTCATAGAAATACTCTAGTTTTCCCAAAAATGTCCCATTATTGGCCCAAAACCCAAGGCTATAGCACACGGGTTTTGGCCTTCTCTTGGGCGGCTTCCGAATTTTCACACGATTTCTTGCAAGGCCATTCAACACACATCTTTACTAAATAGGCGATGACACGGGAAGAATAGCTAGCCGGTTTTGAACCTTCCTTCGATTTTTACTTGATCTTTTTCATAAAAATAAGTGAAAAATCAACTTTCTTAAAAAAATAAAAAAAAAATCACCAAAAAATAGTAGAACCCTCCGGAAAAGGTGCTCCACTACTTTAGAGCAGCTCGTTACTGAGTCCAAGCAGGGCTCTAGCGGAGAAAAAGCGGGTTACTTTCATAGAAATACTCTACTTTTCCAAAATGTCCCATTTTTGGCCCAAACTCAAACTATAGCACACGGGTTTTGGCCTTCTCTTAAGTGACTTCAGAATTTTAACACGATTTCTTGCAAGTCCATTCAACACACATCTTTACTAAGTACGCGACATTGGAAGAAGAGCTATCCGGTTTTCAACCTTCCTTTGATTTTTACTTGATTTTTTTTCATAAAAATAAGTGAAAAATCATTTTTAGTTTTTTAAAAATCACCAAAAATAGTAGAATCCTCTAGGATAGGTGCTCACTTGCTTTAGACAGCTCGTTCACGAGTCCAAGCAGGGGCTCTAGCAGAGAAAAGCAGGGTTACTTTCATAGAAATACTCTAGTTTTCCTAAAAATGTCCCATTTGTGGCCCGAAACCAAGGCTATAGGACAAGGGTTTTGGCCTTCTCTTAGGTGACTTCAGAATTTTCACACAATTTCTTGCAAGGCCATTCCACACACGTCTTTCTTGGGTACACAATGACACGGAAGAAGCGCGGGTCGGTTTTGAACCGTCGTTTGATTTTTACTTGATTTTTTCGGAAAAATAATTGAAAAATCAATTTTCATGGTTTTTCCAAAGAATCACAAAAATAGCAGAACCTTACAGGAACGGTGATCCATTTGTTTCAAGCGACTAGTTAAGAATCCAAGCAGGGGCTCTGGCGAGAAAAGCAGGTTACTTTCGTAGAAATACTCTAGTTTTCCTAAAAATGTCCCATTTTGGCCCAAAACCAAGGCTATAGCACACGGGTTTTGGCCTTCTCTTAAGTGACTTCGAATTTTCACACGATTTCTTGAAAGGCCATTCAACACACATTTTACTAAGTAGGCGATGACACGGGAAGAAGAGCTAGCCGGTTTTGCACCTTCCTTCGATTTTTACTTGATTTTTTATAAAAATAAGTGAAAAATCCACTTTCTTAGTTTTTTAAAAATCACCAAAAATAGTAGAACCCTCACGGGAAAGGTGCTCCTTTGCTTTAGACAGCTCGTTACTGAGTCCAAGCAGGGCTCTAGCGAGAAAAACCGGGTTACTTTCATAGAAATACTCTAGTTTTCCTAAAATGTCCCATTTTGGCCCAAAACCAAGGCTATAGGACACGGGTTTTGGCCTTCTCTTAGGCGACTTCGAATTTTCACACAATTTCTTGCAAGGCCATTACACACATGTCTTTCTTGGGTACACAATGACCACGGGAAGAAGCGCTGGTCGGTTTTGAACCGTCGTTTGATTTTACTTGATTTTTTCGGAAAAATAATTGAAAAATCAATTTTCTTGGTTTTTCAAAAAATCACAAGAAAAGCAGAACCTTACAGGAACGAGTGATCCACTTGCTTGATAGGCTCGTTAAGAATCAAAGCAGGGCTCTGGCGGAGAAAAGCCGGGTTACTTTCGTAGAAATACTCTAGTTTTCCTAAAAATGTCCTATTTTTGGCCCAAAACCCAAGGCTATAGGACACGGGTTTTGGCCTTCTCTTCGGCGGCTTTCGAATTTTCACACAATTTCTTGCAAGGCCATTACACAAACGTCTTTACTGGGTACACAGTGACACGGGAAGAAGAGCGGGTCGGTTTTGAACCGTCGTTTGATTTTTACTTGATTTTTTTTAGAAAAATAATTGAAAAATCAATTTTCTTGGTTTTTTTCCAAAAAAAATCATAAGAAAAAGCAGAACCTTCTGGGAACAGTGATCCACTGCTTCAGACGGCTCGTTAAGAATCCAAACAGGGCTCTGGCAGAGAAAAACCGGGTTGCTTTCGTAGAAATACTCTAGTTTTCCTAAAAATGTCCTATTTTTGGCCCAAAACCCAAGGGTATGGTACACGGGTTTTGGCCTTCTCTTGGGCGGCTTCCGAATTTTCATACGATTTATTGCAAGGCTATTCAACACACATCTTTACTAAGTACGCGATGACACGGGAAGAAGAGCTAGCCGGTTTTGAACCTTCCTTCGATTTTTACTTGATTTTTTTCATAAAAATAAATGAAAAATTCACTTTCTTGGTTTTTTTTTTAAAAAATCACCAAAAAATAGTAGAACCCTCGGGGAATGGTGCTCCACTGCTTTAGACAGCTCGTTACGAGTCCAAACAGGGCTCTAGCAGAGAAAAACCGGGTTACTTTCATAGAAATACTTTAGTTTTCCTAAAAATGTCCCATTTTTGGCCCAAAACCAAGGCTATAGGACACGGGTTTTGGCCTTCTCTTAAGTGACTTAGAATTTTCACACAATTTCTTGCAAGGCCATTACACACACGTCTTTCTTGGGTACACAATGACCACGGGAAGAAGCGCGGGTCGGTTTTGAGCCGTCGTTTGATTTTACTTGATTTTTTCGGAAAAATAATTGAAAAATCAATTTTCTTGGTTTGTTTTCAAAAAATCACAAAAATAGCAGAACCTTACAGGAGCAGGTGATCCACTACTTCAGACGACTCGTTAAGAATCCAAGCAGAGGCTCTGGCGGAGAAAACGGGTTACTTTCATAGAAATACTCTAGTTTTCCTAAAAATGTCCCATTTTGGCCCAAAACCAAGGCTATAGCACACGGGTTTTGGCCTTCTCTTAAGTGACTTAGAATTTTAACACGATTTCTTGCAAGTCCATTCAACACACATCTTTACTAAGTACAGCGACATGGGAAGAAGAGCTAGCGGGTTTTCAACCTTCCTTTGATTTTTACTTGATTTTTTCATAAAAATAAGTGAAAATTCAATTTTCTTAGTTTTTAAAAATCACCAAAAATAGAAGAACCCTCACGGGACAGGTGCTCCATTGCTTTAGACAGCTCGTTCTACGAGTCCAAGCAGGGCTCTAGCAGGAGAAAAAGCAGGGTTACTTTCATAGAAATACTTTAGTTTTCCTAAAATGTCCCATTTTTGGCCCAAAACCAAGGCTATAGGACACGGGTTTTGGCCTTCTCTTAAGTGACTTAGAATTTTCACACAATTTCTTGCAAGGCCATTACACACACGTCTTTCTTGGGTACACAATGACACGGAAGAAGCGCGGGTCGGTTTTGAGCCGTCGTTTGATTTTACTTGATTTTTTCGGAAAAATAATTGAAAAATCAATTTTCATAGTTTTTCAAAGAATCACAAAAAAAGCGAGAACCTTACAGGAGCGGTGATCCATTGTTTTAAGCAACTCGTTAAGAATCAAAGCAGGGGCTCTGGCGAGAAAAGCAGGGTTACTTTCGTAGAAATACTCTAGTTTTCTTAAAATGTCCCATTTTGGCCCAAAACCAAGGCTATAGCACACGGGTTTTGGCCTTCTCTTAAGCGACTTAGAATTTTCACACGATTTCTTGAAAGGCCATTCAACACACATTTTTACTAAGTAGGCGATGACACGGGAAGAAAAGCTTGCTGGTTTTGAACCTTCCTTCGATTTTTACTTGATTTTTCATAAAAATAAGTGAAAAATCCACTTTCTTAGTTTTTTAAAAATCACCAAAAATAGTAGAACCCTCACGGGAAAGGTGCTCCTTTGCTTTAGACAGCTCGTTCTGAGTCAAAGCAGGGGCTCTAGCGGAGAAAAAGCGGGTTACTTTCATAGAAATACTCTAGTTTACCTAAAAATGTCCCATTTTTGGCCCAAAACCAAGGCTATAGGACACGGGTTTTGGCCTTCTCTTAAGTGACTTAGAATTTTCACACAATTTCTTGCAAGGCCATTACACACACGTCTTTCTTGGGTACACAATGACACGGGAAGAAGCGCGGGTCGGTTTTGAGCCGTCGTTTGATTTTACTTGATTTTTTCGGAAAAATAATTGAAAAATCAATTTTCTTAGTTTTTCCAAAAAATCACAAAAATAGCAGAACCATACAGGAGCGGTGATCCACTGCTTCAGACAGCTCGTTAAGAATCCAAACAGGGCTCTGGCAGAGAAAAACCGGGTTACTTTCATAGAAATACTCTAGTTTTCCTAAAAATGTCCCATTTTGGCCAAAAACCAAGGCTATAGCACACGGGTTTTGGCCTTCTCTTAAGTGACTTAGAATTTTAACACGATTTCTTGCAAGTCCATTAAACACACATCTTTACTAAGTGCAGCGACATGGGAAGAAGAGCTAGCCGGTTTTCAACCTTCCTTTGATTTTTACTTGATTTTTTCATAAAAATAAGTGAAAATTCAATTTTCTTAGTTTTTAAAAATCACCAAAAATTGAAGAACCCTACAGAGACGAGTGCTCCATTGCTTTAGACAGCTCGTTCTGAGTCCAAAGCAGGGCTCTAGCAAAGAAAAACCAGGTTACTTTCATAGAAATACTCTAGTTTTCCCAAAAATGTCCCATTATTGGCCTAAAACCCAAGGCTATAGCACACGGGTTTTGGCCATCTCTTGGGCGGCTTCCGAATTTTCACACGATTTCTTGCAAGGCCATTCAACACAAAACTTTACTAAGTAGGCGATGACAGGGGAAGAAGAGCTAGCCGGTTTTGAACCTTCCTTCGATTTTTACTTGATTTCTTTCATAAAAATAAGTGAAAAATCAACTTTCTTGGTTTTTTTTAAAAAAATCACAAAAAAATAGTAGAACCCTCTGGGAAAGGTGCTCCACAACTTTAGACAGCTCGTTACGAGTCCAAATAGGGCTCTAGCAGAGAAAAACCGGATTACTTTCATAGAAATACTCTAGTTTTCCTAAAATTGTCCCATTTTTGGCCCAAAACCCAAGGCTATAGCACACGAGTTTTGGCCTTCTCTTGGGCGGCTTCCGAATTTTCACACAATTTCTTGCAAGGCAATTCCACACACGTCTTTACTGGGTACACAATGACACGAGAAGAAGCGCGGGTCGATTTTGAACCGTCGTTTGATTTTACTTGATTTTTTCGGAAAAATAATTGAAAAATCAATTTTCTTAGTTTTTTCAAAAAATCACAAAAAGCGAGAACCATACAGGAGCAGTGATCCACTTGCTCAGACGGCTCGTTAAAAATCAAAACAGGGCTCTGGCAGAGAAAAACCGGGTTACTTTCGTAGAAATACTCTAGTTTTCCTAAAAATGTCCTATTTTTGGCCCAAAACCCAAGGCTATAGGACACGGGTTTTGGCCTTCTCTTCAGTGACTTAGAATTTTCACACAATTTCTTGCAAGGCCATTACACAAACATCTTTCTTGGGTACACAATGACACGAGAAGAAGAAGCGGGTCGGTTTTGAGCCGTCGTTTGATTTTACTTGATTTTTCGGAAAAATAATTGAAAAATCAATTTTCTTGGTTTTTCAAAAAATCACAAGAAAGCAGAACCTTACAGGAACGATGATCCACTGCTCAGACGGCTCGTTAAGAATCCAAACAGGGCTCTGGCAGAGAAAAACCGGGTTACTTTCGTAGAAATACTCTAGTTTTCCTAAAAATGTCCCATTTTTGGCCCAAAACCCAAGGCTATAGCACACGGGTTTTGGCCTTCTCTTGGGCGGCTTCCGAATTTTCACACGATTTCTTGAAAGGCCATTCAACACACATTTTTACTAAGTGGCGATGACACGGGAAGAAGAGCTAGCCGGTTTTGAACCTTGCTTGATTTTACTTGATTTTTTCATAAAAATAAGTGAAAAATCCACTTTCTTAGTTTTTTTAAAAATCACCAAAAATAGTAGAACCCTCACGGGAAAGGTGCTCCACTTGTTTTAGACAGCTCGTTACTGAGTCCAAGCAGGGGTTCTAGCGAGAGAAAAACGGGTTACTTTCATAGAAATACTTTAGTTTTCCTAAAATGTCCCATTTTTGCCCAAAACCAGGGCTATAGGACACGGGTTTTGGCCTTCTCTTGGGCGGCTTACGAATTTTCACACAATTTCTTGCAAGGCCATTACACACACGTCTTTCTTGGGTACACAATGACACGGGAAGAAGCGCGGGTCGGTTTTGAGCCGTCGTTTGATTTTACTTGATTTTTCGAGAAAAATAATTGAAAAATCAATTTTCTTGGTTTTTCAAAAAATCACAAAAATAGCAGAACCTACAGGAGCAGTGATCCACTGCTTCAGACAGCTCGTTAAGAATCCAAACAGGGCTCTGGCAGAGAAAAATCGGGTTAGTTTCATAGAAATACTCTAGTTTTCCTAAAAATGTCCCATTTTTGGCCCAAAACCCAAGGCTATAGCACACGGGTTTTGGCTTTCTCTTGGGCGGCTTCCGAATTTTAACACGATTTCTTGCAAGTCCATTCAACACACATCTTTACTAAGTACGCGACATGGGAAGAAGAGCTAGCCGGTTTTCAACCTTCCTTTGATCTTTACTTGATTTTTTTTCATAAAAATAAGTGAAAATTCAATTTTTTTGGTTTTTTTAAAAAAATCACCAAAAATAGAAGAACCCTCTGGGACAGGTGCTCCACTGCTTTAGACAGCTCGTTACGAGTCCAAACAGGGCTCTAGCAGAGAAAAACCGGGTTACTTTCATAGAAATACTTTAGTTTTCCTAAAAATGTCCCATTTTTGGCCCAAAACCCAAGGCTATAGGACACGGGTTTTGGCCTTCTCTTCAGCTGACTTCGAATTTTCACACAATTTCTTGCAAGGCCATTACACACACGTCTTTCTTGGGTACACAATGACACGGGAAGAAGCGCGGGTCGGTTTTGAGCCGTCGTTTGATTTTACTTGATTTTTTCGGAAAAATAATTGAAAAATCAATTTTCTTAGTTTTTTCAAAAAATCACAAAAATAGCAGAACCTTACAGGAGCGGTGATCCTTTGCTTGAACGACTCGTTAAGAATCAAAGCAGGGCTCTGGCGAGAAAAATCGGGTTACTTTCATAGAAATACTCTAGTTTTCCTAAAATGTCCCATTTTGGCCCAAAACCAAGGCTATAGCACACGGGTTTTGGCTTTCTCTTAAGTGACTTCAGAATTTTAACACGATTTCTTGCAAGTCCATTCAACACACATCTTTACTAAGTACTGCGACATGGGAAGAAGAGCTAGCCGGTTTTCAACCTTCCTTTGATCTTTACTTGATTTTTTCATAAAAATAAGTGAAAATTCAATTTCTTGGTTTTTAAAAAATCACCAAAAATAGAAGAACCCTACGGGACAGGTGCTCCACTGCTTTAGACAGCTCGTTACGAGTCCAAACAGGGCTCTAGCAGAGAAAAACCGGGTTACTTTCATAGAAATACTTTAGTTTTCCTAAAAATGTCCCATTTTTGGCCCAAAACCCAAGGCTATAGGACACGGGTTTTGGCCTTCTCTTCGGCGGCTTTCGAATTTTCACACAATTTCTTGCAAGGCCATTACACAAACGTCTTTACTGGGTACACAATGACACGGGAAGAAGCGCGGGTCGGTTTTGAACCGTCGTTTGATTTTTACTTGATTTTTTTCAGAAAAATAATTGAAAAATCAATTTTCTTAGTTTTTTTTCCAAAAAAATCACAAGAAAAGCAGAACCTTACAGGAACGGTGATCCTTTGCTTCGAGTAGACTCGTTAAGAATCAAAACAGGGCTCTGGCAGAGAAAAACCGGGTTACTTTCGTAGAAATACTCTAGTTTTCCTAAAAATGTCCTATTTTTGGCCCAAAACCCAAGGCTATAGGACACGGATTTTGGCCTTCTCTTCGGCGGCTTCCGAATTTTCACACAATTTCTTGCAAGGCCATTACACAAACGTCTTTCACTGGGTACACGGTGACACGGGAAGAAGAAGCGGGTCGGTTTTGAGCCGTCGTTTGATTTTACTTGATTTTTTAGAAAAATAATTGAAAAATCAATTTTCTTGGTTTTTCAAAAAAATCATAAGAAAGCAGAACCTTACGGGAACGATGATCCACTGCTTGAGACGGCTCGTTAAGAATCAAGCAGGGCTCTGGCGAGAAAAGCAAGGTTGCTTTCGTAGAAATACTCTAGTTTTCCTAAAAATGTCCTATTTTTGGCCCAAAACCAAGGGTATGGTACACGGGTTTTGGCCTTCTCTCAGTGACTTCAGAATTTTCATACGATTTATTGCAAGGCTATTCAACACACATCTTTACTAAGTGCTGCGATGACACGGGAAGAAGAGCTAGCCGGTTTTGAACCTTCCTTCGATTTTTACTTGATTTTTTTCATAAAAATAAGTGAAAAATTCACTTTCTTGGTTTTTTAAAAATCACCAAAAATAGTAGAACCCTCGGGAATGGTGCTCCACTTGCTTTAGACAGCTCGTTCTGAGTCCAAGCAGGGGCTCTAGCGAGAGAAAAGCCGGGTTACTTTCATAGAAATACTTTAGTTTTCCTAAAAATGTCCCATTTTGGCCCAAAACCAAGGCTATAGGACCACGGGTTTTGGCTTTCTCTTAAGTGACTTAGAATTTTCACACAATTTCTTGCAAGGCCATTACACACACGTCTTTCTTGGGTACACAATGACACGGGAAGAAGCGCGGGTCGGTTTTGAGCCGTCGTTTGATTTTACTTGATTTTTCGGAAAAATAATTGAAAAATCAATTTTCTTGGTTTGTTTTCAAAAAATCACAAAAATAGCGAGAACCTTACAGGAGCGGTGATCCACTGCTTGAGACTGACTCGTTAAGAATCAAAGCAGGGCTCTGGCGGAGAAAACGGGTTACTTTCATAGAAATACTCTAGTTTTCCTAAAAATGTCCCATTTTGGCCCAAAACCAAGGCTATAGCACACGGGTTTTGGCCTTCTCTTAAGCGACTTAGAATTTTAACACGATTTCTTGCAAGTCCATTCAACACACATCTTTACTAAGTACAGCGACATGGGAAGAAGAGCTAGCCGGTTTTCAACCTTCCTTTGATTTTTACTTGATTTTTTCATAAAAATAAGTGAAAATTCAATTTTCTTAGTTTTTAAAAATCACCAAAAATAGAAGAACCCTACGGGACAGGTGCTCCTTTGCTTTAGACAGCTCGTTCTGAGTCCAAGCAGGGGCTCTAGCAGGAGAAAAAGCAGGGTTACTTTCATAGAAATACTTTAGTTTTCCTAAAATGTCCCATTTTGGCCCAAAACCAAGGCTATAGGACACGGGTTTTGGCCTTCTCTTAAGCGACTTAGAATTTTCACACAATTTCTTGCAAGGCCATTACACACACGTCTTTCTTGGGTACACAATGACACGGAAGAAGCGCGGGTCGGTTTTGAACCGTCGTTTGATTTTACTTGATTTTTCGGAAAAATAATTGAAAAATCAATTTTCATGGTTTTTCAAAGAATCACAAAAAAGGCAGAACCTTACAGGAGCGGTGATCCCTTGTTTTAAGCGACTCGTTAAGAATCCAAGCAGGGCTCTGGCGAGAAAAACGGGTTACTTTCGTAGAAATACTCTAGTTTTCTTAAAAATGTCCCATTTTGGCCCAAAACCAAGGCTATAGCACACGGGTTTTGGCCTTCTCTTAAGCGACTTCGAATTTTCACCACGATTTCTTGAAAGGCCATTCAACACACATTTTTACTAAGTAGGCGATGACACGGGAAGAAAAGCTTGCTGGTTTTGAACCTTCCTTCGATTTTTACTTGATTTTTTCATAAAAATAAGTGAAAAATCCACTTTCTTAGTTTTTTTAAAAATCACCAAAAATAGTAGAACCCTCACGGGAAAGGTGCTCCTTTGCTTTAGGCAGCTCGTTCTGAGTCCAAGCAGGGGCTCTAGCAGAGAAAAAGCGGGTTACTTTCATAGAAATACTCTAGTTTACCTAAAAATGTCCCATTTTGGCCCAAAACCAAGGCTATAGGACCACGGGTTTTGGCCTTCTCTTAAGCGACTTAGAATTTTCACACAATTTCTTGCAAGGCCATTACACACACGTCTTTCTTGGGTACACAATGACACGGGAAGAAGCGCGGGTCGGTTTTGAGCCGTCGTTTGATTTTTACTTGATTTTTTCGGAAAAATAATTGAAAAATCAATTTTCTTAGTTTTTCAAAAAATCACAAAAATAGCGAGAACCATACAGGAACGGTGATCCACTGCTTGAGACGACTCGTTAAGAATCCAAGCAGGGCTCTGGCGGAGAAAAACGGGTTACTTTCATAGAAATACTCTAGTTTTCCTAAAAATGTCCCATTTTGGCCAAAACCAAGGCTATAGCACCACGGGTTTTGGCCTTCTCTTAAGCGACTTAGAATTTTAACACGATTTCTTGCAAGTCCATTCAACACACATCTTTACTAAGTGCAGCGACATGGGAAGAAGAGCTAGCCGGTTTTCAACCTTCCTTTGATTTTTACTTGATTTTTTCATAAAAATAAGTGAAAATTCAATTTTCTTAGTTTTTTAAAAATCACCAAAAATAGAAGAACCCTACAGGACAGGTGCTCCATTTGCTTTAGACAGCTCGTTCTGAGTCCAAGCAGGGGCTCTAGCGAAGAAAACCGGGTTACTTTCATAGAAATACTCTAGTTTTCCCAAAAATGTCCCATTATTGGCCTAAAACCCAAGGCTATAGCACACGGGTTTTGGCCATCTCTTAAGTGACTTAGAATTTTCACACGATTTCTTGCAAGGCCATTCAACACAAAACTTTACTAAGTAGGCGATGGCAGGGAAGAAGAGCTAGCCGGTTTTGAACCTTCCTTCGATTTTTACTTGATTTCTTTCATAAAAATAAGTGAAAAATCAACTTTCTTGGTTTTTTAAAAATCACAAAAAATAGTAGAACCCTCACGGGAAAGGTGCTCCATAACTTTAGACAGCTCGTTCTGAGGTCAAATAGGGCTCTAGCGGAGAAAAACCGGATTACTTTCATAGAAATACTCTAGTTTTCCTAAAATTGTCCCATTTTGGCCCAAAACCCAAGGCTATAGCACACGAGTTTTGGCCTTCTCTTAGGCGACTTAGAATTTTCACACAATTTCTTGCAAGGCAATTCCACACACGTCTTTCTTGGGTACACAATGACACGAGAAGAAGCGCGGTCGATTTTGAGCCGTCGTTTGATTTTACTTGATTTTTCGGAAAAATAATTGAAAAATCAATTTTCTTAGTTTTTTCAAAAAATCACAAGAAAAGCAGAACCATACAGGAACGGTGATCCACTTGCTTGAGACGGCTCGTTAAAAATCAAAAGCAGGGCTCTGGCGGAGAAAACCGGGTTACTTTCGTAGAAATACTCTAGTTTTCCTAAAATGTCCTATTTTGGCCCAAAACCAAGGCTATAGGACACGGGTTTTGGCCTTCTCTTCGGCGGCTTCCGAATTTTCACACAATTTCTTGCAAGGCCATTACACAAACATCTTTACTGGGTACACAATGACACGAGAAGAAGAGCGGGTCGGTTTTGAACCGTCGTTTGATTTTTACTTGATTTTTTCGGAAAAATAATTGAAAAATCAATTTTCTTGGTTTTTCAAAAAATCACAAGAAAGCGAGAACCTTACAGGAACGGTGATCCACTTGCTTAGACGGCTCGTTAAGAATCCAAGCAGGGCTCTGGCGAGAAAAGCAGGGTTACTTTCGTAGAAATACTCTAGTTTTCCTAAAAATGTCCCATTTTGGCCCAAAACCAAGGCTATAGCACACGGGTTTTGGCCTTCTCTTAGGCGACTTAGAATTTTCACACGATTTCTTGAAAGGCCATTCAACACACATTTTACTAAGTAGGCGATGACACGGGAAGAAGAGCTAGCCGGTTTTGAACCTTGCTTGATTTTTACTTGATTTTTTCATAAAAATAAGTGAAAAATCCACTTTCTTAGTTTTTTTAAAAATCACCAAAAATAGTAGAACCCTCCGGGAAAGGTGCTCCACTTGTTTTAGACAGCTCGTTCTGAGTCCAAGCAGGGGTTCTAGCGAGAGAAAAACCGGGTTACTTTCATAGAAATACTTTAGTTTTCCTAAAATGTCCCATTTTTGCCCAAAACCCAGGGCTATAGGACACGGGTTTTGGCCTTCTCTTGGGCGGCTTACGAATTTTCACACAATTTCTTGCAAGGCCATTACACACACGTCTTTACTGGGTACACAATGACACGGGAAGAAGCGCGGGTCGGTTTTGAACCGTCGTTTGATTTTTACTTGATTTTTTTCAGAAAAATAATTGAAAAATCAATTTTCTTGGTTTTTCTTCAAAAAAATCACAAAAAATAGCAGAACCTACAGGAGCGATGATCCACTTGCCAGACAGCTCGTTAAGAATCAAAGCAGGGGCTCTGGCGAGAAAAATCGGGTTAGTTTCATAGAAATACTCTAGTTTTCCTAAAAATGTCCCATTTTGGCCCAAAACCAAGGCTATAGCACACGGGTTTTGGCTTTCTCTTAAGTGACTTAGAATTTTAACACGATTTCTTGCAAGTCCATTCAACACACATCTTTACTAAGTGCAGCGACATGGGAAGAAGAGCTAGCCGGTTTTCAACCTTCCTTTGATTTTTACTTGAGTTTTTTCATAAAAATAAGTGAAAATTCAATTTTCTTAGTTTTTAAAAAATCACCAAAAATAGAAGAACCCTACGGGACAGGTGCTCCATCTGCTTTAGACAGCTCGTTACTGAGTCCAAGCAGGGCTCTAGCGAGAAAAAGCCGGGTTACTTTCATAGAAATACTCTAGTTTTCCTAAAATGTCCCATTTGTGGCCCAAAACCAAGGCTATAGGACAAGGGTTTTGGCCTTCTCTTAGGCGGCTTAGAATTTTCACACAATTTCTTGCAAGGCCATTCCACACACGTCTTTCTTGGGTACACAATGACACGGGAAGAAGCGCGGGTTGGTTTTGAACCGTCGTTTGATTTTTACTTGATTTTTCGGAAAAATAATTGAAAAATCAATTTTCATAGTTTTTGCAAAAAATCACAAAAATAGCGAGAACCTTACAGGAGCGGTGATCCATTTGTTTCAAGCAACTCGTTAAGAATCCAAGCAGGGCTCTGGCGGAGAAAACCGGGTTACTTTCGTAGAAATACTCTAGTTTTCCTAAAAATGTCCCATTTTGGCCCAAAACCAAGGCTATAGCACACGGGTTTTGGCCTTCTCTTAAGTGACTTAGAATTTTCACACGATTTCTTGAAAGGCCATTCAACACACATTTTACTAAGTAGGCGATGACACGGGAAGAAGAGCTAGCCGGTTTTGAACCTTCCTTCGATTTTTACTTGATTTTTTCATAAAAATAAGTGAAAAATCTACTTTCTTAGTTTTTTAAAAAATCACCGAAAAATAGTAGAACCCTACAGGAAAGGTGCTCCATTGCTTTAGGCAGCTCGTTACTGAGTCCAAGCAGGGGCTCTAGCAGAGAAAAAGCTGGATTACTTTCATAGAAATACTCTAGTTTTCCTAAAAATGTCCCATTTGAGGCCCAAAACCAAGGCTACAGGACAAGGGTTTTGGCCTTCTCTAAGCTGACTTAGAATTTTCACATAATTTCTTGCAAGGCCATTACACACACGTCTTTCTTGGGTACATAATGACACGGAAGAAGCGGGTCGGTTTTGAGCCGTCGTTTGATTTTACTTGATTTTTTAGAAAAATAATTGAAAAATCAATTTTCTTGGTTTTTCAAAAAATCACAAAAATTGCAGAACCTTACAGGAGCGGTGATCCTCTGCTTGAGACGACTCGTTAAGAATCCAAGCAGGGCTCTGGCGAGAAAAGCAGGTTACTTTCATAGAAATACTCTAGTTTTTCTAAAATGTCCCATTTTGGCCCAAAACCAAGGCTATAGCACACGGGTTTTGACCTTCTCTTGGGCGGCTTCCAAATTTTAACACGATTTCTTGCAAGTCCATTCAACACACATCTTTACTAAGTACGCGACATGGGAAGAAGAGCTAGCCGGTTTTCAACCTTCCTTTGATCTTTACTTGATTTTTTTCATAAAAATAAGTGAAAATTCAATTTTTGGTTTTTTAAAAATCACCAAAAATAGAAGAACCCTACAGGACAGGTGCTCCACTTGCTTTAGACAGCTCGTTCATGAGTCCAAGCAGGGCTCTAGCGAGAGAAAACCGGGTTACTTCCATAGAAATACTCTAGTTTTCCTAAAAATGTCCCATTTTGGCCCAAAACCAAGGCTATAGCACACGAGTTTTGGCCTTCTCTTGGGCGGCTTCCGAATTTTCACACAATTTCTTGCAAGGCCATTCCACACACGTCTTTACTGGGTACACAATGACACGGGAAGAAGCGCGGGTCGGTTTTGAACCGTCGTTTGATTTTTACTTGATTTTTCAGAAAAATAATTGAAAAATCAATTTTCATGGTTTTTTTCCAAAAGAATCACAAAAAATAGCAGAACCTTCAGGAACGGTGATCCTTTGTTTCAAGCAACTAGTTAAGAATCAAAGCAGGGCTCTGGCGGAGAAAGCGGGTTACTTTCGTAGAAATACTCTAGTTTTCCTAAAAATGTCCCATTTTGGCCCAAAACCAAGGCTATAGCACACGAGTTTTGGCCTTCTCTTAGGCGACTTCGAATTTTCACACAATTTCTTGCAAGGCCATTCCACACACGTCTTTCTTGGGTACACGGTGACACGGGAAGAAGCGCTGGTCGGTTTTGAACCGTCGTTTGATTTTACTTGATTTTTTCGGAAAAATAATTGACAAATCAATTTTCATGGTTTTTTCAAAAGAATCACAAAAATAGCGAGAACCTTACGGGAACAATTCAAGCGACTAGTTAAGAATCCAAGCAGGGCTCTGGCGAGAAAAACGGGTTACTTTCGTAGAAATACTCTAGTTTTCCTAAAAATGTCCCATTTTGGCCCAAAACCAAGGCTATAGCACACGAGTTTTGGCCTTCTCTTGGTGACTTCGAATTTTCACACAATTTCTTGCAAGGCCATTCCACACACGTCTTTCTCGGGTACACAGTGACACGGGAAGAAGCGCGGGTCGGTTTTGAACCGTCGTTTGATTTTTACTTGATTTTTTTCAGAAAAATAATTGACAAATCAATTTTCATGGTTTTTTTCCAAAAGAATCACAGAAAATAGCAGAACCATCTGGGAACAGTGATCCACTGTTTCAAACAGCTAGTTAAGAATCCAAACAGGGCTCTGGCAGAGAAAAATCGGGTTACTTTCGTAGAAATACTCTAGTTTTCCTAAAAATGTCCCATTTTTAGCCCAAAACCCAAGGCTATAGCACACGGGTTTTGGCCTTCTCTTAAGTGACTTCGAATTTTCACACGATTTCTTGAAAGGCCATTCAACACACATTTTACTAAGTAGGCGATGACACGGGAAGAAGAGCTAGCCGGTTTTGAACCTTCCTTCGATTTTTACTTGAATTTTTCATAAAAATAAGTTAAAAATCCACTTTCTTAGTTTTTTCAAAAATCACCAAAAATAGTAGAACCCTCACGGGAAAGGTGCTCCATTGCTTTAGAGCGACTCTTCTACGAGTCCAAGCAGGGCTCTGGCGGAGAAAAACCGGGTTACTTTCATAGAAATACTCTAGTTTTCCCAAAATGTCTCATTTTGGCCCAAACTCAAGGCTATAGCACACGGGTTTTGGCCTTCTCTAAGTGACTTCGAATTTTCACACGATTTCTTGAAAGGCCATTCAACACACATTTTTACTAAGTAGGCGATGACACGGGAAGAAGAGCTAGCCGGTTTTGAACCTTCCTTCGATTTTTACTTCATTTTTTTCATAAAAATAAGTGAAAAATCCACTCTCTTGGTTTTTTTTTAAAAAAATCACCAAAAAATAGTAGAACCCTCTGGGAAAGGTGCTCCACCGCTTTAGACAGCTCGTTACGAGTCCAAACAGGGCTCTAGCAGAGAAAAACCGGGTTACTTTCATAGAAATACTCTAGTTTTCCTAAAAATGTCCCATTTTTAGCCCAAAACCCAAGGCTATAGCACACGGGTTTTGGCCTTCTCTTGGGCGGCTTCCGAATTTTCACACGATTTCTTGAAAGGCCATTCAACACACATTTTTACTAAGTAGGCGATGACACGGGAAGAAGAGCTAGCCGGTTTTGAACCTTCCTTCGATTTTTACTTGATTTTTTCATAAAAATAAGTGAAAAATCCACTCTCTTGGTTTTTTTTTAAAAAAATCACCAAAAAATAGTAGAACCCTCTGGGAAAGGTGCTCCACCGCTTTAGACAGCTCGTTACGAGTCCAAACAGGGCTCTAGCAGAGAAAAACCGGGTTACTTTCATAGAAATACTCTAGTTTTCCCAAAATGTCTCATTTTTGGCCCAAACTCAAGGCTATAGCACACGGGTTTTGGCCTTCTCTAGGCGGCTTAGAATTTTCACACGATTTCTTGAAAGGCCATTCAACACACATTTTACTAAGTAGGCGATGACACGGGAAGAAGAGCTAGCCGGTTTTGAACCTTCCTTCTATTTTTACTTGATTTTTTTCATAAAAATAAGTGAAAAATCCACTTTCTTGGTTTTTTTAAAAATCACCAAAAAATAGTAGAACCCTCTGGGAAAGGTGCTCCACTGCTTTAGACAGACGCGTTCTGAGTCCAAGCAGGGGCTCTAGCGAGAGAAAACCGGGTTACTTTCATAGAAATACTCTAGTTTTCCTAAAATGTCCCATTTGAGGCCCGAAACCCAAGGCTACGGGACAAGGGTTTTGGCCTTCTCTTAAGCGACTTCGAATTTTCACACAATTTCTTGCAAGGCCATTACACACACGTCTTTCTTGGGTACACAATGACACGGGAAGAAGCGCGGGTCGGTTTGAGCCGTCGTTTGATTTTACTTGATTTTTTCGGAAAAATAATTGACAAATCAATTTTCATTGTTTTTTCAAAAGAATCACAAAAATAGCGAGAACCTTCAGGAACAATGATCCATTTGTTTCAAGCAGACTAGTTAAGAATCCAAGCAGGGCTCTGGCGAGAAAAGCAGGTTACTTTCGTAGAAATACTCTAGTTTTCCTAAAAATGTCCCATTTTGGCCCAAAACCAAGGCTATAGCACACGAGTTTTGGCCTTCTCTTGAGTGACTTCGAATTTTCACACAATTTCTTGCAAGGCCATTCCACACACGTCTTTCTTGGGTACACGGTGACACGGGAAGAAGCGCGGGTCGGTTTTGAACCGTCGTTTGATTTTACTTGATTTTTTCGGAAAAATAATTGACAAATCAATTTTCATGGTTTTTCAAAAGAATCACAAAAATAGCGAGAACCATGCGGGAGCGGTGATCCACTTGTTTCAAGCAACTAGTTAAGAATCCAAGCAGGGCTCTGGCAGAGAAAAATCGGGTTACTTTCGTAGAAATACTCTAGTTTTCCTAAAAATGTCCCATTTTTAGCCCAAAACCCAAGGCTATAGCACACGGGTTTTGGCCTTCTCTTAAGTGACTTAGAATTTTCACACGATTTCTTGAAAGGCCATTCAACACACATTTTTACTAAGTAGGCGATGACACGGGAAGAAGAGCTAGCCGGTTTTGAACCTTCCTTCGATTTTTACTTGAATTTTTTCATAAAAATAAGTTAAAAATCCACTTTCTTGGTTTTTTTTTCAAAAATCACCAAAAAATAGTAGAACCCTCTGGGAAAGGTGCTCCACTGCTTTAGACGACTCTTCTGAGGTCCAAGCAGAGGCTCTGGCGAGAAAAAGCAGGGTTACTTTCATAGAAATACTCTAGTTTTCCCAAAATGTCTCATTTTGGCCCAAAACTCAAGGCTATAGCACACGGGTTTTGGCCTTCTCTTAGGCGACTTAGAATTTTCACACGATTTCTTGAAAGGCCATTCAACACACATTTTTACTAAGTAGGCGATGACACGGGAAGAAGAGCTAGCCGGTTTTGAACCTTCCTTCGATTTTTACTTGATTTTTTCATAAAAATAAGTGAAAAATCCACTCTCTTAGTTTTTTAAAAAATCACCAAAAATAGTAGAACCCTACGGGAAAGGTGCTCCACCGCTTTAGACAGCTCGTTACGAGTCCAAACAAGGCTCTAGCAGAGAAAAACCGGGTTACTTTCATAGAAATACTCTAGTTTTCCCAAAATGTCTCATTTTTGGCACAAAACCCAAGGCTATAGCACACGGGTTTTGGCCTTCTCTTGGGCGGCTTCCGAATTTTCACACGATTTCTTGAAAGGCCATTCAACACACATTTTTACTAAGTAGGCGATGACACGGGAAGAAGAGCTAGCCGGTTTTGAACCTTCCTTCGATTTTTACTTGATTTTTTTCATAAAAATAAGTGAAAAATCCACTTTCTTGGTTTTTTTTTTAAAAAATCACCAAAAAACAGTAGAACCCTCTGGGAAAGGTGCTCCACTGCTTTAGACAGCACGTTACGAGTCCAAACAGGGCTCTAGCAGAGAAAAACCGGGTTACTTTCATAGAAATACTCTAGTTTTCCTAAAAATGTCCCATTTGAGGCCCAAAACCCAAGGCTATAGGACAAGGGTTTTGGCCTTCTCTTGGGCGGCTTCCGAATTTTCACACAATTTCTTGCAAGGCCATTACACACACCTCTTTACTGGGTACACAATGACACGGGAAGAAGCGCGGGTCGGTTTTGAACCGTCGTTTGATTTTTACTTGATTTTTTTTCAGAAAAATAATTGACAAATCAATTTTCATTGTTTTTTTTCAAAAGAATCACAAAAATAGCGAGAACCTTACGGGAACAATGATCCACTTGTTTCAAGCGACTAGTTAAGAATCCAAACAGGGCTCTGGCAGAGAAAAACCGGGTTACTTTCGTAGAAATACTCTAGTTTTCCTAAAATGTCCCATTTTGGCCCAAAACCAAGGCTATAGCACACGAGTTTTGGCCTTCTCTTAGGCGACTTCGAATTTTCACACAATTTCTTGCAAGGCCATTCCACACACGTCTTTCTTGGGTACACGGTGACACGGGAAGAAGCGCTGGTCGGTTTTGAACCGTCGTTTGATTTTACTTGATTTTTTCAGAAAAATAATTGACAAATCAATTTTCATGGTTTTTCCAAAGAATCACAAAAAATAGCGAGAACCATCAGGAACGGTGATCCATCTGTTTCAAGCGACTAGTTAAGAATCAAAGCAGGGCTCTGGCGGAGAAAAATCGGGTTACTTTCGTAGAAATACTCTAGTTTTCCTAAAAATGTCCCATTTTAGCCCGAAACCAAGGCTATAGCACACGGGTTTTGGCCTTCTCTAAGTGACTTCGAATTTTCACACGATTTCTTGAAAGGCCATTCAACACACATTTTTACTAAGTAGGCGATGACACGGGAAGAAGAGCTAGCCGGTTTTGAACCTTCCTTCGATTTTACTTGAATTTTTTCATAAAAATAAGTTAAAAATCCACTTTCTTAGTTTTTTCAAAAATCACCAAAAATAGTAGAACCCTCCGGGAAAGGTGCTCCATTGCTTTAGACGACTCTTTACTGAGTCCAAGCAGAGGCTCTGGCAGAGAAAAACGGGTTACTTTCATAGAAATACTCTAGTTTTCCCAAAAATGTCTCATTTTGGCCCAAAACTCAAGGCTATAGCACTACGGGTTTTGGCCTTCTCTTAGTGACTTAGAATTTTCACACGATTTCTTGAAAGGCCATTCAACACACATTTTTACTAAGTAGGCGATTACACGGGAAGAAGAGCTAGCTGGTTTTGAACCTTCCTTCGATTTTTACTTCATTTTTTCATAAAAATAAGTGAAAAATCCACTTTCTTAGTTTTTTTAAAAATCACCAAAAATAGTAGAACCCTCTGGGAAAGGTGCTCCACCGCTTTAGACAGCTCGTTACGAGTCCAAACAGGGCTCTAGCAGAGAAAAACCGGGTTACTTTCATAGAAATACTCTAGTTTTCCCAAAATGTCTCATTTTTGGCACAAAACCAAGGCTATAGCACCACGGGTTTTGGCCTTCTCTTAAGTGACTTCGAATTTTCACACGATTTCTTGAAAGGCCATTCAACACACATTTTTACTAAGTAGGCGATGACACGGGAAGAAGAGCTAGCCGGTTTTGAACCTTCCTTCGATTTTTACTTGATTTTTTCATAAAAATAAGTGAAAAATCCACTTTCTTAGTTTTTTAAAAATCACCAAAAACAGTAGAACCCTCCGGGAAAGGTGCTCCATTGCTTTAGACAGCGACGTTACTGAGTCCAAGCAGGGGCTCTAGCAGAGAAAAATCGGGTTACTTTCATAGAAATACTCTAGTTTCCCTAAAAATGTCCCATTTGAGGCCCAAAACCCAAGGCTACAGGACAAGGGTTTTGGCCTTCTCTTGGGCGGCTTCCGAATTTTCACACAATTTCTTGCAAGGCCATTCCACACACGTCTTTCTTGGGTACACAATGACACGGGAAGAAGCGCGGGTCGGTTTTGAACCGTCGTTTGATTTTTACTTGATTTTTTTCAGAAAAATAATTGACAAATCAATTTTCATGGTTTTTTTCCAAAAGAATCACAAAAAATAGCGAGAACCTTACAGGAGCGGTGATCCATTGTTTCAAGCGACTAGTTAAGAATCAAAGCAGGGCTCTGGCGAGAAAACCGGGTTACTTTCGTAGAAATACTCTAGTTTTCCTAAAATGTCCCATTTTGGCCCAAAACCAAGGCTATAGCACACGGGTTTTGGCCTTCTCTTAAGCGACTTAGAATTTTCACACGATTTCTTGAAAGGCCATTCAACACACATTTTTACTAAGTAGGCGATGACACGGGAAGAAGAGCTAGCCGGTTTTGAACCTTCCTTCGATTTTTACTTGATTTTTTTCATAAAAATAAGTGAAAAATCCACTTTCTTGGTTTTTTTTTTAAAAAATCACCAAAAAATAGTAGAACCCTCTGCGAAAGGTGCTCTACTGCTTTAGACAGCTCGTTACGAGTCCAAACAGGGCTCTAGCAGAGAAAAACCGGGTTACTTTCATAGAAATACTCTAGTTTTCCTAAAAATGTCCCATTTGAGGCCCAAAACCCAAGGCTATAGGACAAGGGTTACACACGTCTTTACTTGGTACAAAATGACACGGGAAGAAGCGCGGGTCGGTTTTGAACCGTCGTTTGATTTTTACTTGATTTTTTCAGAAAAATAATTGAAAAATCAATTTTCATGGTTTTTTTCCAAAAGAATCACAAAAAATAGCAGAACCTTCTGGGAACAGTGATCCACTGTTTCAGACAGCTCGTTAAGAATCCAAACAGGGCTCTGGCAGAGAAAAACTGGGTTACTTTCATAGAAATACTCTAGTTTTCCTAAAAATGTCCCATTTTTGGCCCAAAACCCAAGGCTATAGCACACGGGTTTTGACCTTCTCTTGGGCGGCTTCCAAATTTTAACACGATTTCTTGCAAGTCCATTCAACACACATCTTTACTAAGTACGCGACATGGGAAGAAGAGCTAGGCTGGTTTTCAACCTTCCTTTGATTTTTACTTGATTTTTTCATAAAAATAAGTGAAAATTCAATTTTTAGTTTTTAAAAATCACCAAAAATAGAAGAACCCTCACAGGACGAGTGCTCCATTTGCTTTAGACGACTCGTTACTGAGTCCAAGCAGGGCTCTAGCAGAGAAAAACCAGGTTACTTTCATAGAAATACTCTAGTTTTCCTAAAAATGTCCAATTTTGGCCCAAAACCAAGGCTATAGCACACGAGTTTTGGCCTTCTCTTAGGCGACTTCGAATTTTCACACAATTTCTTGCAAGGCCATTCCACACACGTCTTTCTTGGGTACACAATGACACGGGAAGAAGCGCGGGTCGGTTTTGAACCGTCGTTTGATTTTACTTGATTTTTTCATAAAAATAAGTGAAAAATCCACTTTCTTAGTTTTTTAAAAATCACCAAAAATAGTAGAACCCTCTGCGAAAGGTGCTCTCTTGCTTTAGGCAACTCGTTACTGAGTCCAAAGCAGGGCTCTAGCGAGAGAAAACCGGGTTACTTTCATAGAAATACTCTAGTTTTCCTAAAAATGTCCCATTTGAGGCCCAAAACCCAAGGCTATAGGACAAGGGTTACACACGTCTTTACTTGGTACAAAATGACACGGGAAGAAGCGCGGGTCGGTTTTGAGCTGTCGTTTGATTTTACTTGATTTTTCAGAAAAATAATTGAAAAATCAATTTTCATGGTTTTTCCAAAGAATCACAAAAATAGCAGAACCTTACGGGAACGGTGATCCATTGTTTGAACGACTCGTTAAGAATCCAAGCAGGGCTCTGGCGAGAAAAACGGGTTACTTTCATAGAAATACTCTAGTTTTCCTAAAATGTCCCATTTTGGCCCAAAACCAAGGCTATAGCACTACGGGTTTTGACCTTCTCTTAGGTGACTTCAAATTTTAACACGATTTCTTGCAAGTCCATTCAACAAACATCTTTACTAAGTGCAGCGACATGGGAAGAAGAGCTAGTCGGTTTTCAACCTTCCTTTGATTTTTACTTGATTTTTTTCATAAAAATAAGTGAAAATTCAATTTTTAGTTTTTAAAAATCACCAAAAATAGAAGAACCCTCACGGGACAGGTGCTCCACTGCTTTAGACAGCTCGTTACTGAGTCCAAGCAGGGGCTCTAGCGAGAGAAAAACCAGGTTACTTTCATAGAAATACTCTAGTTTTCCTAAAAATGTCCAATTTTGGCCCAAAACCCAAGGCTATAGCACACGAGTTTTGGCCTTCTCTTGGGCGGCTTCCGAATTTTCACACAATTTCTTGCAAGGCCATTCCACACACGTCTTTACTGGGTACACAATGACACGGGAAGAAGCGCGGGTCGGTTTTGAACCGTCGTTTGATTTTTACTTGATTTTTTTCAGAAAAATAATTGACAAATCAATTTTCATGGTTTTTTTCCAAAAGAATCACAAAAAATAGCAGAACCTTCTGGGAACAGTGATCCACTGTTTCAAACAGCTAGTTAAGAATCCAAACAGGGCTCTGGCAGAGAAAAACCGGGTTACTTTCGTAGAAATACTCTAGTTTTCCTAAAAATGTCCCATTTTTGGCCCAAAACCCAAGGCTATAGCACACGGGTTTCGGCCTTCTCTTGGGCGGCTTCCGAATTTTCACACGATTTCTTGAAAGGCCATTCAACACACATTTTTACTAAGTAGGTGATGACACGGGAAGAAGAGCTAGTCGGTTTTGAACCTTCCTTCGATTTTTACTTGATTTTTTTTCATAAAAATAAGTGAAAATTCAATTTTTTTGGTTTTTTTAAAAAATCACCAAAAATAGAAGAACCCTACGGGACGAGTGCTCCATTTGCTTTAGACAGCTCGTTACGAGTCCAAACAGGGCTCTAGCAGAGAAAAACCGGGTTACTTTCATAGAAATACTCTAGTTTTCCTAAAAATGTCCAATTTTTGGCCCAAAACCCAAGGCTATAGCACACGAGTTTTGGCCTTCTCTTGGGCGGCTTCCGAATTTTCACACAATTTCTTGCAAGGCCATTCCACACACGTCTTTACTGGGTACACAATGACACGGGAAGAAGCGCGGGTCGGTTTTGAACCGTCGTTTGATTTTTACTTGATTTTTTTTAGAAAAATAATTGACAAATCAATTTTCATGGTTTTTTTCCAAAAGAATCACAAAAATAGCGAGAACCTTCAGGAGCGGTGATCCTTTGTTTCAAGCGGCTAGTTAAGAATCCAAACAGGGCTCTGGCAGAGAAAAACCGGGTTACTTTCGTAGAAATACTCTAGTTTTCCTAAAAATGTCCCATTTTTGGCCCAAAACCCAAGGCTATAGCACACGGGTTTCGGCCTTCTCTTGGGCGGCTTCCGAATTTTCACACGATTTCTTGAAAGGCCATTCAACACACATTTTTACTAAGTAGGTGATGACACGGGAAGAAGAGCTAGCCGGTTTTGAACCTTCCTTCGATTTTTACTTGATTTTTTTTCATAAAAATAAGTGAAAATTCAATTTTTTTGGTTTTTTTAAAAAATCACCAAAAATAGAAGAACCCTCTGGGACAGGTGCTCCACTGCTTTAGACAGCTCGTTACGAGTCCAAACAGGGCTCTAGCAGAGAAAAACCGGGTTACTTTCATAGAAATACTCTAGTTTTCCTAAAAATGTCCCATTTTTGGCCCAAAACCCAAGGCTATAGCACACGAGTTTTGGCCTTCTCTTGGGCGGCTTCCGAATTTTCACACAATTTCTTGCAAGGCCATTCCACACACGTCTTTATTGGGTACACAATGACACGGGAAGAAGCGCGGGTCGGTTTTGAACCGTCGTTTGATTTTACTTGATTTTTTCAGAAAAATAATTGACAAATCAATTTTCATGGTTTTTCAAAAGAATCACAAAAATAGCGAGAACCTTACAGGAACGGTGATCCATTGTTTCAAGCGACTAGTTAAGAATCCAAGCAGGGCTCTGGCGAGAAAAACCGGGTTACTTTCAGTAGAAATACTCTAGTTTTCCTAAAATGTCCCATTTTGGCCCAAAACCAAGGCTATAGCACACGGGTTTTGGCCTTCTCTTAAGTGACTTAGAATTTTCACACGATTTCTTGAAAGGCCATTCAACACACATTTTACTAAGTAGGCGATGACACGGGAAGAAGAGCTAGCCGGTTTTGAACCTTCCTTCGATTTTTACTTGATTTTTTCATAAAAATAAGTGAAAAATCCACTTTCTTAGTTTTTTTAAAAATCACCAAAAATAGTAGAACCCTCTGCGAAAGGTGCTCTACTGCTTTAGACAGCTCGTTACGAGTCCAAACAGGGCTCTAGCAGAGAAAAACCGGGTTACTTTCATAGAAATACTCTAGTTTTCCTAAAAATGTCCCATTTGAGGCCCAAAACCCAAGGCTATAGGACAAGGGTTACACACGTCTTTACTTGGTACAAAATGACACGGGAAGAAGCGCGGGTCGGTTTTGAACTGTCGTTTGATTTTTACTTGATTTTTTCAGAAAAATAATTGAAAAATCAATTTTCATGGTTTTTTTCCAAAAGAATCACAAAAAATAGCAGAACCTTCTGGGAACAGTGATCCACTGTTTCGAGACGACTCGTTAAGAATCAAAGCAGGGCTCTGGCGAGAAAAAGCGGGTTACTTTCATAGAAATACTCTAGTTTTCCTAAAATGTCCCATTTTGGCCCAAAACCCAAGGCTATAGCACACGGGTTTTGACCTTCTCTTGGGCGGCTTCCAAATTTTAACACGATTTCTTGCAAGTCCATTCAACAAACATCTTTACTAAGTACGCGACATGGGAAGAAGAGCTAGCTGGTTTTCAACCTTCCTTTGATTTTTACTTGATTTTTTTTCATAAAAATAAGTGAAAATTCAATTTTTAGTTTTTAAAAATCACCAAAAATAGAAGAACCCTCCAGGACAGGTGCTCCATTGCTTTAGAGCAGACTCGTTCTGAGTCCAAGCAGAGGCTCTAGCGAGAGAAAAACCGGGTTACTTTCATAGAAATACTCTAGTTTTCCTAAAAATGTCCAATTTTGGCCCAAAACCAAGGCTATAGCACACGAGTTTTGGCCTTCTCTTGGGCGGCTTCCGAATTTTCACACAATTTCTTGCAAGGCCATTCCACACACGTCTTTACTGGGTACACAATGACACGGGAAGAAGCGCGGGTCGGTTTTGAACCGTCGTTTGATTTTTACTTGATTTTTTTTAGAAAAATAATTGACAAATCAATTTTCATGGTTTTTTTCCAAAAGAATCACAAAAAATAGCAGAACCTTCTGGGAACAGTGATCCACTGTTTCAAACGACTAGTTAAGAATCCAAGCGAGGCTCTGGCGAGAAAACCAGGGTTACTTTCGTAGAAATACTCTAGTTTTCCTAAAAATGTCCCATTTTTGGCCCAAAACCCAAGGCTATAGCACACGGGTTTCGGCCTTCTCTTGGGCGGCTTCCGAATTTTCACACGATTTCTTGAAAGGCCATTCAACACACATTTTTACTAAGTAGGTGATGACACGGGAAGAAGAGCTAGCGGGTTTGAACCTTCCTTCGATTTTTACTTGATTTTTTCATAAAAATAAGTGAAAATTCAATTTTTGGTTTTTAAAAATCACCAAAATAGAAGAACCCTCACGGGACAGGTGCTCCATTGCTTTAGACAGCTCGTTCTGAGTCCAAGCAGGGCTCTAGCGAGAGAAAAACCGGGTTACTTTCATAGAAATACTCTAGTTTTCCTAAAAATGTCCCATTTTGGCCCAAAACCAAGGCTATAGCACACGAGTTTTGGCCTTCTCTTGAGCGACTTCAGAATTTTCACACAATTTCTTGCAAGGCCATTCCACACACGTCTTTCTTGGGTACACAATGACACGGGAAGAAGCGCGGGTCGGTTTTGAACCGTCGTTTGATTTTACTTGATTTTTTCGAGAAAAATAATTGACAAATCAATTTTCATGGTTTTTCCAAAGAATCACAAAAATAGCGAGAACCTTCAGGAGCGGTGATCCACTTGTTTCAAGCGACTAGTTAAGAATCCAAGCAGGGGCTCTGGCAGAGAAAACCGGGTTACTTTCGTAGAAATACTCTAGTTTTCCTAAAATGTCCCATTTTGGCCCAAAACCAAGGCTATAGCACTACGGGTTTTGGCCTTCTCTTAGGTGACTTCGAATTTTCACACGATTTCTTGAAAGGCCATTCAACACACATTTTTACTAAGTAGGCGATGACACGGGAAGAAGAGCTAGCCGGTTTTGAACCTTCCTTCGATTTTTACTTGATTTTTTTCATAAAAATAAGTGAAAAATCCACTTTCTTGGTTTTTTTTTTAAAAAATCACCAAAAAATAGTAGAACCCTCTGCGAAAGGTGCTCTCTTTGCTTTAGGCAGACTCGTTCTGAGTCCAAACAGGGCTCTAGCAGAGAAAAACCGGGTTACTTTCATAGAAATACTCTAGTTTTCCTAAAAATGTCCCATTTGAGGCCCAAAACCCAAGGCTATAGGACAAGGGTTACACACGTCTTTACTTGGTACAAAATGACACGGGAAGAAGCGCGGGTCGGTTTTGAGCTGTCGTTTGATTTTACTTGATTTTTCGGAAAAATAATTGAAAAATCAATTTTCATGGTTTTTCCAAAAGAATCACAAAAATAGCAGAACCTTACAGGAACGGTGATCCATTTGTTTGAACGACTCGTTAAGAATCCAAGCAGGGCTCTGGCGAGAAAAAGCGGGTTACTTTCATAGAAATACTCTAGTTTTCCTAAAATGTCCCATTTTGGCCCAAAACCAAGGCTATAGCACACGGGTTTTGACCTTCTCTTAAGTGACTTCAAATTTTAACACGATTTCTTGCAAGTCCATTCAACAAACATCTTTACTAAGTACGCGACATGGGAAGAAGAGCTAGCTGGTTTTCAACCTTCCTTTGATTTTTACTTGATTTTTTTTCATAAAAATAAGTGAAAATTCAATTTTTTTGGTTTTTTTAAAAAATCACCAAAAATAGAAGAACCCTCTGGGACAGGTGCTCCACTGCTTTAGACAGCTCGTTACGAGTCCAAACAGGGCTCTAGCAGAGAAAAACCGGGTTACTTTCATAGAAATACTCTAGTTTTCCTAAAAATGTCCAATTTTTGGCCCAAAACCCAAGGCTATAGCACACGAGTTTTGGCCTTCTCTTGGGCGGCTTCCGAATTTTCACACAATTTCTTGCAAGGCCATTCCACACACGTCTTTACTGGGTACACAATGACACGGGAAGAAGCGCGGGTCGGTTTTGAACCGTCGTTTGATTTTACTTGATTTTTTAGAAAAATAATTGACAAATCAATTTTCATGGTTTTTCAAAAGAATCACAAAAATAGCAGAACCTTACAGGAACGGTGATCCTTTGTTTCAAGCAACTAGTTAAGAATCCAAGCAGGGCTCTGGCGAGAAAAACCGGGTTACTTTCGTAGAAATACTCTAGTTTTCCTAAAAATGTCCCATTTTGGCCCAAAACCAAGGCTATAGCACACGGGTTTCGGCCTTCTCTTAGGCGACTTAGAATTTTCACACGATTTCTTGAAAGGCCATTCAACACACATTTTACTAAGTAGGTGATGACACGGGAAGAAGAGCTAGTCGGTTTTGAACCTTCCTTCGATTTTTACTTGATTTTTTCATAAAAATAAGTGAAAATTCAATTTTTGGTTTTTTAAAAATCACCAAAAATAGAAGAACCCTCACGGGACAGGTGCTCCATTTGCTTTAGACAGCTCGTTACTGAGTCCAAGCAGGGGCTCTAGCAGAGAAAAACCGGGTTACTTTCATAGAAATACTCTAGTTTTCCTAAAATGTCCAATTTTGGCCCAAAACCAAGGCTATAGCACACGAGTTTTGGCCTTCTCTTAGGTGACTTCAGAATTTTCACACAATTTCTTGCAAGGCCATTCCACACACGTCTTTCTTGGGTACACAATGACACGGGAAGAAGCGCGGGTCGGTTTTGAACCGTCGTTTGATTTTACTTGATTTTTTAGAAAAATAATTGACAAATCAATTTTCATGGTTTTTCAAAAGAATCACAAAAAATAGCGAGAACCTTACAGGAGCGGTGATCCACTGTTTCAAGCGACTAGTTAAGAATCCAAAGCAGGGCTCTGGCGGAGAAAAATCGGGTTACTTTCGTAGAAATACTCTAGTTTTCCTAAAATGTCCCATTTTGGCCCAAAACCAAGGCTATAGCACACGGGTTTCGGCCTTCTCTTAGGTGACTTAGAATTTTCACACGATTTCTTGAAAGGCCATTCAACACACATTTTTACTAAGTAGGTGATGACACGGGAAGAAGAGCTAGCCGGTTTTGAACCTTCCTTCGATTTTTACTTGATTTTTTCATAAAAATAAGTGAAAATTCAATTTCTTAGTTTTTAAAAATCACCAAAAATAGAAGAACCCTCACGGGACAGGTGCTCCATCTGCTTTAGACAGCTCGTTACTGAGTCCAAGCAGGGCTCTAGCGAGAGAAAAGCCGGGTTACTTTCATAGAAATACTCTAGTTTTCCTAAAAATGTCCCATTTTGGCCCAAAACCAAGGCTATAGCACACGAGTTTTGGCCTTCTCTTAGGCGACTTCGAATTTTCACACAATTTCTTGCAAGGCCATTCCACACACGTCTTTCTTGGGTACACAATGACACGGGAAGAAGCGCGGGTCGGTTTTGAACCGTCGTTTGATTTTACTTGATTTTTTCGGAAAAATAATTGACAAATCAATTTTCATGGTTTTTCAAAAGAATCACAAAAAATAGCAGAACCTTACAGGAGCGGTGATCCATCTGTTTCAAGCAACTAGTTAAGAATCCAAAGCAGGGCTCTGGCGGAGAAAACGGGTTACTTTCGTAGAAATACTCTAGTTTTCCTAAAAATGTCCCATTTTGGCCCAAAACCAAGGCTATAGCACACGGGTTTTGGCCTTCTCTTAAGCGACTTAGAATTTTCACACGATTTCTTGAAAGGCCATTCAACACACATTTTTACTAAGTAGGCGATGACACGGGAAGAAGAGCTAGCCGGTTTTGAACCTTCCTTCGATTTTTACTTGATTTTTTCATAAAAATAAGTGAAAAATCCACTTTCTTAGTTTTTTAAAAAATCACCAAAAATAGTAGAACCCTCACGGGAAAGGTGCTCCACTACTTTAGACAGCTCGTTACGAGTCCAAACAGGGCTCTAGCAGAGAAAAACCGGGTTACTTTCATAGAAATACTCTAGTTTTCCTAAAAATGTCCCATTTGAGGCCCAAAACCCAAGGCTATAGCACAAGGGTTACACACGTCTTTACTGGGTACAAAATGACACGGGAAGAAGCGCGGGTCGGTTTTGAACCGTCGTTTGATTTTTACTTGATTTTTTTCAGAAAAATAATTGAAAAATCAATTTTCATTGTTTTTTTCCAAAAGAATCACAAAAAATAGCAGAACCTTCTGGGAACAGTGAT
This sequence comes from Murraya koenigii, assembly GCA_025617385.1. Taxonomy (NCBI): domain Eukaryota; kingdom Viridiplantae; phylum Streptophyta; class Magnoliopsida; order Sapindales; family Rutaceae; genus Murraya; species Murraya koenigii. The sequence continues at coordinate 37,821,574 of CM046814.1, read as the reverse complement.
CCACTGTTTCAAACAGCTCGTTAAGAATCCAAACAGGGCTCTGGCAGAGAAAAACCGGGTTACATTCGTAGAAATACTCTAGTTTTCCTAAAATTGTCCCATTTTTGGCCCAAAACCCAAGGCTATAGCACACGGGTTTTGGCCTTCTCTTGGGCGGCTTCCGAATTTTCACACGATTTCTTGAAAGGCCATTCAACACACATTTTTACTAAGTAGGCGATGACACGGGAAGAAGAGCTAGCCGATTTTGAACCTTCCTTCGATTTTTACTTGATTTTTTCATAAAAATAAGTGAAAAATCCACTTTCTTAGTTTTTTAAAAAAATCACCAAAAAATAGTAGAACCCTCCGGGAAAGGTGCTCCATTGCTTTAGACATCTCGTTCTGAGTCCAAACAGGGCTCTAGCACAGAAAAACCGGGTTACTTTCATAGAAATACTCTAGTTTTCCCAAAAATGTCTCATTTTTGGCCCAAAACCCAAGGCTATAGCACACGGGTTTTGGCCTTCTCTTGGGCGGCTTCCGAATTTTCACACGATTTCTTGAAAGGCCATTCAACACACATTTTTACTAAGTAGGCGATGACACGGGAAGAAGAGCTAGCCGGTTTTGAACCTTCCTTCGATTTTTACTTGATTTTTTTCATAAAAATAAGTGAAAAATCCACTTTCTTAGTTTTTTTTAAAAAAAATCACCAAAAAATAGTAGAACCCTCTGGGAAAGGTGCTCCACTGCTTTAGACATCTCGTTACGAGTCCAAACAGGGCTCTGGCAGAGAAAAACCGGGTTACTTTCATAGAAATACTCTAGTTTTCCCAAAAATGTCTCATTTTTGGCCCAAAACCCAAGGCTATAGCACACGGGTTTTGGCCTTCTCTTAGTGACTTAGAATTTTCACACGATTTCTTGAAAGGCCATTCAACACACATTTTTACTAAGTAGGCGATGACACGGGAAGAAGAGCTAGCCGGTTTTGAACCTTCCTTCGATTTTTACTTGATTTTTTCATAAAAATAAGTGAAAAATCCACTTTCTTAGTTTTTTAAAAAAATCACCAAAAATAGTAGAACCCTCCGGGAAAGGTGCTCCATCTGCTTTAGACATCTCGTTACTGAGTCCAAGCGAGTGCTCTGGCGAGAGAAAACCGGGTTACTTTCATAGAAATACTCTAGTTTTCCTAAAATGTCCCATTTTAGCCCAAAACCAAGGCTATAGGACACGGGTTTTGGCCTTCTCTTAAGCGACTTAGAATTTTCACACAATTTCTTGCAAGGCCATTACACACACGTCTTTCTTGGGTACACAATGACACGGGAAGAAGCGCGGGTCGGTTTTGAACCGTCGTTTGATTTTACTTGATTTTTTCGGAAAAATAATTGAAAAGTCAATTTTCTTGGTTTTTTCCAAAAAATCACAAAAATAGCGAGAACCTTACAGGAGCGGTGATCCACTGCTTTAGACAGCTCGTTAAGAATCCAAACAAGGCTCTGGTAGAGAAAAACCGAGTTACTTTCATAGAAATACTCTAGTTTTCCTAAAAGTGTCCCATTTTTGGCCCAAAACCCAAGGATATAGCACACGGGTTTTGGCCTTCTCTTAAGCGACTTCGAATTTTCACACGATTTCTTGAAAGGCCATTCAACACACATTTTACTAAGTAGGCGATGACACGGGAAGAAGAGCTAGCCGGTTTTGAACCTTCCTTCGATTTTTACTTGATTTTTTCATAAAAATAAGTGAAAAATCCACTTTCTTAGTTTTTTTAAAAATCAACAAAAATAGTAGAACCCTCACGGGAAAGGTGCTCCATCTGCTTTAGACAGCTCGTTACGAGTCCAAACAGGGCTCTAGCAGAGAAAAACCGGGTTACTTTCATAGAAATACTCTAGTTTTCCTAAAAATGTCCCATTTGAGGCCCAAAACCAAGGCTATAGCACAAGGGTTACACACGTCTTTCTTGGGTACAAAATGACACGGGAAGAAGCGCTGGTCGGTTTTGAACCGTCGTTTGATTTTACTTGATTTTTTCGGAAAAATAATTGAAAAATCAATTTTCATAGTTTTTCCAAAAGAATCACAAAAATAGCAGAACCTTCTGGGAACAGTGATCCACTGTTTCAAACAGCTCGTTAAGAATCCAAACAGGGCTCTGGCAGAGAAAAACCGGGTTACTTTCGTAGAAATACTCTAGTTTTCCTAAAAATGTCCCATTTTTGGCCCAAAACCCAAGGCTATAGCACACGGGTTTTGGCCTTCTCTTAAGTGACTTCGAATTTTCACACGATTTCTTGAAAGGCCATTCAACACACATTTTTACTAAGTAGGCGATGACACGGGAAGAAGAGCTAGCCGATTTTGAACCTTCCTTCGATTTTTACTTGATTTTTTTCATAAAAATAAGTGAAAATCCACTTTCTTGGTTTTTTTTAAAAAAAATCACCAAAAAATAGTAGAACCCTCTGGGAAAGGTGCTCCACTGCTTTAGACAGCTCGTTACGAGTCCAAACAGGGCTCTAGAATAGAAAAACCGGGTTACTTTCATAGAAATACTCTAGTTTTCCCAAAAATGTCTCATTTTTGGCCCAAAACCCAAGGCTATAGCACACGGGTTTTGGCCTTCTCTTGGGCGGCTTCCGAATTTTCACACGATTTCTTGAAAGGCCATTCAACACACATTTTTACTAAGTAGGCGATGACACGGGAAGAAGAGCTAGCCGGTTTTGAACCTTCCTTCGATTTTTACTTGATTTTTTCATAAAAATAAATGAAAAATCCACTTTCTTAGTTTTTTAAAAAATCACCAAAAATAGTAGAACCCTACGGGAAAGGTGCTCCATTGCTTTAGACAGCTCGTTACTGATTCCAAGCAGGGCTCTAGCAGAGAAAAACCGGGTTACTTTCATAGAAATACTCTAGTTTTCCTAAAATGTCCCATTTTAGCCCAAAACCAAGGCTATAGGACACGGGTTTTGGCCTTCTCTTAGGCGGCTTAGAATTTTCACACAATTTCTTGCAAGGCCATTACACACACGTCTTTCTTGGGTACACAATGACACGGGAAGAAGCGTGGTCGGTTTTGAACCGTCGTTTGATTTTTACTTGATTTTTTTCAGAAAAATAATTGAAAAATCAATTTTCTTGGTTTTTTCCAAAAAATCACAAAAATAGCAGAACCTTCAGGAACGGTGATCCACTGCTTCAGACAGCTCGTTAAGAATCCAAACAGGGCTCTGGCAGAGAAAAACCGGGTTACTTTCATAGAAATACTCTAGTTTTCCTAAAAATGTCCCATTTTTGGCCCAAAACCCAAGGCTATAGCACACGGGTTTTGGCCTTCTCTTGGGCGGCTTCCGAATTTTAACACGATTTCTTGCAAGTCCATTCAACACACATCTTTACTAAGTACGCGACATGGGAAGAAGAGCTAGCCGGTTTTCAACCTTCCTTTGATTTTTACTTGATTTTTTTTCATAAAAATAAGTGAAAATTCAATTTTCTTGGTTTTTTTTAAAAAATCACCAAAAAATAGAAGAACCCTCTGGGACAGGTGCTCCACTGCTTTAGACAGCTCGTTACGAGTCCAAACAGGGCTCTAGCAGAGAAAAACCGGGTTACTTTCATAGAAATACTCTAGTTTTCCTAAAAATGTCCCATTTTTGGCCCAAAACCCAAGGCTATAGCACACGAGTTTTGGCCTTCTCTTGGGCGGCTTCCGAATTTTCACACAATTTCTTGCAAGGCCATTCCACACACGTCTTTCATTGGGTACCACGGTGACACGGGAAGAAGCGCTGGTCGGTTTTGAACCGTCGTTTGATTTTACTTGATTTTTTCGGAAAAATAATTGACAAATCAATTTTCATGGTTTTTCAAAAGAATCACAAAAATGGCAGAACCTTACAGGAACAGTGATCCATCTGTTTCAAGCGACTAGTTAAGAATCCAAAGCAGGGGCTCTGGCGAGAGAAAACCGGGTTACTTTCGTAGAAATACTCTAGTTTTCCTAAAAATGTCTCATTTTTGGCCCAAAACCAAGGCTATAGCACACGGGTTTTGGCCTTCTCTTAGCGACTTCGAATTTTCACACGATTTCTTGAAAGGCCATTCAACACACATTTTTACTAAGTAGGCGATGACACGGGAAGAAGAGCTAGCCGGTTTTGAACCTTCCTTCGATTTTTACTTGAATTTTTTCATAAAAATAAGTTAAAATCCACTTTCTTAGTTTTTTTCAAAAATCACCAAAAATAGTAGAACCCTCACGGGAAAGGTGCTCCATTGCTTTAGACAGACTCTTTACTGAGTCCAAGCAGGGCTCTGGCGAGAAAAACCGGGTTACTTTCATAGAAATACTCTAGTTTTCCCAAAAATGTCTCATTTTTGGCCCAAAACCCAAGGCTATAGCACACGGGTTTTGGCCTTCTCTTGGGCGGCTTCCGAATTTTCACACGATTTCTTGAAAGGCCATTCAACACACATTTTTACTAAGTAGGCGATGACACGGGAAGAAGAGCTAGCCGGTTTTCAACCTTCCTTTGATTTTTACTTGATTTTTTTTCATAAAAATAAGTGAAAATTCAATTTTCTTGGTTTTTTTAAAAAAATCACCAAAAAATAGAAGAACCCTCTGGGACAGGTGCTCCACTGCTTTAGACAGCTCGTTACGAGTCCAAACAGGGCTCTAGCAGAGAAAAACCGGGTTACTTTCATAGAAATACTCTAGTTTTCCTAAAAATGTCCCATTTTTGGCCCAAAACCCAAGGCTATAGCACACGAGTTTTGGCCTTCTCTTGGGCGGCTTCCGAATTTTCACACAATTTCTTGCAAGGCCATTCCACACACGTCTTTACTGGGTACACAGTGACACGGGAAGAAGCGCGGGTCGGTTTTGAACCGTCGTTTGATTTTTACTTGATTTTTTTCAGAAAAATAATTGACAAATCAATTTTCATGGTTTTTTTCCAAAAGAATCACAAAAAATGGCAGAACCTTCTGGGAACAGTGATCCACTGTTTCAAACAGCTAGTTAAGAATCCAAACAGGGCTCTGGCAGAGAAAAACCGGGTTACTTTCGTAGAAATACTCTAGTTTTCCTAAAAATGTCTCATTTTTGGCCCAAAACCCAAGGCTATAGCACACGGGTTTTGGCCTTCTCTTGGGCGGCTTCCGAATTTTCACACGATTTCTTGAAAGGCCATTCAACACACATTTTTACTAAGTAGGCGATGACACGGGAAGAAGAGCTAGCCGGTTTTGAACCTTCCTTCGATTTTTACTTAATTTTTTTCATAAAAATAAGTGAAAAATCCACTTTCTTGGTTTTTTTTTTAAAAAATCACCAAAAAATAGTAGAACCCTCTGGGAAAGGTGCTCCACTGCTTTAGACAGCTCGTTACGAGTCCAAACAGGGCTCTAGCAGAGAAAAACCGGGTTACTTTCATAGAAATACTCTAGTTTTCCTAAAAATGTACCATTTGAGGTCCAAAATCCAAGGCTACAGGACAAGGGTTTTGGCCTTCTCTTGGGCGGCTTCCGAATTTTCACACAATTTCTTGCAAGGCCATTCCACACACGTCTTTACTGGGTACACAATGACACGGGAAGAAGCGCGGGTCGGTTTTGAACCGTCGTTTGATTTTTACTTGATTTTTTTCAGAAAAATAATTGAAAAATCAATTTTCATGGTTTTTTTCCAAAAGAATCACAAAAAATAGCAGAACCTTCTCGGAACAGTGATCGACTGTTTCAAACAGCTCGTTAAGAATCCAAACAGGGCTCTGGCAGAGAAAAACCGGGTTACTTTCGTAGAAATACTCTAGTTTTCCTAAAAATGTCCCATTTTTGGCCCAAAACCCAAGGCTATAGCACACGGGTTTTGGCCTTCTCTTGGGCGGCTTCCGAATTTTCACACGATTTCTTGAAAGGCCATTCAACACACATTTTTACTAAGTAGGCGATGACACGGGAAGAAGAGCTAGCCGATTTTGAACCTTCCTTCGATTTTTACTTGATTTTTTTCATAAAAATAAGTGAAAAATCCACTTTCTTGGTTTTTTTTTAAAAAATCACCAAAAAATAGTAGAACCCTCTGGGAAAGGTGCTCCACTGCTTTAGACAGCTCGTTACGAGTCCAAACAGGGCTCTAGCAGAGAAAAACCGGGTTACTTTCATAGAAATACTCTAGTTTTCCTAAAAATGTACCATTTGAGGCCCAAAACCCAAGGCTACAGGACAAGGGTTTTGGCCTTCTCTTGGGCGGCTTCCGAATTTTCACACAATTTCTTGCAAGGCCATTCCACACACGTCCTTACTGGGTACACAATGACACGGGAAGAAGCGCGGGTCGGTTTTGAACCGTCGTTTGATTTTTACTTGATTTTTTTCAGAAAAATAATTGAAAAATCAATTTTCATGGTTTTTTTCCGAAAGAATCACAAAAAATAGCAGAACCTTCTGGGAACAGTGATCCACTGTTTCAAACAACTCGTTAAGAATCCAAACAGGGCTCTGGCAGAGAAAAACCGGGTTACTTTCGTAGAAATACTCTAGTTTTCCTAAAAATGTCCCATTTTTGGCCCAAAACCCAAGGCTATAGCACACGGGTTTTGGCCTTCTCTTGGGCGGCTTCCGAATTTTCACACGATTTCTTGAAAGGCCATTCAACACACATTTTTACTAAGTAGGCGATGACACGGGAAGAAGAGCTAGCCGGTTTTGAACCTTCCTTCGATTTTTACTTGATTTTTTTCATAAAAATAAGTGAAAAATCCACTTTCTTGGTTTTTTTTAAAATCACCAAAAAATAGTAGAACCCTCTGGGAAAGGTGCTCCACTGCTTTAGACAGCTCGTTACGAGTCCAAACAGGGCTCTAGCACAGAAAAACCGGGTTACTTTCATAGAAATACTCTAGTTTTCCTAAAAATGTCTCATTTTTGGCCCAAAACCCAAGGCTATAGCACACGGGTTTTGGCCTTCTCTTGGGCGGCTTCCGAATTTTCACACGATTTCTTGAAAGGCCATTCAACACACATTTTTACTAAGTAGGCGATGACACGGGAAGAAGAGCTAGCCGATTTTGAACCTTCCTTCGATTTTTACTTGATTTTTTTCATAAAAATAAGTGAAAAATCCACTTTCTTGGTTTTTTTAAAAATCACCAAAAAATAGTAGAACCCTCTGGGAAAGGTGCTCCACTGCTTTAGACAGCTCGTTACGAGTCCAAACAGGGCTCTAGCACAGAAAAACCGGGTTACTTTCATAGAAATACTCTAGTTTTCCTAAAAATGTCCCATTTTTGGCCCAAAACCCAAGGCTATAGCACACGGGTTTTGGCCTTCTCTTGGGCGGCTTCCGAATTTTCACACGATTTCTTGAAAGGCCATTCAACACACATTTTTACTAAGTAGGCGATGACACGGGAAGAAGAGCTAGCCGGTTTTGAACCTTCCTTCGATTTTTACTTGATTTTTTTCATAAAAATAAGTGAAAAATCCACTTTCTTGGTTTTTTTAAAAATAACCAAAAAATAGTAGAACCCTCTTGGAAAGGTGCTCCACTGCTTTAGTCAGCTCGTTACGAGTCCAAACAGGGCTCTAGCAGAGAAAAACCGGGTTACTTTCATAGAAATACTCTAGTTTTCCTAAAAATGTCCCATTTTTAGCCCAAAACCCAAGGCTATAGGACACGGGTTTTGGCCTTCTCTTGGGCGGCTTCCGAATTTTCACACAATTTCTTGCAAGGCCATTACACACACGTCTTTACTGGGTACACAATGACACGGGAAGAAGCGCGGGTCGGTTTTGAACCGTCGTTTGATTTTTACTTGATTTTTTTCAGAAAAATAATTGAAAAATCAATTTTCTTGGTTTTTTTTCCAAAAAAATCACAAAAAATAGCAGAACCTTCTGGGAACAGTGATCCACTGCTTCAGACAGCTCGTTAAGAATCCAAACAGGGCTCTGGCAGAGAAAAACCGGGTTACTTTCATAGAAATACTCTAGTTTTCCTAAAAATGTCCCATTTTTGGCCAAAACCCAAGGCTATAGCTCACGGGTTTTGGCCTTCTCTTGGGCGGCTTCCGAATTTTAACACGATTTCTTGCAAGTCCATTCAACACACATCTTTACTAAGTACGCGACATGGGAAGAAGAGCTAGCCGGTTTTCAACCTTCCTTTGATTTTTACTTGATTTTTTTTCATAAAAATAAGTGAAAATTCAATTTTCTTGGTTTTTTTTAAAAAATCACCAAAAAATAGAAGAACCCTCTGGGACAGGTGCTCCACTGCTTTAAACAGCTCGTTACGATTCCAAACAGGGCTCTAGCAGAGAAAAACCGGGTTACTTTCATAGAAATACTCTAGTTTTCCTAAAAAATGTCCCATTTTTGGCCCAAAACCCAAGGCTATAGCACACGAGTTTTGGCCTTCTCTTGGGCGGCTTCCGAATTTTCACAGAATTTCTTGCAAGGCCATTCCACACACGTCTTTACTGGGTACACAATGACACGGGAAGAAGCGCGGGTCGGTTTTGAACCGTCGTTTGATTTTTACTTGATTTTTTTCAGAAAAATAATTGAAAAATCAATTTTCATGGTTTTTTTCCAAAAGAATCACAAAAAATAGCAGAACCTTCTGGGAACAGTGATCCACTGTTTCAAACAGCTCGTGAAGAATCCAAACAGGGCTCTGGCAGAGAAAAACCGGATTACTTTCGTAGAAATACTCTAGTTTTCCTAAAAATGTCCCATTTTTGGCCCAAAACCCAAGGCTATAGCACACGGGTTTTGGCCTTCTCTTGGGCGGCTTCCGAATTTTCACACGATTTCTTGAAAGGCCATTGAACACACATTTTTACTAAGTAGGCGATGACACGGGAAGAAGAGCTAGCCGGTTTTGAACCTTCCTTCGATTTTTACTTGATTTTTTCATAAAAATAAGTGAAAATCCACTTTCTTGGTTTTTTTAAAAATCACCAAAAATAGTAGAACCCTCCGGGAAAGGTGCTCCACTCGCTTTAGACAGCTCGTTACTGAGTCCAAGCAGGGCTCTAGCACGAAAAACCGGGTTACTTTCATAGAAATACTCTAGTTTTCCTAAAATGTCTCATTTTTGGCCCAAAACCAAGGCTATAGCACACGTGTTTTGGCCTTCTCTTGGGCGGCTTCCGACATTTCACACGATTTCTTGAAAGGCCATTCAACACACATTTTTACTAAGTAGGCGATGACACGGGAAGAAGTGCTAGCCGGTTTTGAACCTTCCTTCGATTTTTACTTGATTTTTTTCATAAAAATAAGTGAAAAATCCACTTTCTTAGTTTTTTTTTTAAAAAATCACCAAAAAATAGTAGAACCCTCTGGGAAAGGTGCTCCACTGCTTTAGACAGCTCGTTACGAGTCCAAACAGGGCTCTAGTAGAGAAAAACCGGGTTACTTTCATAGAAATACTCTAGTTTTCCCAAAAATGTCCCATTATTGGCCCAAAACCCAAGGCTATAGCACACGGGTTTTGGCCATCTCTTGGGCGGCTTCCGAATTTTCACACGATTTCTTGCAAGGCCATTCAACACAAAACTTTACTAATTAGGCGATGATAGGGGAAGAAGAGCTAGCCGGTTTTGAACCTTTCTTCGATTTTTACTTGATTTCTTTCATAAAAATAAGTGAAAAATCAACTTTCTTGGTTTTTTTTAAAAAAATCACCAAAAAATAGTAGAACCCTCTGGGAAAGGTGCTCCACAACTTTAGACAGCTCGTTACGAGTCCAAATAGGGCTCTAGCAGAGAAAAACCGGGTTACTTTCATAGAAATATTCTAGTTTTCCTAAAAAATGTCCCATTTTTGGCCCAAAACCCAAGGCTATAGCACACGAGTTTTGGCCTTCTCTTGGGCGGCTTCCGAATTTTCACACAATTTCTTGCAAGGCCATTCCACACACGTCTTTACTGGGTACACAATGACACGGGAAGAAGCGCGGGTCGGTTTTGAACCGTCGTTTGATTTTTACTTGATTTTTTTCAGAAAAATAATTGAAAAATCAATTTTCATGGTTTTTTTCCAAAAGAATCACAAAAAATAGCAGAACCTTCTGGGAACAGTGATCCACTGTTTCAAACAGCTCGTGAAGAATCCAAACAGGGCTCTGGCAGAGAAAAACCGGATTACTTTCGTAGAAATACTCTAGTTTTCCTAAAAATGTCCCATTTTTGGCCCAAAACCCAAGGCTATAGCACACGGGTTTTGGCCTTCTCTTGGGCGGCTTCCGAATTTTCACACGATTTCTTGAAAGGCCATTGAACACACATTTTTACTAAGTAGGCGATGACACGGGAAGAAGAGCTAGCCGGTTTTGAACCTTCCTTCGATTTTTACTTGATTTTTTTCATAAAAATAAGTGAAAAATCCACTTTCTTGGTTTTTTTTTTAAAAATCACCAAAAAATAGTAGAACCCTCTGGGAAAGGTGCTCCACTGCTTTAGACAGCTCGTTACGAGTCCAAACAGGGCTCTAGCACAGAAAAACCGGGTTACTTTCATAGAAATACTCTAGTTTTCCTAAAAATGTCTCATTTTTGGCCCAAAACCCAAGGCTATAGCACACGTGTTTTGGCCTTCTCTTAGGCGACTTCGACATTTCACACGATTTCTTGAAAGGCCATTCAACACACATTTTTACTAAGTAGGCGATGACACGGGAAGAAGTGCTAGCCGGTTTTGAACCTTCCTTCGATTTTTACTTGATTTTTTTCATAAAAATAAGTGAAAAATCCACTTTCTTAGTTTTTTTTAAAAATCACCAAAAATAGTAGAACCCTCTCGGGAAAGGTGCTCCACTGCTTTAGACAGCTCGTTACGAGTCCAAACAGGGCTCTAGTAGAGAAAAACCGGGTTACTTTCATAGAAATACTCTAGTTTTCCCAAAAATGTCCCATTATTGGCCCAAAACCCAAGGCTATAGCACACGGGTTTTGGCCATCTCTTGGGCGGCTTCGAATTTTCACACGATTTCTTGCAAGGCCATTCAACACAAAACTTTACTAATTAGGCGATGATAGGGGAAGAAGAGCTAGCCGGTTTTGAACCTTTCTTCGATTTTTACTTGATTTCTTTCATAAAAATAAGTGAAAAATCAACTTTCTTGGTTTTTTTTAAAAAAATCACCAAAAAATAGTAGAACACTCTGGGAAAGGTGCTCCACAACTTTAGACAGCTCGTTACGAGTCCAAATAGGGCTCTAGCAGAGAAAAACCGGGTTACTTTCATAGAAATATTCTAGTTTTCCTAAAAATGTCCCATTTTTGGCCCAAAACCCAAGGCTATAGCACACGAGTTTTGGCCTTCTCTTGGGCGGCTTCCGAATTTTCACACAATTTCTTGCAAGGCAATTCCACACACGTCTTTACTGGGTACACAATGACACGGGAAGAAGCGCGGGTCGATTTTGAACCGTCGTTTGATTGTTACTTGATTTTTTTCAGAAAAATAATTGAAAAATCAATTTTCTTGGTTTTTTTTCCAAAAAAATCACAAGAAAAAGCAGAACCTTCTGGGAACAGTGATCCACTGCTTCAGACGGCTCGTTAAGAATCAAAATAGGGCTCTGGCAGAGAAAAACCGGGTTACTTTCGTAGAAATACTCTAGTTTTCCTAAAAATGTCCCATTTTGGGCCCAAAACCCAAGGCTATAGGACACGGGTTTTGGCCTTCTCTTGGGCGGCTTCCGAATTTTCACACGATTTCTTGAAAGGCCATTCAACTCACATTTTTACTAAGTAGGCGATGACACGGGAAGAAGAGCTAGCCGGTTTTGAACCTTCCTTCGATTTTTACTTGATTTTTTTCATAAAAATAAGTGAAAAATCAACTTTCTTGGTTTTTTTTTAAAAAATCACCAAAAAATAGTAGAACCCTCTGGGAAAGGTGCTCCACAACTTTAGACAGCTCGTTACGAGTCCAAATAGGGCTCTAGCAGAGAAAAACCGGGTTACTTTCATAGAAATATTCTAGTTTTCCTAAAAATGTCCCATTTTTGGCCCAAAACCCAAGGCTATAGCACACGAGTTTTGGCCTTCTCTTGGGCGGCTTCCGAATTTTCACACAATTTCTTGCAAGGCAATTCCACACACGTCTTTACTGGGTACACAATGACACGGGAAGAAGCGCGGGTCGATTTTGAACCGTCGTTTGATTGTTACTTGATTTTTTTCAGAAAAATAATTGAAAAATCAATTTTCTTGGTTTTTTTTCCAAAAAAATCACAAGAAAAAGCAGAACCTTCTGGGAAAGGTGCTCCACTGCTTTAGACAGCTCGTTATGAGTCCAAACAGGGCTCTAGCAGAGAAAAACCGGGTTACTTTCATAGAAATATTCTAGTTTTCCTAAAAATGTCCCATTTGTGGCCCAAAACCCAAGGCTATAGGACAAGGGTTTTGACCTTCTCTTGGGCGGCTTCCGAATTTTCACACAATTTCTTGCAAGGCCATTCCACACACGTCTTTACTGGGTACGCAATGACACGGGAAGAAGCGCGGGTCGGTTTTGAACCGTCGTTTGATTTTTACTTGAATTTTTTCAGAAAAATAATTGAAAAATCAATTTTCATGGTTTTTTTCCAAAAGAATCACAAAAAATAGCAGAACCTTCTGGGAACAGTGATCCACTGTTTCAAACAGCTCGTTAAGAATCCAAACAAGGCTCTGGCAGAGAAAAACCGGGTTACTTTCGTAGAAATACTCTAGTTTTCCTAAAAATGTCCCATTTTTGGCCCAAAACCCAAGGCTATAGCACACGGGTTTTGGCCTTCTCTAGGCGACTTCGAATTTTCACACGATTACTTGAAAGGCCATTCAACACACATCTTTACTAAGTACGCGATGACACGGGAAGAATAGCTAGCCGGTTTTGAACCTTCCTTCGATTTTTACTTGATTTTTTTCATAAAAATAAGTGAAAAATCAACTTTCTTGGTTTTTTTTAAAAAAATCACCAAAAAATAGTAGAACCCTCTGGGAAAGGTGCTCCACAACTTTAGACAGCTCGTTACGAGTCCAAATAGGGCTCTAGCAGAGAAAAACCGGGTTACTTTCATAGAAATACTCTAGTTTTCCTAAAAATGTCCCATTTTTGGCCCAAAACCCAAGGCTATAGCACACGAGTTTTGGCCTTCTCTTGGGCGGCTTCCGAATATTCACACAATTTCTTGCAAGGCCATTCCACACACGTCTTTACTGGGTACACAATGACACGGGAAGAAGCGCGGGTCGGTTTTGAACCGTCGTTTGATTTTTACTTGATTTTTTCTGAAAAATAATTGACAAATCAATTTTCATGGTTTTTTTCCAAAAGAATCACAAAAAATAGCAGAACCTTACAGGAACGGTGATCCACTTGTTTCAAACAGACTCGTTAAGAATCCAAACAAGGCTACGGGAGAGAAAACCGGGTTACTTTCAGTAGAAATACTCTAGTTTTCCTAAAATGTCCCATTTTGGCCCAAAACCCAAGGCTATAGCACACGGGTTTTGGCCTTCTCTTGGGCGGCTTCCGAATTTTCACACGATTTCTTGAAAGGCCATTCAACACACATTTTTACTAAGTAGGCGATGACACGGGAAGAAGAGCTAGCCGGTTTTGAACCTTCCTTCGATTTTTACTTGATTTTTTTCATAAAAATAAGTGAAAAATCCACTTTCTTGGTTTTTTTAAAAATCACCAAAAAATAGTAGAACCCTCTCTGGGAAAGGTGCTCCACTGCTTTAGACAGCTCGTTACGAGTCCAAACAGGGCTCTAGCAGAGAAAAACCGGGTTACTTTCATAGAAATACTCTAGTTTTCCTAAAAATGTCCTATTTTTGGCCCAAAACCCAAGGCTATAGCACACGGGTTTTGGCCTTCTCTTGGGCGGCTTCCGAATTTTCACACAATTTCTTGCAAGGCCATTACACACACGTCTTTACTGGGTACACAATGACACGGGAAGAAGCGCGGGTCGGTTTTGAACCGTCGTTTGATTTTTACTTGATTTTTTTCAGAAAAATATTTGAAAAATCAATTTTGATGGTTTTTTTTCAAAAGAATCACAAAAAATAGCAGAACCTTCTGGGAACAGTGATCCACTGTTTCAAACAGCTCGTTCGAGAATCCAAGCAGGGCTCTGGCGAGAAAACCGGGTTACTTTCGTAGAAATACTCTAGTTTTCCTAAAATGTCCCATTTTGGCCCAAAACCAAGGCTATAGCACACGGGTTTTGGCCTTCTCTTAGGCTTACGAATTTTAACACGATTTCTTGCAAGTCCATTCAACACACATCTTTACTAAGTGCAGCGACATGGGAAGAAGAGCTAGCTGGTTTTCAACCTTCCTTTGATTTTTACTTGATTTTTTTCATAAAAATAAGTGAAAATTCAATTTTCTTAGTTTTTAAAAATCACCAAAAATAGAAGAACCCTACAGGACGAGTGCTCCATCTGCTTTAGACAGCTCGTTCACGATTCCAAGCAGGGCTCTAGCGAGAGAAAAACCGAGTTACTTTCATAGAAATACTCTAGTTTTCCTAAAAATGTACCATTTTGGCCCAAAACCAAGGCTATAGCACACGAGTTTTGGCCTTCTCTTGAGCTGACTTGAATTTTCACACAATTTCTTGCAAGGCCATTCCACACACGTCTTTCTTGGGTACACAATGACACGGGAAGAAGCGCGGGTCGGTTTTGAACCGTCGTTTGATTTTACTTGATTTTTTCGGAAAAATAATTGAAAAATCAATTTTCATAGTTTTTCAAAAGAATCACAAAAATAGCGAGAACCTTACAGGAACGGTGATCCATTTGTTTCAAACGACTCGTGAAGAATCCAAGCAGGGCTCTGGCGGAGAAAACCGGATTACTTTCGTAGAAATACTCTAGTTTTCCTAAAAATGTCCCATTTTGGCCCAAAACCAAGGCTATAGCACACGGGTTTTGGCCTTCTCTAAGTGACTTAGAATTTTCACACGATTTCTTGAAAGGCCATTGAACACACGTCTTTCACTGGGTACACAATGACACGGGAAGAAGCGCGGGTCGGTTTTGAACCGTCGTTTGATTTTACTTGATTTTTCGGAAAAATATTTGAAAAATCAATTTTGATGGTTTTTTCAAAAGAATCACAAAAATAGCAGAACCTTCAGGAACGGTGATCCACTTGTTTCAAACAGACTCGTTCGAGAATCCAAGCAGGGCTCTGGCGAGAAAACCGGGTTACTTTCGTAGAAATACTCTAGTTTTCCTAAAATGTCCCATTTTGGCCCAAAACCAAGGCTATAGCACACGGGTTTTGGCCTTCTCTAAGCGACTACGAATTTTAACACGATTTCTTGCAAGTCCATTCAACACACATCTTTACTAAGTACTGCGACATGGGAAGAAGAGCTAGCCGGTTTTCAACCTTCCTTTGATTTTTACTTGATTTTTTTTCATAAAAATAAGTGAAAATTCAATTTTCTTGGTTTTTTTAAAAAAATCACCAAAAATAGAAGAACCCTACGGGACAGGTGCTCCATTGCTTTAGACAGACTCGTTACTGATTCCAAGCAGGGCTCTAGCGAGAGAAAAACCGAGGTTACTTTCATAGAAATACTCTAGTTTTCCTAAAAATGTACCATTTTGGCCCAAAACCAAGGCTATAGCACACGAGTTTTGGCCTTCTCTTGAGCGACTTCGAATTTTCACACAATTTCTTGCAAGGCCATTCCACACACGTCTTTACTGGGTACACAATGACACGGGAAGAAGCGCGGGTCGGTTTTGAACCGTCGTTTGATTTTTACTTGATTTTTTTCAGAAAAATAATTGAAAAATCAATTTTCATGGTTTTTTTCCAAAAGAATCACAAAAATAGCGAGAACCTTACAGGAGCAGGTGATCCACTTGTTTCAAGCAACTCGTGAAGAATCCAAGCAGGGGCTCTGGCGGAGAAAACCGGATTACTTTCGTAGAAATACTCTAGTTTTCCTAAAAATGTCCCATTTTGGCCCAAAACCAAGGCTATAGCACACGGGTTTTGGCCTTCTCTTAAGTGACTTCAGAATTTTCACACGATTTCTTGAAAGGCCATTGAACACACATTTTTACTAAGTAGGCGATGACACGGGAAGAAGAGCTAGCCGGTTTTGAACCTTCCTTCGATTTTTACTTGATTTTTTCATAAAAATAAGTGAAAAATCCACTTTCTTAGTTTTTTTTAAAAATCACCAAAAATAGTAGAACCCTCACGGGAAAGGTGCTCCATTGCTTTAGACAGCTCGTTACTGAGTCCAAGCAGGGCTCTAGCACAGAAAAAGCCGGGTTACTTTCATAGAAATCTCGTACTTTTCCTAAAAATGTCTCATTTTTGGCCCAAAACCAAGGCTATAGCACACGGGTTTTGGCCTTCTCTTGGGCGGCTTCCGAATTTTCACACGATTTCTTGAAAGGCCATTCAACACACATTTTTACTAAGTAGGCGATGACACGGGAAGAAGAGCTAGCCGGTTTTGAACCTTCCTTCGATTTTTACTTGATTTTTTTCATAAAAATAAGTGAAAAATCCACTTTCTTAGTTTTTTTTTTAAAAAATCACCAAAAAATAGTAGAACCCTCTGGGAAAGGTGCTCCACTGCTTTAGACAGCTCGTTACGAGTCCAAACAGGGCTCTAGTAGAGAAAAACCGGGTTACTTTCATAGAAATACTCTAGTTTTCCCAAAAATGTCCCATTATTGGCCCAAAACCCAAGGCTATAGCACACGGGTTTTGGCCATCTCTTGGGCGGCTTCCGAATTTTCACACGATTTCTTGCAAGGCCATTCAACACAAAACTTTACTAATTAGGCGATGATAGGGGAAGAAGAGCTAGCCGGTTTTGAACCTTCCTTCGATTTTTACTTGATTTCTTTCATAAAAATAAGTGAAAAATCAACTTTCTTGGTTTTTTTTAAAAAAATCACCAAAAAATAGTAGAACCCTTTGGGAAAGGTGCTCCACAACTTTAGACAGCTCGTTACGAGTCCAAATAGGGCTCTAGCAGAGAAAAACCGGGTTACTTTCATAGAAATATTCTAGTTTTCCTAAAAATGTCCCATTTTTGGCCCAAAACCCAAGGCTATAGCACACGAGTTTTGGCCTTCTCTTGGGCGGCTTCCGAATTTTCACACAATTTCTTGCAAGGCAATTCCACACACGTCTTTACTGAGTACACAATGACACGGGAAGAAGCGCGGGTCGATTTTGAACCGTCGTTTGATTGTTACTTGATTTTTTTCAGAAAAATAATTGAAAAATCAATTTTCTTGGTTTTTTTTCCAAAAAAATCATAAGAAAAAGCAGAACCTTACAGGAGCGGTGATCCATTGCTTGGACGGCTCGTTAAGAATCAAAATAGGGCTCTGGCAGAGAAAAACCGGGTTACTTTCGTAGAAATACTCTAGTTTTCCTAAAAATGTCCCATTTTTGGCCCAAAACCCAAGGCTATAGCACACGGGTTTTGGCCTTCTCTTAGGTGACTTCAGAATTTTCACACGATTTCTTGAAAGGCCATTGAACACACATTTTTACTAAGTAGGCGATGACACGGGAAGAAGAGCTAGCCGGTTTTGAACCTTCCTTCGATTTTTACTTGATTTTTTCATAAAAATAAGTGAAAAATCCACTTTCTTAGTTTTTTTAAAAATCACCAAAAATAGTAGAACCCTCACGGGAAAGGTGCTCCATTGCTTTAGACAGCTCGTTCTGAGTCCAAGCAGGGCTCTAGCACGGAAAAACCGGGTTACTTTCATAGAAATCTTGTACTTTTCCTAAAATGTCTCATTTTGGCTCGAAACCAAGGCTATAGCACACGGGTTTTGGCCTTCTCTTAGGCGACTTCAGAATTTTCACACGATTTCTTGAAAGGCCATTCAACACACATTTTTACTAAGTAGGCGATGACACGGGAAGAAGAGCTAGCGGTTTTGAACCTTCCTTCGATTTTTACTTGATTTTTCATAAAAATAAGTGAAAAATCCACTTTCTTAGTTTTTTTAAAAATCACCAAAAATAGTAGAACCCTACGGGAAAGGTGCTCCATCTGCTTTAGACAGCTCGTTACTGAGTCCAAAGCAGGGCTCTAGTAGAGAAAACCGGGTTACTTTCATAGAAATACTCTAGTTTTCCCAAAATGTCCCATTATTGGCCCAAAACCAAGGCTATAGCACACGGGTTTTGGCCATCTCTTAAGCGACTTCCGAATTTTCACACGATTTCTTGCAAGGCCATTCAACACAAAACTTTACTAATTAGGCGATGATAGGGGAAGAAGAGCTAGCCGGTTTTGAACCTTCCTTCGATTTTTACTTGATTTCTTTCATAAAAATAAGTGAAAAATCAACTTTCTTGGTTTTTTTTAAAAAAATCACCAAAAAATAGTAGAACCCTTTGGGAAAGGTGCTCCACAACTTTAGACAGCTCGTTACGAGTCCAAATAGGGCTCTAGCGAGAGAAAAACCGGGTTACTTTCATAGAAATATTCTAGTTTTCCTAAAAATGTCCCATTTTGGCCCAAAACCAAGGCTATAGCACCACGAGTTTTGGCCTTCTCTTGGCTGACTTCGAATTTTCACACAATTTCTTGCAAGGCAATTCCACACACGTCTTTCTTGGGTACACAATGACACGGGAAGAAGCGCGGGTCGATTTTGAACCGTCGTTTGATTGTTACTTGATTTTTCGGAAAAATAATTGAAAAATCAATTTTCTTGGTTTTTCCAAAAAATCATAAGAAAAGCAGAACCTTACAGGAGCGATGATCCACTGCTTCAGACGGCTCGTTAAGAATCAAAATAGGGCTCTGGCAGAGAAAAACCGGGTTACTTTCGTAGAAATACTCTAGTTTTCCTAAAAATGTCCAATTTTTGGCCCAAAACCCAAGGCTATAGGACACGGGTTTTGGCCTTCTCTTAGGTGACTTCAGAATTTTCACACGATTTCTTGAAAGGCCATTCAACTCACATTTTACTAAGTAGGCGATGACACGGGAAGAAGAGCTAGCCGGTTTTGAACCTTCCTTCGATTTTTACTTGATTTTTTCATAAAAATAAGTGAAAAATCAACTTTCTTAGTTTTTTAAAAATCACCAAAAATAGTAGAACCCTCACGGGAAAGGTGCTCCACAACTTTAGACAGCTCGTTACTGAGTCCAAATAGGGCTCTAGCGAGAGAAAAACCGGGTTACTTTCATAGAAATATTCTAGTTTTCCTAAAAATGTTCCATTTTTGGCCCAAAACCAAGGCTATAGCACACGAGTTTTGGCCTTCTCTTGGGCGGCTTCCGAATTTTCACACAATTTCTTGCAAGGCAATTCCACACACGTCTTTCTTGGGTACACAATGACACGGGAAGAAGCGCGGGTCGATTTTGAACCGTCGTTTGATTGTTACTTGATTTTTTTCAGAAAAATAATTGAAAAATCAAATTTCTTGGTTTTTTTTCCAAAAAAATCACAAGAAAAAGTAGAACCTTCTGGGAAAGGTGCTCCACTGCTTTAGACAGCTCGTTATGAGTCCAAACAGGGCTCTAGCAGAGAAAAACCGGGTTACTTTCATAGAAATATTCTAGTTTTCCTAAAATGTCCCATTTGTGGCCCGAAACCAAGGCTATAGGACAAGGGTTTTGGCCTTCTCTAAGTGACTTCAGAATTTTCACACAATTTCTTGCAAGGCCATTCCACACACGTCTTTCTTGGAGTGCGCAATGACACGGGAAGAAGCGCGGGTCGGTTTTGAACCGTCGTTTGATTTTACTTGAATTTTTCGGAAAAATAATTGAAAAATCAATTTTCATGGTTTTTCAAAAGAATCACAAAAATAGCGAGAACCTTCTCGGAGCGGTGATCCACTGCTTGAGACTGACTCGTTAAGAATCAAAGCAGGGCTCTGGCGGAGAAAAACGGGTTACTTTCGTAGAAATACTCTACTTTTCCCAAAAATGTCCTATTTTTGGCCCAAAATCAAGGCTATAGCACACGGGTTTTGGCCTTCTCTTGGGCGGCTTCCGAATTTTCATACGATTTCTTGCAAGGCTATTCAACACACATCTTTACTAAGTACGCGATGACACGGGAACAATAGCTAGCCGGTTTTGAACCTTCCTTCGATTTTTACTTGATTTTTCATAAAAATAAGTGAAAAATCAACTTTCTTAGTTTTTTAAAAATCACCAAAAATAGTAGAACCCTCACGGGAAAGGTGCTCCACGACTTTAGACAGCTCGTTCTGAGTCCAAATAGGGCTCTAGCGAGAGAAAAACCGGGTTACTTTCATAGAAATACTCTAGTTTTCCTAAAAATGTCCCATTTTGGCCCAAAACCAAGGCTATAGCACCACGAGTTTTGGCCTTCTCTTAGGCGACTTAGAATTTTCACACAATTTCTTGCAAGGCAATTCCACACACGTCTTTACTAGGTACACAATGACACGGGAAGAAGCGCGGGTCGATTTTGAACCGTCGTTTGATTGTTACTTGATTTTTCGGAAAAATAATTGAAAACTCAATTTTCTTGGTTTTTCCAAAAAATCACAAAAAGCAGAACCATACGGAGCGGTGATCCACTTGCTTCAGACGGCTCGTTCAGAATCAAAACAGGGCTCTGGTAGAGAAAAACCGGGTTACTTTCGTAGAAATACTCTAGTTTTCCTAAAAATGTCCCATTTTTAGCCCAAAACCCAAGGCTATAGGACCACGGGTTTTGGCCTTCTCTTAGGTGACTTAGAATTTTCACACGATTTCTTGAAAGGCCATTCAACTCACATTTTACTAAGTAGGCGATGACACGGGAAGAAGAGCTAGCCGGTTTTGAACCTTCCTTCGATTTTTACTTTATTTTTTCATAAAAATAAGTGAAAAATCCACTTTCTTAGTTTTTTAAAAAATCACCAAAACATAGTAGAACCCTCACGGGAAAGGTGCTCCACTTGCTTTAGACAGACTTATTACTGAGTCCAAGCAGGGCTCTAGCGAGAGAAAAATCGGGTTACTTTCATAGAAATACTCTAGTTTTCTTAAAAATGTCCCATTTGTGGCCCAAAGCCAAGGCTATAGGACAAGGGTTTTGGCCTTCTCTTAAGCGACTTAGAATTTTCACACAATTTCTTGCAAGGCCATTCCACACACGTCTTTCTTGGGTACACAATGACCACGGGAAGAAGCGCGGGTCGGTTTTGAACCGTCGTTTGATTTTACTTGATTTTTCAGAAAAATAATTGAAAAATCAATTTTCATGGTTTTTCAAAAGAATCACAAAAATAGCGAGAACCTTCTCGGAGCGGTGATCCACTACTTGAGACGGCTCGTTAAGAATCAAAGCAGGGCTCTGGCGAGAAAAACAGGGTTACTTTCGTAGAAATACTCTACTTTTCCTAAAAATGTCCTATTTTGGCCCGAAACCAAGGCTATAGCACCACGGGTTTTGGCCTTCTCTTAAGTGACTTAGAATTTTCATACGATTTCTTGCAAGGCTATTCAACACACATCTTTACTAAGTGCTGCGATGACACGGGAAGAATAGCTAGCCGGTTTGGAACCTTCCTTCGATTTTTACTTGATTTTTTCATAAAAATAAGTGAAAAATCAACTTTCTTAGTTTTTAAAAAATCACCAAAAATAGTAGAACCCTCACGGGAAAGGTGCTCCACGACTTTAGACAGACTTATTACTGAGTCCAAATAGGGCTCTAGCGAGAGAAAAAGCAGGGTTACTTTCATAGAAATACTCTAGTTTTCCTAAAAATGTCCCATTTTGGCCCAAAACCAAGGCTATAGCACACGAGTTTTGGCCTTCTCTTGGGCGGCTTCCGAATATTCACACAATTTCTTGCAAGGCCATTCCACACACGTCTTTCTTGGGTACACAATGACACGGGAAGAAGCGCGGGTCGGTTTTGAACCGTCGTTTGATTTTACTTGATTTTTCGAGAAAAATAATTGAAAAATCAATTTTCATGGTTTTTCGAAAGAATCACAAAAACAGCGAGAACCTTACAGGAGCGGTGATCCACTTGTTTCAAGCAGACTAGTTAAGAATCCAAACAAAGCTCTGGCAGAGAAAAACCGGGTTACTTTCGTAGAAATACTATAGTTTTCCTAAAAATGTCCCATTTTTTGCCCAAAACCCAAGGCTATAGCACACGGGTTTTGGCCTTCTCTTAAGTGACCACGAATTTTCACACGATTTCTTGAAAGGACATTCAACTCACATTTTTACTAAGTAGGCGATGACACGGGAAGAAGAGCTAGCCGGTTTTGAACCTTCCTTCGATTTTTACTTGATTTTTTCATAAAAATAAGTGAAAAATCCACTTTCTTAGTTTTTTAAAAAATCACCAAAACATAGTAGAACCCTCACGGGAAAGGTGCTCCACTTGCTTTAGACAGACTTATTCTGAGTCCAAACAGGGCTCTAGCAGAGAAAAATCGGGTTACTTTCATAGAAATACTCTAGTTTTCTTAAAAATGTCCCATTTGTGGCCCAAAACCCAAGGCTATAGGACAAGGGTTTTGGCCTTCTCTAAGCGACTTCGAATTTTCACACAATTTCTTGCAAGGCCATTCCACACACGTCTTTCTTGGGTACACAATGACACGGGAAGAAGCGCGGGTCGGTTTTGAACCGTCGTTTGATTTTTACTTGATTTTTTCAGAAAAATAATTGAAAAATCAATTTTCATGGTTTTTTTCCAAAAGAATCACAAAAAATAGCAGAACCTTCTCGGAACAGTGATCCACTACTTGAGACGGCTCGTTAAGAATCCAAGCAGGGGCTCTGGCGAGAAAAAGCGGGTTACTTTCGTAGAAATACTCTACTTTTCCTAAAATGTCCTATTTTGGCCCGAAACCAAGGCTATAGCACCACGGGTTTTGGCCTTCTCTTAAGCGACTTAGAATTTTCATACGATTTCTTGCAAGGCTATTCAACACACATCTTTACTAAGTGCTGCGATGACACGGGAAGAATAGCTAGCCGGTTTGGAACCTTCCTTCGATTTTTACTTGATTTTTCATAAAAATAAGTGAAAAATCAACTTTCTTAGTTTTTTAAAAATCACCAAAAATAGTAGAACCCTACGGGAAAGGTGCTCCACGACTTTAGGCAGACTTATTACGAGTCCAAATAGGGCTCTAGCGAGAGAAAAACCGGGTTACTTTCATAGAAATACTCTAGTTTTCCTAAAATGTCCCATTTTGGCCCAAAACCAAGGCTATAGCACACGAGTTTTGGCCTTCTCTTGGCGACTTAGAATATTCACACAATTTCTTGCAAGGCCATTCCACACACGTCTTTCTTGGGTACACAATGACACGGGAAGAAGCGCGGGTCGGTTTTGAACCGTCGTTTGATTTTTACTTGATTTTTCGGAAAAATAATTGAAAAATCAATTTTCATAGTTTTCAGAAAGAATCACAAAAGCAGCGAGAACCTTACAGGAGCGGTGATCCACTTGTTTCAAGCGACTAGTTAAGAATCCAAACAAAGCTCGGCGAGAGAAAAGCCGGGTTACTTTCGTAGAAATACTATAGTTTTCCTAAAAATGTCCCATTTTTGCCCAAAACCAAGGCTATAGCACACGGGTTTTGGCCTTCTCTTAAGCGACTACGAATTTTCACACGATTTCTTGAAAGGACATTCAACTCACATTTTTACTAAGTGGCGATGACACGGGAAGAAGAGCTAGCCGGTTTTGAACCTTCCTTCGATTTTTACTTGATTTTTTCATAAAAATAAGTGAAAAATCCACTTTCTTAGTTTTTTAAGAAAATCACCAAAAATAGTAGAACCCTACGGGAAAGGTGCTCCATTGCTTTAGACAGCTCGTTACTGAGTCCAAGCAGGGCTCTAGCACGGAAAAACCAGCGTTACTTTCATAGAAATACTCTAGTTTTCCCAAAATGTCTCATTTTTGGCCCAAACTCAAGGCTATAGCACCACGGGTTTTGGCCTTCTCTTGGGCGGCTTCCGAATTTTCACACGATTTCTTGAAAGGCCATTCAACACACATTTTTACTAAGCGAGCGATGACACGGGAAGAAGAGCTAGCCGGTTTTGAACCTTCCTTCGATTTTTACTTGATTTTTTCATAAAAATAAGTGAAAAATCCACTTTCTTAGTTTTTTTAAAAATCACCAAAAAATAGTAGAACCCTCACGGGAAAGGTGCTCCATTGCTTTAGACGACTTATTCTGAGTCAAAGCAGGGGCTCTAGGAGAGAAAAATCGGGTTACTTTCATAGAAATACTCTAGTTTTCCTAAAAATGTCCCATTTGTGGCCCAAAATCCAAGGCTATAGGACAAGGGTTTTGGCCTTCTCTTGGGCGGCTTCCGAATTTTCACACAATTTCTTGCAAGGCCATTCCACACACGTCTTTCTTGGGTACACAATGACACGGGAAGAAGCGCGGGTCGGTTTTGAACCGTCGTTTGATTTTACTTGATTTTTCGGAAAAATAATTGACAAATCAATTTTCATGGTTTTTCAAAAGAATCACAAAAATAGCGAGAACCTTACAGGAGCGGTGATCCACTGATTCAAGCGACTAGTTAAGAATCAAAGCAGGGCTCTGGCGAGAGAAAGCAAGATTCTTGTCGTAGAAATACTCGGTTTTCCTAAAAATGTCCCATTTTGGCCCAAAACCAAGGCTATAGCACACGGGTTTTGGCCTTCTCTTAAGCGACTTGAATTTTCACACGATTGCTTGAAAGGCCATTCAACACACATTTTACTAAGTAGGCGATGACACGGGAAGAAGAGCTAGCCGGGTTTTGAACCTTCCTTCGATTTTTACTTGATTTTTTCATAAAAATAAGTGAAAAATCCACTTTCTTAGTTTTTTAAAAATCACCAAAAATGGTAGAACCCTCACGGGAAAGGTGCTCCTTTGCTTTAGAGCAGCTCGTTCTGAGTCCAAGCAGGGGCTCTAGCGAGAGAAAAACCGGGTTACTTTCATAGAAATACTTTAGTTTCCTAAAATGTCCCATTTGTGGCCCAAAACCAAGGCTATAGGACAAGGGTTTTGGCCTTCTCTTAAGTGACTTCAAATTTTCACACAATTTCTTGCAAGGCCATTCCACACACGTCTTTCTTGGGTACACAATGACACGGGAAGAAGCGCGGGTCGGTTTTGAGCCGTCGTTTGATTTTACTTGAATTTTTCGGAAAAATAATTGAAAAATCAATTTTCATGGTTTTTCAAAAGAATCACAAAAAGCAGCGAGAACCTTACGGGAGCGGTGATCCTTTGTTTCAAGCGACTAGTTAAGAATCCAAACAAAGCTCGGCGAGAGAAAAGCAGGGTTACTTTCGTAGAAATACTCTAGTTTTCCTAAAAATGTCCCATTTTGGCCCAAAACCAAGGCTATAGTACACGGGTTTTGGCCTTCTCTTAAGTGACTTAGAATTTTCACACAATTTCTTGCAAGGCCATTCCACACACGTCTTTCTTGGGTACACAATGACACGGGAAGAAGCGCGGGTCGGTTTTGAACCGTCGTTTGATTTTACTTGAATTTTTACGAAAAATAATTGACAAATCAATTTTCATGGTTTTTCAAAAGAATCACAAAAATAGCGAGAACCTTCTCGGAGCGGTGATCCATTTGCCTGAGACGGCTCGTTAAGAATCAAAGCAGGGCTCTGGCGAGAAAACCGGGTTACTTTCGTAGAAATACTCTAGTTTTCCTAAAATGTCCCATTTTGGCCCGAAACCAAGGCTATAGCACACGGGTTTTGGCCTTCTCTTAAGTGACTTAGAATTTTCATACGATTTCTTGAAAGGCCATTCAACACACATTTTACTAAGTAGGCGATGACACGGGAAGAAGAGCTAGCCGGTTTTGAACCTTCTTTCGATTTTTACTTGATTTTTTCATAAAAATAAGTGAAAAATCCACTTTCTTAGTTTTTTAAAAAATCACCAAAAATAGTAGAACCCTACGGGAAAGGTGCTCCATTGCTTTAGACAACTCGTTACGAGTCCAAACAGGGCTCTAGCAGAGAAAAACCGGGTTACTTTCATAGAAATACTCTAGTTTTCCTAAAAATGTCCCATTTGTGGCCCGAAATCAAGGCTATAGGACAAGGGTTTTGGCCTTCTCTTAAGTGACTTAGAATTTTCACACAATTTCTTGCAAGGCCATTCCACACACATCTTTCTTGGGTACACAATGACACGGGAAGAAGCGCGGGTCGGTTTTGAGCCGTCGTTTGATTTTACTTGATTTTTTCGGAAAAATAATTGACAAATCAATTTTCATGGTTTTTCAAAAGAATCACAAAAATAGCGAGAACCTTACAGGAGCGGTGATCCACTGCCTGAGACGGCTCGTTCGAGAATCAAAGCAGAGGCTCACGGTAGAGAAAAGCAGGGTTACTTTCAGTAGAAATACTCTAGTTTTCCTAAAAATGTCCCATTTTGGCCCAAAACCAAGGCTATAGGACACGGGTTTTGGCCTTCTCTTAAGCGACTTCAGAATTTTCACACGATTTCTTGAAAGGCCATTCAACTCACATTTTTACTAAGTAGGCGATGACACGGGAAGAAGAGCTAGCCGGTTTTGAACCTTCTTTCGATTTTTACTTGATTTTTTTCATAAAAATAATTGAAAAATCCACTTTCTTAGTTTTTAAAAAATCACCAAAAATAGTAGAACCCTCACGGGAAAGGTGCTCCATTTGCTTTAGACAGACTTATTACTGAGTCCAAGCAGGGGCTCTAGCGAGAGAAAAAGCAGGGTTACTTTCATAGAAATACTCTAGTTTTCCTAAAAATGTCCCATTTGTGGCCCAAAATCCAAGGCTATAGGACAAGGGTTTTGGCCTTCTCTTAAGTGACTTCGAATTTTCACACAATTTCTTGCAAGGCCATTCCACACCGTCTTTCTTGGGTACACAATGACACGGGAAGAAGCGCGGGTCGGTTTTGAGCCGTCGTTTGATTTTACTTGATTTTTCGGAAAAATAATTGACAAATCAATTTTCATGGTTTTTCAAAAGAATCACAAAAAATAGCAGAACCTTCTCGAACGGTGATCCTTTGTTTCAAGCGACTAGTTAAGAATCAAAGCAGGGCTCTGGCGGAGAACAAGGGTTACTTTCGTAGAAATACTCTAGTTTTCCTAAAAATGTCCCATTTTGGCCCGAAACCAAGGCTATAGCACCACGGGTTTTGGCCTTCTCTTAAGCGACTTCAGAATTTTCATACGATTTCTTGCAAGGCTATTCAACACACATCTTTACTAAGTGCTGCGATGACACGGGAAGAATAGCTAGCCGGTTTTGAACCTTCCTTCGATTTTTACTTGATTTTTCATAAAAATAAGTGAAAAATCAACTTTCTTAGTTTTTAAAAAATCACCAAAAATAGTAGAACCCTCACGGGAAAGGTGCTCCACGACTTTAGACAGACTTATTCTGAGTCCAAATAGGGCTCTAGCGAGAGAAAAACAGGGTTACTTTCATAGAAATACTCTAGTTTTCCTAAAAATGTCCCATTTTGGCCCAAAACCAAGGCTATAGCACACGAGTTTTGGCCTTCTCTTGAGCGACTTAGAATATTCACACAATTTCTTGCAAGGCCATTCCACACACGTCTTTCTTGGGTACACAATGACCACGGGAAGAAGCGCGGGTCGGTTTTGAGCCGTCGTTTGATTTTACTTGAATTTTTCGGAAAAATAATTGAAAAATCAATTTTCATGGTTTTCAAAAGAATCACAAAAACAGCGAGAACCTTACAGGAGCGGTGATCCATTTGTTTCAAGCGACTAGTTAAGAATCCAAACAAAGCTACGGCGAGAAAAACGGGTTACTTTCGTAGAAATACTCTAGTTTTCCTAAAAATGTCCCATTTTGGCCCCGAAACCAAGGCTATAGCACACGGGTTTTGGCCTTCTCTTAAGTGACTTCGAATTTTCACACGATTTCTTGAAAGGCCATTCAACTCACATTTTTACTAAGTAGGCGATGACACGGGAAGAAGAGCTAGCCGGTTTTGAACCTTCCTTCGATTTTTACTTGATTTTTTCATAAAAATAAGTGAAAAATCCACTTTCTTAGTTTTTTAAAAATCACCAAAAATAGTAGAACCCTCACGGGAAAGGTGCTCCATTGCTTTAGACAGACTTATTCTGAGTCCAAGCAGGGGCTCTAGCGAGAGAAAAATCGGGTTACTTTCATAGAAATACTCTAGTTTTCCTAAAAATGTCCCATTTGTGGCCCAAAATCCAAGGCTATAGGACAAGGGTTTTGGCCTTCTCTTGGGCGGCTTCCGAATTTTCACACAATTTCTTGCAAGGCCATTCCACACACGTCTTTACTGGGTACACAATGACACGGGAAGAAGCGCGGGTCGGTTTTGAACCGTCGTTTGATTTTTACTTGAATTTTTTCAGAAAAATAATTGACAAATCAATTTTCATGGTTTTTTTCCAAAAGAATCACAAAAAATAGCAGAACCTTCTCGGAACAGTGATCCACTGCTTCAGACGGCTCGTTAAGAATCCAAACAGGGCTCTGGCAGAGAAAAACCGGGTTACTTTCGTAGAAATACTCTAGTTTTCCTAAAAATGTCCCATTTTTGGCCCAAAACCCAAGGCTATAGCACACGGGTTTTGGCCTTCTCTTAAGTGACTTCAGAATTTTCACACGATTTCTTGAAAGGCCATTCAACACACATTTTACTAAGTGGCGATGACACGGGAAGAAGAGCTAGCCGGGTTTGAACCTTCTTTCGATTTTTACTTGATTTTTTCATAAAAATAAGTGAAAAATCCACTTTCTTAGTTTTTTTAAAAAATCACCAAAAATAGTAGAACCCTCACGGGAAAGGTGCTCCTTTGCTTTAGACAGCTCGTTACGAGTCCAAACAGGGCTCTAGCAGAGAAAAACCGGGTTACTTTCATAGAAATACTCTAGTTTTCCTAAAAATGTCCCATTTGTGGCCCAAAATCCAAGGCTATAGGACAAGGGTTTTGGCGTTCTCTTAAGCGACTTCCGAATTTTCACACAATTTCTTGCAAGGCCATTCCACACACATCTTTCTTGGGTACACAATGACACGGGAAGAAGCGCGGGTCGGTTTTGAGCCGTCGTTTGATTTTACTTGATTTTTCGGAAAAATAATTGACAAATCAATTTTCATGGTTTTTCAAAAGAATCACAAAAATAGCAGAACCTTAAGGAGCGGTGATCCATTGTTTCAAGCGACTAGTTAAGAATCCAAGCAGAGGCTCTGGCGAGAAAAGCAGGGTTACTTTCGTAGAAATACTCTAGTTTTCCTAAAATGTCCCATTTTGGCCCAAAACCAAGGCTATAGCACACGGGTTTTGGCCTTCTCTTAAGTGACTTAGAATTTTCACACGATTTCTTGAAAGGCCATTCAACACACATTTTTACTAAGTAGGCGATGACACGGGAAGAAGAGCTAGCCGGTTTTGAACCTTCTTTCGATTTTACTTGATTTTTTCATAAAAATAATTGAAAAATCCACTTTCTTAGTTTTTTAAAAAATCACCAAAAATAGTAGAACCCTCACGGGAAAGGTGCTCCATTTGCTTTAGAGCGACTTATTCTGAGTCCAAGCAGGGGCTCTAGCGAGAGAAAAACAGGGTTACTTTCATAAAAATACTCTAGTTTTCCTAAAAATGTCCCATTTGTGGCCCAAAATCAAGGCTATAGGACAAGGGTTTTGGCCTTCTCTTAAGCGACTTAGAATTTTCACACAATTTCTTGCAAGGCCATTCCACACACGTCTTTCTTGGGTACACAATGACACGGGAAGAAGCGCGGGTCGGTTTTGAACCGTCGTTTGATTTTACTTGATTTTTCGGAAAAATAATTGACAAATCAATTTTCATGGTTTTTCAAAAGAATCACAAAAAATAGCGAGAACCTTACAGGAGCGGTGATCCTTTGTTTCAAGCAGCTAGTTAAGAATCAAAGCAGGGGCTCTGGCGGAGAAAAGCAGGGTTACTTTCGTAGAAATACTCTAGTTTTCTAAAAATGTCCCATTTTGGCCTGAAACCAAGGCTATAGCACACGGGTTTTGGCCTTCTCTTAAGTGACTTCAGAATTTTCACACGATTTCTTGAAAGGCCATTCAACACACATTTTACTAAGTAGGCGATGACACGGGAAGAAGAGCTAGCCGGTTTTGAACCTTCCTTCGATTTTTATTTGATTTTTTCATAAAAATAAGTGAAAAATCCACTTTCTTAGTTTTTCTTTTAAAAATCACCAAAAATAGTAGAACCCTACGGGAAAGGTACTCCTTTGCTTTAGACAGCTCGTTCTGAGGTCCAAGCAGGGGCTCTAGCGAGAGAAAAACCGGGTTACTTTCATAGAAATACTCTAGTTTTCCTAAAAATGTCCCATTTGTGGCCCAAAATCAAGGCTATAGGACAAGGGTTTTGGCCTTCTCTTAAGCGACTTAGAATTTTCACACAATTTCTTGCAAGGCCATTCCACACACGTCTTTCTTGGGTACACAATGACCACGGGAAGAAGCGCGGGTCGGTTTTGAGCCGTCGTTTGATTTTACTTGATTTTTCGGAAAAATAATTGACAAATCAATTTTCATGGTTTTCAAAAGAATCACAAAAATAGCGAGAACCTTACAGGAGCGGTGATCCTTTGTTTCAAGCGACTAGTTAAGAATCCAAGCAGGGGCTCTGGCGGAGAACAAGGGTTACTTTCGTAGAAATACTCTAGTTTTCCTAAAAATGTCCCATTTTGGCCCGAAACCAAGGCTATAGCACACGGGTTTTGGCCTTCTCTTAAGTGACTTAGAATTTTCACACGATTTCTTGAAAGGCCATTCAACACACATTTTACTAAGTAGGCGATGACACGGGAAGAAGAGCTAGCCGGTTTTGAACCTTCTTTCGATTTTTACTTGATTTTTTCATAAAAATAATTGAAAAATCCACTTTCTTAGTTTTTAAAAAATCACCAAAAATAGTAGAACCCTCACGGGAAAGGTGCTCCTTTGCTTTAGAGCGACTTATTCACGAGGTCAAAGCAGGGGCTCTAGCGAGAGAAAAACCGGGTTACTTTCATAGAAATACTCTAGTTTTCCTAAAAATGTCCCATTTGTGGCCCAAAATCAAGGCTATAGGACAAGGGTTTTGGCGTTCTCTTAAGCGACTTCGAATTTTCACACAATTTCTTGCAAGGCCATTCCACACACGTCTTTCTTGGGTACACAATGACACGGGAAGAAGCGCGGGTCGGTTTTGAGCCGTCGTTTGATTTTACTTGAATTTTTCGAGAAAAATAATTGACAAATCAATTTTCATGGTTTTTCAAAAGAATCACAAAAATAGCGAGAACCTTCTCGGAGCGGTGATCCTTTGCTCAGACGGCTCGTTAAGAATCAAAGCAGAGGCTCTGGCGGAAAGCAGGGTTACTTTCGTAGAAATACTCTAGTTTTCCTAAAAATGTCCCATTTTGGCCCAAAACCAAGGCTATAGCACACGGGTTTTGGCCTTCTCTTAAGCGACTTCGAATTTTCACACGATTTCTTGAAAGGCCATTCAACACACATTTTACTAAGTGGCCAGGTGACACGGGAAGAAGAGCTAGCCGGTTTTGAACCTTCTTTCGATTTTTACTTGATTTTTCATAAAAATAAGTGAAAAATCCACTTTCTTAGTTTTTTAAAAATCACCAAAAATAGTAGAACCCTCACGGGAAAGGTGCTCCTTTGCTTTAGACAGCTCGTTCTGAGTCAAAGCAGAGGCTCTAGCGAGAGAAAAAGCAGGGTTACTTTCATAGAAATACTCTAGTTTTCCTAAAAATGTCCCATTTGTGGCCCAAATCCAAGGCTATAGGACAAGGGTTTTGGCCTTCTCTTAAGCGACTTAGAATTTTCACACAATTTCTTGCAAGGCCATTCCACACACATCTTTCTTGGGTACACAATGACACGGGAAGAAGCGCGGGTCGGTTTTGAGCCGTCGTTTGATTTTACTTGATTTTTCGGAAAAATAATTGACAAATCAATTTTCATGGTTTTTCAAAAGAATCACAAAAATAGCAGAACCTTACAGGAGCGGTGATCCTTTGTTTCAAGCGACTAGTTAAGAATCAAAGCAGGGCTCTGGCGGAGAAAAACGGGTTACTTTCGTAGAAATACTCTAGTTTTCCTAAAAATGTCCCATTTTGGCCCGAAACCAAGGCTATAGCACACGGGTTTTGGCCTTCTCTTAAGCGACTTAGAATTTTCACACGATTTCTTGAAAGGCCATTCAACACACATTTTACTAAGTAGGCGATGACACGGGAAGAAGAGCTAGCCGGTTTTGAACCTTCTTTCGATTTTACTTGATTTTTCATAAAAATAATTGAAAAATCCACTTTCTTAGTTTTTTAAAAAATCACCAAAAAATAGTAGAACCCTCACGGGAAAGGTGCTCCTTTGCTTTAGACGACTTATTCTGAGTCAAAGCAGGGCTCTAGCGAGAGAAAAACGGGTTACTTTCATAGAAATACTCTAGTTTTCCTAAAAATGTCCCATTTGTGGCCCAAAATCAAGGCTATAGGACAAGGGTTTTGGCCTTCTCTTAAGCGACTTAGAATTTTCACACAATTTCTTGCAAGGCCATTCCACACACGTCTTTCTTGGGTACACAATGACACGGGAAGAAGCGCGGGTCGGTTTTGAGCCGTCGTTTGATTTTACTTGATTTTTCGGAAAAATAATTGACAAATCAATTTTCATGGTTTTTCAAAAGAATCACAAAAATAGCGAGAACCTTACAGGAGCGGTGATCCTTTGTTTCAAGCGACTAGTTAAGAATCCAAGCAGGGGCTCTGGCGAGAAAAACGGGTTACTTTCGTAGAAATACTCTAGTTTTCCTAAAAATGTCCCATTTTGGCCCAAAACCAAGGCTATAGCACACGGGTTTTGGCCTTCTCTTAAGTGACTTCAGAATTTTCACACGATTTCTTGAAGGCCATTCAACACACATTTTACTAAGTAGGCGATGACACGGGAAGAAGAGCTAGCCGGTTTTGAACCTTCCTTCGATTTTTATTTGATTTTTTTCATAAAAATAAGTGAAAAATCCACTTTCTTGGTTTTTCTTTTAAAAATCACCAAAAAATAGTAGAACCCTCACGGGAAAGGTACTCCTTTGCTTTAGACAGCTCGTTACGAGTCCAAACAGGGCTCTAGCAGAGAAAAACCGGGTTACTTTCATAGAAATACTCTAGTTTTCCTAAAAATGTCCCATTTGTGGCCCAAAATCCAAGGCTATAGGACAAGGGTTTTGGCCTTCTCTTGGGCGGCTTCCGAATTTTCACACAATTTCTTGCAAGGCCATTCCACACACGTCTTTACTGGGTACACAATGACACGGGAAGAAGCGCGGGTCGGTTTTGAGCCGTCGTTTGATTTTACTTGATTTTTCGGAAAAATAATTGACAAATCAATTTTCATGGTTTTTCAAAGAATCACAAAAATAGCAGAACCTTACAGGAGCGGTGATCCCTTGTTTCAAGCAACTAGTTAAGAATCCAAGCAGGGGCTCTGGCGAGAAAAACGGGTTACTTTCGTAGAAATACTCTAGTTTTCCTAAAATGTCCCATTTTGGCCCAAAACCAAGGCTATAGCACTACGGGTTTTGGCCTTCTCTTAAGTGACTTCAGAATTTTCACACGATTTCTTGAAAGGCCATTCAACACACATTTTACTAAGTGAGCGATGACACGGGAAGAAGAGCTAGCAGGTTTTGAACCTTCTTTCGATTTTTACTTGATTTTTTCATAAAAATAATTGAAAAATCCACTTTCTTAGTTTTTTAAAAAATCACCAAAAATAGTAGAACCCTCACGGGAAAGGTGCTCCATTGCTTTAGGCAGACTTATTCTGAGGTCAAAGCAGGGGCTCTAGCGAGAGAAAAGCAGGGTTACTTTCATAGAAATACTCTAGTTTTCCTAAAAATGTCCCATTTGTGGCCCAAAATCAAGGCTATAGGACAAGGGTTTTGGCGTTCTCTTAAGTGACTTCGAATTTTCACACAATTTCTTGCAAGGCCATTCCACACACGTCTTTCTTGGGTACACAATGACCACGGGAAGAAGTGCGGGTCGGTTTTGAACCGTCGTTTGATTTTACTTGATTTTTCGGAAAAATAATTGACAAATCAATTTTCATGGTTTTTCAAAAGAATCACAAAAATAGCGAGAACCTTAAGGAGCGGTGATCCTTTGTTTCAAGCGACTAGTTAAGAATCAAAGCAGGGGCTCTGGCGAGAAAAGCAGGGTTACTTTCGTAGAAATACTCTAGTTTTCCTAAAAATGTCCCATTTTTGCCCAAAACCAAGGCTATAGCACACGGGTTTTGGCCTTCTCTTAAGTGACTTCGAATTTTCACCACGATTTCTTGAAAGGCCATTCAACACACATTTTACTAAGTAGGCGATGACACGGGAAGAAGAGCTAGCCGGTTTTGAACCTTCCTTCGATTTTTATTTGATTTTTTTCATAAAAATAAGTGAAAAATCCACTTTCTTGGTTTTTTCTTTTAAAAATCACCAAAAAATAGTAGAACCCTCTGGGAAAGGTACTCCACTGCTTTAGACAGCTCGTTACGAGTCCAAACAGGGCTCTAGCAGAGAAAAACCGGGTTACTTTCATAGAAATACTCTAGTTTTCCTAAAAATGTCCCATTTGTGGCCCAAAATCCAAGGCTATAGGACAAGGGTTTTGGCCTTCTCTTAAGTGACTTAGAATTTTCACACAATTTCTTGCAAGGCCATTCCACACGCGTCTTTCTTGGGTACACAATGACACGGGAAGAAGCGCGGGTCGGTTTTGAACCGTCGTTTGATTTTACTTGATTTTTCGAGAAAAATAATTGACAAATCAATTTTCATGGTTTTTCAAAAGAATCACAAAAATAGCAGAACCTTACAGGAGCGGTGATCCTTTGTTTCAAGCAACTAGTTAAGAATCCAAGCAGGGGCTCTGGCGGAAAAAGCCGGGTTACTTTCGTAGAAATACTCTAGTTTTCTAAAATGTCCCATTTTGGCCCGAAACCAAGGCTATAGCACTACGGGTTTTGGCCTTCTCTTAAGCGACTTCGAATTTTCACCACGATTTCTTGAAAGGCCATTCAACACACATTTTACTAAGTAGGCGATGACATGGGAAGAAGAGCTAGCCGGTTTTGAACCTTCTTTCGATTTTTACTTGATTTTTTCATAAAAATAATTGAAAAATCCACTTTCTTAGTTTTTTTAAAAATCACCAAAAATAGTAGAACCCTCACGGGAAAGGTGCTCCATTGCTTTAGACGACTTATTCTGAGTCCAAGCAGGGGCTCTAGCGAGAGAAAAAGCAGGGTTACTTTCATAGAAATACTCTAGTTTTCCTAAAAATGTCCCATTTGTGGCCCAAAATCCAAGGCTATAGGACAAGGGTTTTGGCCTTCTCTTAAGTGACTTCGAATTTTCACACAATTTCTTGCAAGGCCATTCCACACACGTCTTTCTTGGGTACACAATGACACGGGAAGAAGCGCGGGTCGGTTTTGAACCGTCGTTTGATTTTACTTGATTTTTCGGAAAAATAATTGACAAATCAATTTTCATGGTTTTTCAAAAGAATCACAAAAATAGCAGAACCTTACAGGAGCGGTGATCCTTTGTTTCAAGCGACTAGTTAAGAATCAAAGCAGGGGCTCTGGCGAGAAAAACGGGTTACTTTCGTAGAAATACTCTAGTTTTCCTAAAAATGTCCCATTTTGGCCCGAAACCAAGGCTATAGCACACGGGTTTTGGCCTTCTCTTAAGTGACTTCGAATTTTCACACGATTTCTTGAAAGGCCATTCAACACACATTTTACTAAGTAGGCGATGACACGGGAAGAAGAGCTAGCCGGTTTTGAACCTTCCTTCGATTTTTATTTGATTTTTTCATAAAAATAAGTGAAAAATCCACTTTCTTAGTTTTTCTTTTAAAAATCACCAAAAATAGTAGAACCCTCACGGGAAAGGTACTCCATTGCTTTAGACAGCTCGTTCTGAGTCCAAGCAGGGGCTCTAGCGAGAGAAAAACCGGGTTACTTTCATAGAAATACTCTAGTTTTCCTAAAAATGTCCCATTTGTGGCCCAAAATCAAGGCTATAGGACAAGGGTTTTGGCCTTCTCTTAAGCGACTTAGAATTTTCACACAATTTCTTGCAAGGCCATTCCACACACGTCTTTCTTGGGTACACAATGACCACGGGAAGAAGCGCGGGTCGGTTTTGAGCCGTCGTTTGATTTTACTTGATTTTTCGGAAAAATAATTGACAAATCAATTTTCATGGTTTTTCAAAAGAATCACAAAAATAGCGAGAACCTTACAGGAGCGGTGATCCTTTGTTTCAAGCGACTAGTTAAGAATCAAAGCAGGGGCTCTGGCGGAGAAAAACCGGGTTACTTTCGTAGAAATACTCTAGTTTTCCTAAAATGTCCCATTTTGGCCCGAAACCAAGGCTATAGCACACGGGTTTTGGCCTTCTCTTAAGTGACTTCGAATTTTCACACGATTTCTTGAAAGGCCATTCAACACACATTTTACTAAGTAGGCGATGACACGGGAAGAAGAGCTAGCCGGTTTTGAACCTTCCTTCGATTTTTATTTGATTTTTTCATAAAAATAAGTGAAAAATCCACTTTCTTAGTTTTTCTTTTAAAAATCACCAAAAAATAGTAGAACCCTACGGGAAAGGTACTCCTTTGCTTTAGACAGCTCGTTCTGAGTCCAAAGCAGGGCTCTAGCGAGAGAAAAACCGGGTTACTTTCATAGAAATACTCTAGTTTTCGTAAAAATGTCCCATTTGTGGCCCAAATCAAGGCTATAGGACAAGGGTTTTGGCCTTCTCTTAAGCGACTTAGAATTTTCACACAATTTCTTGCAAGGCCATTCCACACACGTCTTTCTTGGGTACACAATGACACGGGAAGAAGCGCGGGTCGGTTTGAACCGTCGTTTGATTTTACTTGATTTTTCGGAAAAATAATTGACAAATCAATTTTCATGGTTTTTCAAAAGAATCACAAAAAATAGCAGAACCTTACAGGAGCGGTGATCCTTTGTTTCAAGCAACTAGTTAAGAATCAAGCGAGGGCTCTGGCGAGAAAAACGGGTTACTTTCGTTAGAAATACTCTAGTTTTCCTAAAATGTCCCATTTTGGCCCAAAACCAAGGCTATAGCACACGGGTTTTGGCCTTCTCTTAAGTGACTTCAGAATTTTCACACGATTTCTTGAAAGGCCATTCAACACACATTTTTACTAAGTAGGCGATGACACGGGAAGAAGAGCTAGCCGGTTTTGAACCTTCTTTCGATTTTTACTTGATTTTTTTCATAAAAATAATTGAAAAATCCACTTTCTTGGTTTTTTTTTAAAAAAATCACCAAAAAATAGTAGAACCCTCTGGGAAAGGTGCTCCATTGCTTTAGAGCGACTTATTCACGAGTCCAAACAGGGCTCTAGCAGAGAAAAACCGGGTTACTTTCATAGAAATACTCTAGTTTTCCTAAAAATGTCCCATTTGTGGCCCAAAATCCAAGGCTATAGGACAAGGGTTTTGGCCTTCTCTTGGGCGGCTTCCGAATTTTCACACAATTTCTTGCAAGGCCATTCCACACACGTCTTTCTTGGGTACACAATGACACGGGAAGAAGCGCGGGTCGGTTTTGAACCGTCGTTTGATTTTTACTTGATTTTTTTCAGAAAAATAATTGACAAATCAATTTTCATGGTTTTTTTCCAAAAGAATCACAAAAAATAGCAGAACCTTACAGGAGCGGTGATCCTTTGTTTCAAGCGACTAGTTAAGAATCAAGCAGGGGCTCTGGCGGAGAAAAACGGGTTACTTTCAGTAGAAATACTCTAGTTTTCTAAAAATGTCCCATTTTGGCCCGAAACCAAGGCTATAGCACACGGGTTTTGGCCTTCTCTAAGCGACTTCAGAATTTTCACACGATTTCTTGAAAGCCCATTCAACACACATTTTACTAAGTGGCGATGACACGGGAAGAAGAGCTAGCCGGTTTTGAACCTTCCTTCGATTTTTATTTGATTTTTTCATAAAAATAAGTGAAAAATCCACTTTCTTAGTTTTTTTAAAAATCACCAAAAATAGTAGAACCCTCACGGGAAAGGTGCTCCATTGCTTTAGACAGCTCGTTCTGAGTCCAAGCAGGGGCTCTAGCGAGAGAAAAACCGGGTTACTTTCATAGAAATACTCTAGTTTTCGTAAAAATGTCCCATTTGTGGCCCAAATCCAAGGCTATAGGACAAGGGTTTTGGCCTTCTCTTAAGCGACTTAGAATTTTCACACAATTTCTTGCAAGGCCATTCCACACACGTCTTTCTTGGGTACACAATGACCACGGGAAGAAGCGCGGGTCGGTTTTGAACCGTCGTTTGATTTTACTTGATTTTTTCGGAAAAATAATTGACAAATCAATTTTCATGGTTTTTCAAAAGAATCACAAAAATAGCAGAACCTTACAGGAGCGGTGATCCACTTGTTTCAAGCGACTAGTTAAGAATCCAAACAGGGGCTCTGGCAGAGAAAAACCGGGTTACTTTCGTAGAAATACTCTAGTTTTCCTAAAAATGTCCCATTTTTGGCCCAAAACCCAAGGCTATAGCACACGGGTTTTGGCCTTCTCTTGGGCGGCTTCCGAATTTTCACACGATTTCTTGAAAGGCCATTCAACACACATTTTTACTAAGTAGGCGATGACATGGGAAGAAGAGCTAGCCGGTTTTGAACCTTCTTTCGATTTTTACTTGATTTTTTTCATAAAAATAATTGAAAAATCCACTTTCTTGGTTTTTTTTTAAAAAAATCACCAAAAAATAGTAGAACCCTCTGGGAAAGGTGCTCCACTGCTTTAGAGCGACTTATTACTGAGTCCAAGCAGGGGCTCTAGCGAGAGAAAAAGCCGGGTTACTTTCATAGAAATACTCTAGTTTTCCTAAAAATGTCCCATTTGTGGCCCAAAATCCAAGGCTATAGGACAAGGGTTTTGGCGTTCTCTTGGGCGGCTTCCGAATTTTCACACAATTTCTTGCAAGGCCATTCCACACACGTCTTTACTGGGTACACAATGACACGGGAAGAAGCGCGGGTCGGTTTTGAACCGTCGTTTGATTTTACTTGATTTTTCGGAAAAATAATTGACAAATCAATTTTCATGGTTTTTCAAAAGAATCACAAAAATAGCAGAACCTTACAGGAGCGGTGATCCTTTGTTTCAAGCAGCTAGTTAAGAATCCAAGCAGGGCTCTGGCGGAGAAAACAGGGTTACTTTCGTAGAAATACTCTAGTTTTCCTAAAAATGTCCCATTTTGGCCCAAAACCAAGGCTATAGCACTACGGGTTTTGGCCTTCTCTTAAGTGACTTCAGAATTTTCACCACGATTTCTTGAAAGGCCATTCAACACACATTTTTACTAAGTAGCGCGATGACACGGGAAGAAGAGCTAGCCGGTTTTGAACCTTCCTTCGATTTTTATTTGATTTTTTCATAAAAATAAGTGAAAAATCCACTTTCTTAGTTTTTTTAAAAATCACCAAAAATAGTAGAACCCTCACGGGAAAGGTGCTCCATTGCTTTAGACAGCTCGTTCTGAGGTCAAAGCAGGGGCTCTAGCGAGAGAAAAACCGGGTTACTTTCATAGAAATACTCTAGTTTTCCTAAAAATGTCCCATTTGTGGCCCAAAATCCAAGGCTATAGGACAAGGGTTTTGGCCTTCTCTTGGGCGGCTTCCGAATTTTCACACAATTTCTTGCAAGGCCATTCCACACACGTCTTTACTGGGTACACAATGACACGGGAAGAAGCGCGGGTCGGTTTTGAACCGTCGTTTGATTTTTACTTGATTTTTTTCAGAAAAATAATTGACAAATCAATTTTCATGGTTTTTTTCCAAAAGAATCACAAAAAATAGCAGAACCTTACAGGAGCGGTGATCCTTTGTTTCAAGCGACTAGTTAAGAATCCAAGCGAGGGCTCTGGCGAGAAAAACCGGGTTACTTTCGTAGAAATACTCTAGTTTTCCTAAAAATGTCCCATTTTTGGCCCAAAACCCAAGGCTATAGCACACGGGTTTTGGCCTTCTCTTGGGCGGCTTCCGAATTTTCACACGATTTCTTGAAAGGCCATTCAACACACATTTTTACTAAGTAGGCGATGACACGGGAAGAAGAGCTAGCCGGTTTTGAACCTTCCTTCGATTTTTATTTGATTTTTTCATAAAAATAAGTGAAAAATCCACTTTCTTAGTTTTTTTAAAAATCACCAAAAATAGTAGAACCCTCACGGGAAAGGTGCTCCATTGCTTTAGACAGCTCGTTACGAGTCCAAACAGGGCTCTAGCAGAGAAAAACCGGGTTACTTTCATAGAAATACTCTAGTTTTCGTAAAAATGTCCCATTTGTGGCCCAAAATCCAAGGCTATAGGACAAGGGTTTTGGCCTTCTCTTAAGCGACTTCGAATTTTCACACAATTTCTTGCAAGGCCATTCCACACACGTCTTTCTTGGGTACACAATGACACGGGAAGAAGCGCGGGTCGGTTTTGAACCGTCGTTTGATTTTTACTTGATTTTTTTCAGAAAAATAATTGACAAATCAATTTTCATGGTTTTTTTCCAAAAGAATCACAAAAAATAGCAGAACCTTACAGGAGCGGTGATCCTTTGTTTCAAGCAACTAGTTAA
This sequence comes from Murraya koenigii, assembly GCA_025617385.1. Classification (NCBI taxonomy): domain Eukaryota; kingdom Viridiplantae; phylum Streptophyta; class Magnoliopsida; order Sapindales; family Rutaceae; genus Murraya; species Murraya koenigii. Next base: position 37,780,804 of record CM046814.1, on the reverse strand, counting down.
GAATCAAAGCAGAGGCTCTGGCGAGAAAAACGGGTTACTTTCGTAGAAATACTCTAGTTTTCCTAAAAATGTCCCATTTTGGCCCAAAACCAAGGCTATAGCACACGGGTTTTGGCCTTCTCTTAAGTGACTTCGAATTTTCACACGATTTCTTGAAAGCCCATTCAACACACATTTTTACTAAGTAGGCGATGACACGGGAAGAAGAGCTAGCGGGTTTTGAACCTTCCTTCGATTTTTATTTGATTTTTTCATAAAAATAAGTGAAAAATCCACTTTCTTAGTTTTTTTTTAAAAATCACCAAAAATAGTAGAACCCTCACGGGAAAGGTGCTCCATTGCTTTAGACAGCTCGTTCTGAGGTCCAAGCAGGGCTCTAGCGAGAGAAAAACCGGGTTACTTTCATAGAAATACTCTAGTTTTCCTAAAAATGTCCCATTTGTGGCCCAAAACCAAGGCTATAGGACAAGGGTTTTGGCCTTCTCTTAAGCGACTTAGAATTTTCACACAATTTCTTGCAAGGCCATTCCACACACGTCTTTCTTGGGTACACAATGACACGGGAAGAAGCGCGGGGTATGTTTTGAGCCGTCGTTTGATTTTTACTTGATTTTTCGGAAAAATAATTGACAAATCAATTTTCATGGTTTTTCAAAAGAATCACAAAAAATAGCGAGATCCTTACAGGAGCGGTGATCCTTTGTTTCAAGCGACTCGTTCTGAGTCCAAGCAGGGCTCTGGCGAGAAAAACGGGTTACTTTTGTAGAAATACTCTAGTTTTCCTAAAATGTCCCATTTTGGCCCAAAACCAAGGCTATAGCACACGGGTTTTGGCCTTCTCTTAAGCGACTTAGAATTTTCACCACGATTTCTTGAAAGGCCATTCAACACACATTTTTACTAAGTGGCCAGATGACACGGGAAGAAGAGCTAGCCGGTTTTGAACCTTCCTTCGATTTTTATTTGATTTTTCATAAAAATTAGTGAAAAATCCACTTTCTTGGTTTTTTAAAAATCACCAAAAATAGTAGAACCCTCACGGGAAAGGTGCTCCATTGCTTTAGACAGCTCGTTCTGAGTCCAAGCAGGGGCTCTAGCGAGAGAAAAGCAGGGTTACTTACATAGAAATACTCTAGTTTTCCTAAAAATGTCCCATTTGTGGCCCAAAACCAAGGCTATAGGACAAGGGTTTTGGCCTTCTCTTAAGTGACTTAGAATTTTCACACAATTTCTTGCAAGGCCATTCCACACACGTCTTTCTTGGGTACACAATGACACGGGAAGAAGCGCGGGTCGGTTTTGAACCGTCGTTTGATTTTACTTGATTTTTCAGAAAAATAAGTGAAAAATCCTCTTACTTAGTTTTTTAAAAAATCACCAAAAATAGTAGAACCCTACGGGAAAGGTGCTCCATTGCTTTAGGCAGCTCGTTCATGAGTCCAAGCAGGGCATGTACGAGAAAAAGCGGGTTACTTTCATAGAAATACTCTAGTTTTCCCAAAATGTCTCATTTTTGCCCAAAACCAAGGCTATAGCACACGGGTTTTGGCCTTCTCTTAAGCGACTTAGAATTTTCACACGATTTCTTGAAAGGCCATTCAACACACATTTTACTAAGTAGGCGATGACACGGGAAGAAGAGCTAGCCGGTTTTGAACACTGCCTTCGATTTTTACTTGATTTTTTCATAAAAATAAGTGAAAAATCCACTTTCTTAGTTTTTTTAAAATCACCAAAAATTGTAGAACCCTACGGGAAAGGTGCTCCATTGCTTTAGACAGCTCGTTCACGAGTCCAAAGCAGGGTCATGTGAGAGAAAAAGCGGGTTACTTTCATAGAAATACTCTAGTTTTCCTAAAAATGTCCCATTTTGGCCCAAAACCAAGGCTATAGCACACGAGTTTTGGCCTTCTCTTTAGCGACTTAGAATTTTCACGCAATTTCTTGCAAGGCAATTCCACACTGCGTCTTTCTTGGGTACACAATGACCACGGGAAGAAGCGCGGGTCGGTTTTGAACCGTCGTTTGATTTTACTTGATTTTTTCGGAAAAATAATTGAAAAATCAATTTTCATAGTTTTTCAAAAGAATCACAAAAATAGCAGAACCTTACAGGAGCGGTGATCCACTATTTCAAGCAGCTCGTTAAGAATCCAAAGCAGGGCTTTGGCGAGAGAAAAGCAGGGTTACTTTCGTAGAAATACTCTAGTTTTCTAAAAATGTCCCATTTTGGCCCAAAACCAAGGCTATAGCACCACGGGTTTTGGCCTTCTCTTAAGCGACTTAGAATTTTCATACGATTTCTTGAAAGGCCATTCAACACACATTTTTACTAAGTAGGCGATGACACGGGAAGAAGAGCTAGCGGTTTTGAACCTTCCTTGATTTTTACTTTATTTTTTCATAAAAATAAGTGAAAAATCCACTTTCTTAGTTTTTTTAAAAATCACCAAAAATAGTAGAACCCTACGGGAAAGGTGCTCCATTGCTTTAGACAGCTCGTTCTGAGTCCAAGCAGGGCTCTAGCACGAGAAAAACGGGTTACTTTCATAGAAATACTCTAGTTTTCCCAAAAATGTCTCATTTTTGCCCAAAACCAAGGCTATAGCACACGGGTTTTGGCCTTCTCTTAAGCGACTTAGAATTTTCACCACGATTTCTTGAAAGGCCATTCAACACACATTTTTACTAAGTAGGCGATGACACGGGAAGAAGAGCTAGCCGGTTTTGAACACTGCCTTCGATTTTTACTTGATTTTTCATAAAAATAAGTGAAAAATCCACTTTCTTAGTTTTTTAAAATCACCAAAAATTGTAGAACCCTACAGGAAAGGTGCTCCATTGCTTTAGAGCAGCTCGTTCACGAGTCCAAAGCAGGGCTATGTGAGAGAAAAAGCAGGGTTACTTTCATAGAAATACTCTAGTTTTCCTAAAAATGTCCCATTTTGGCCCAAAACCAAGGCTATAGGACACGGGTTTTGGCCTTCTCTTAGTGACTTCAGAATTTTCACACAATTTCTTGCAAGGCCATTACACACACGTCTTTCTTGGGTACACAATGACACGGGAAGAAGCGCGGGTCGGTTTTGAACCGTCGTTTGATTTTACTTGATTTTTCGGAAAAATAATTGAAAAATCAATTTTCTTAGTTTTTCAAAAAATCACAAAAAATAGCAGAACCTTACAGGAGCGGTGATCCACTTGTTTCAAGCAGCTCGTTAAGAATCAAGCAGGGCTCTGGCGAGAAAAACCGGGTTACTTTCATAGAAATACTCTAGTTTTCCTAAAATGTCTCATTTTGGCCCAAAACCAAGGCTATAGCACACGGGTTTTGGCCTTCTCTTGGACGGCTTCTGAATTTTAACACGATTTCTTGCAAGTCCATTCAACACACATCTTTACTAAGTACGCGACATGGGAAGAAGAGCTAGCCGGTTTTCAACCTTCCTTTGATTTTTACTTGATTTTTTTTCATAAAAATAAGTGAAAATTCAATTTTCTTGGTTTTTTTTTAAAAAATCACCAAAAAATAGAAGAACCCTCTAGGACAGGTGCTCCACTGCTTTAGACAGCTCGTTACGAGTCCAAATAGGGCTCTAGCAGAGAAAAACCGGGTTACTTTCATAGAAATACTCTAGTTTTCCCAAAAATGTCCCATTATTGGCCCAAAACCCAAGGCTATAGCACACGAGTTTTGGCCTTCTCTTGGGCGGCTTCCGAATTTTCACACAATTTCTTGTAAGGCCATTCCACACACGTCTTTACTGGGTACACAATGACACGGGAAGAAGCGCGGGTCGGTTTTGAACCGTCGTTTGATTTTACTTGATTTTTTCGGAAAAATAATTGAAAAATCAATTTTCATAGTTTTTCAAAAGTATCACAAAAAATAGCACAACCTTACAGGAGCGGTGATCCACTATTTCAAACAGCTCGTTCACGAGTCCAAGCAGGGCTATGTGAGAGAAAAACCGGGTTACTTTCATAGAAATACTCTAGTTTTCCTAAAAATGTCCCATTTTGGCCTGAAACCAAGGCTATAGCACACGGGTTTTGGCCTTCTCTTAGACTGACTCGAATTTTAACACGATTTCTTGCAAGTCCATTCAACACACATCTTTACTAAGTGCAGCGACATGGGAAGAAGAGCTAGCCGGTTTTCAACCTTCCTTTGATTTTTACTTGATTTTTTCATAAAAATAAGTGAAAATTCAATTTTCTTAGTTTTTAAAAATCACCAAAAATAGAAGAACCCTCTAGGACGGGTGCTCCATTTGCTTTAGAGCAGCTCGTTCACGAGTCCAAATAGGGCTCTAGCGGAGAAAAACCGGGTTACTTTCATAGAAATACTCTAGTTTTCCCAAAAATGTCCCATTATTGGCCCAAAGCCAAGGCTATAGCACCACGAGTTTTGGCCTTCTCTTGAGCGGCTTAGAATTTTCACACAATTTCTTGTAAGGCCATTCCACACACGTCTTTCTTGGGTACACAATGACACGGGAAGAAGCGCGGGTCGGTTTTGAACCGTCGTTTGATTTTACTTGATTTTTCGGAAAAATAATTGAAAAATCAATTTTCATAGTTTTTCAAAAGTATCACAAAAATAGCACAACCTTAAGGAGCGGTGATCCACTATTTCAAACAGCTCGTTAAGAATCCAAGCAGGGGCTCTGGCGAGAAAAAGCGGGTTACTTTCGTAGAAATACTCTAGTTTTCCTAAAAATGTCCCATTTTGGCCCGAAACCAAGGCTATAGCACCACGGGTTTTGGCCTTCTCTTAAGCGACTTAGAATTTTCACACGATTTCTTGAAAGGCCATTCAACACACATTTTTACTAAGTAGGCGATGACACGGGAAGAAGAGCTAGCCGGTTTTGAACCGTCCTTCGATTTTACTTGATTTTTTCATAAAAATAAGTGAAAAATCCACTTTCTTAGTTTTTTAAAAATCACCAAAAATAGAAGAACCCTACTGGGACAGGTGCTCCATTGCTTTAGACATCTCGTTACGAGTCCAAACAGGGCTCTAGCAGAGAAAAACCGGGTTACTTTCATAGAAATACTCTAGATTTCCCAAAAATGTCCCATTATTGCCCCAAAACCCAAGGCTATAGCACACGGGTTTTGGCCATCTCTTGGGCGGCTTCGGAATTTTCACACGATTACTTGAAAGGCCATTCAACACACATTTTTACTAAGTAGGCGATGACACGGGAAGAAGAGCTAGCCGGTTTTGAACCTTCCTTCGATTTTTACTTGATTTTTCATAAAAATAAGTGAAAAATCCACTTTCTTAGTTTTTTAAAAATCACCAAAAATAGTAGAACCCTACGGGAAAGGTGCTCCACTTGCTTTAGAGCAGCTCGTTACTGAGTCAAAGCAGGGGCTCTAGCGAGAGAAAAACCGGGTTACTTTCATAGAAATACTTTAGTTTTCCTAAAAATGTCCCATTTTGGCCCGAAACCAAGGCTATAGGACACGGGTTTTGGCCTTCTCTTAAGCGACTTAGAATTTTCACACAATTTCTTGCAAGGCCATTGCACATACGTCTTTCTTGGGTACACAATGACACGGGAAGAAGTGCGGGTCGGTTTTGAACCGTCGTTTGATTTTTACATGATTTTTTTTTCAGAAAAATAATTGAAAAATCAATTTTCATGGTTTTTTTCCAAAAGTATCACAAAAAATAGCACAACCTTACAGGAGCGGTGATCCATTGTTTCAAGCAACTCGTTAAGAATCAAAGCAGGGCTCTGGCGGAGAAAAGCGGGTTACTTTCAGTAGAAATACTCTTGTTTTCCTAAAAATGTCCCATTTTGGCCCAAAACCAAGGCTATAGCACACGGGTTTTGGCCTTCTCTTAAGTGACTTAGAATTTTCACCACGATTTCTTGAAAGGCCATTCAACACACATTTTTACTAAGTAGGCGATGACACGGGAAGAAGAGCTAGCCGGTTTTGAGCCGATCCTTCGATTTTACTTGATTTTTTCATAAAAATAAGTGAAAAATCCACTTTCTTAGTTTTTTAAAAATCACCAAAAATAGAAGAACCCTCACGGGACAGGTGCTCCACTGCTTTAGACATCTCGTTACGAGTCCAAACAGGGCTCTAGCAGAGAAAAACCGGGTTACTTTCATAGAAATACTCTAGTTTTCCCAAAAATGTCCCATTATTGGCCCAAAACCCAAGGCTATAGCACTACGGGTTTTGGCCATCTCTTAAGTGACTTGAATTTTCACCACGATTACTTGAAAGGCCATTCAACACACATTTTTACTAAGTAGGCGATGACACGGGAAGAAGAGCTAGCCGGTTTTGAACCTTCCTTCGATTTTTACTTGATTTTTCATAAAAATAAGTGAAAAATCCACTTTCTTAGTTTTTTAAAAATCACCAAAAATAGTAGAACCCTCACGGGAAAGGTGCTCCATTGCTTTAGACAGCTCGTTCTGAGTCCAAGCAGGGGCTCTAGCGAGAAAAAGCAGGGTTACTTTCATAGAAATACTTTAGTTTTCCTAAAAATGTCCCATTTTGGCCCAAAACCAAGGCTATAGGACACGGGTTTTGGCCTTCTCTTAAGTGACTTCGAATTTTCACACAATTTCTTGCAAGGCCATTGCACATACGTCTTTCTTGGGTACACAATGACCACGGGAAGAAGTGCGGGTCGGTTTGATCCGTCGTTTGATTTTTACTTGATTTTTCGGAAAAATAATTGAAAAATCAATTTTCTTAGTTTTTCAAAAAATCACAAAAATAGCGAGAACATACAGGAGCGGTGATCCACTTGCTTGAGGCAGCTCGTTAAGAATCAAAGCAGGGGCTCTGGCGGTGAAAAATCGGGTTACTTTCATAGAAATACTCTAGTTTTCCTAAAATGTCCCATTTTGGCCCGAAACCAAGGCTATAGTACCGGGTTTTGGCCTTCTCTTAAGTGACTTCAGAATTTTAACACGATTTCTTGCAAGTCCATTCAACACACATTTTACTAAGTACTGCGACATGGGCGAGAAGAGCTAGCCGGTTTTCAACCTTCCTTCGATTTTTACTTGATTTTTTCATAAAAATAAGTGAAAATTCAATTTTCTTGGTTTTTTAAAATCACCAAAAATAGAAGAACCCTACGGGACAGGTGCTCCATTGCTTTAGACAGCTCGTTCACGAGTCAAAGCAGGGACTCTAGCGAGAGAAAAACAGGGTTACTTTCATAGAAATACTCTAGTTTTCCCAAAAATGTCCCATTATTGGCCCAAAACCAAGGCTATAGCACGCGGGTTTTGGCCATCTCTTAAGCGACTTCGAATTTTCACACGATTTCTTGAAAGGCCATTCAACACACATTTTACTAAGTGGCGATGACACGGGAAGAAGAGCTAGCCGGTTTTGAACCTTCCTTCGATTTTTACTTTATTTTTTCATAAAAATAAGTGAAAAATCCACTTTCTTAGTTTTTTTAAAAATCACCAAAAAAGTAGAACCCTCACGGGAAAGGTGCTCCATCTGCTTTAGACAGCTCGTTACAAGTCCAAGCAGGGCTCTAGCGAGAGAAAAAGCAGGGTTACTTTCATAGAAATACTTTAGTTTTCCTAAAATGTCCCATTTTGGCCCAAAACCAAGGCTATAGGACACGGGTTTTGGCCTTCTCTTAAGCGACTTAGAATTTTCACACAATTTCTTGCAAGGCCATTACACACACGTCTTTCTTGGGTACACAATGACACGGGAAAAAGCGCGGGTCGGTTTTGAGCCGTCGTTTGATTTTACTTGATTTTTTCGGAAAAATAATTGAAAAATCAATTTTCTTAGTTTTTCAAAAAAATCACAAAAATAGCAGAACATACAGGAGCGGTGATCCATTGCTTGAGACGACTCGTTAAGAATCCAAGCAGAGGCTCTGGCGAGAAAAACGGGTTACTTTCATAGAAATACTCTAGTTTTCCAAAAATGTCCCATTTTGGCCCGAAACCAAGGCTAGAGTACACGGGTTTTGGCATTCTCTTAGGCGACTTAGAATTTTAACACGATTTCTTGCAAGTCCATTCAACACACATCTTTACTAAGTACAGCGACATGGGAAGAAGAGCTAGCCGGTTTTCAACCTTCCTTTGATTTTTACTTGATTTTTTCATAAAAATAAGTGAAAATTCAATTTTCTTAGTTTTTAAAAATCACCAAGAAATAGAAGAACCCTACGGGACGAGTACTCCTTTGCTTTAGACAGCTCGTTCTGAGTCAAGCAGGGCTCTAGCGAGAGAAAAGCCGGGTTACTTTCATAGAAATACTTTAGTTTTCCTAAAAATGTCCCATTTTGGCCCAAAACCAAGGCTATAGGACACGGGTTTTGGCCTTCTCTAAGTGACTTCAGAATTTTCACACAATTTCTTGCAAGGCCATTACACACACGTCTTTACTGGGTACACAATGACACGGGAAAAAGCGCGGGTCGGTTTTGAACCGTCGTTTGATTTTTACTTGATTTTTTTCAGAAAAATAATTGAAAAATCAATTTTCTTGGTTTTTTTCCCAAAAAAATCACAAGAAAAAGCAGAACCTTCTGGGAACAGTGATCCACTGCTTCAGACGGCTCGTTAAGAATCCAAATAGGGCTCTGGCAGAGAAAAACCGGGTTACTTTCGTAAAAATACTCTAGTTTTCCTAAAAATGTCCTATTTTTGGCCCAAAACCCAAGGCTATAGCACACGGGTTTTGGCCTTCTCTTGGGCGGCTTCCGAAATTTCACACAATTTCTTGCAAGGCCATTACACAAATGTCTTTACTGGGTACACAATGACACGGGAAGAAGAGCGGGTCGGTTTTGAACCGTCGTTTGATTTTACTTGATTTTTCTGAAAAATAATTGAAAAATCAATTTTCTTGGTTTTTCAAAAATCACAAAAAAGCAGAACCTACAGGAATAGTGATCCATTTGCTTAGACTGACTCGCTAAGAATCAAAGCAGGGGCTCTGGCGAGAGAAAAGCGGGTTACTTTCGTAGAAATACTCTAGTTTTCCTAAAATGTCCCATTTTGGCCCAAAACCAAGGCTATAGCACACGGGTTTTGGCCTTCTCTTAAGCGGCTTCGAATTTTCACACGATTTCTTGAAAGTCCATTCAACACACATTTTACTAAGTGGCGATGACACGGGAAGAAGAGCTAGCCGGTTTTGAACCTTCCTTCGATTTTTACTTGATTTTTTCATAAAAATAAGTGAAAAATCCACTTTCTTAGTTTTTTAAAAATCACCAAAAAAGTAGAACCCTCACGGGAAAGGTGCTCCTTTGCTTTAGACAGCTCGTTACTAAGTCCAAGCAGGGGCTCTAGCGAGAGAAAAACCGGGTTACTTTCATAGAAATACTTTAGTTTTCCTAAAAATGTCTCATTTTGGCCCAAAACCAAGGCTATAGGACACGGGTTTTGGCCTTCTCTAAGTGACTTAGAATTTTCACACAATTTCTTGCAAGGCCATTACACACACGTCTTTCTTGGGTACACAATGACCACGGGAAAAAGCGCGGGTCGGTTTTGAACCGTCGTTTGATTTTACTTGATTTTTCGAGAAAAATAATTGAAAAATCAATTTTCTTGGTTTTTCAAAAAATCACAAAAATAGCAGAACCTTAAGAGCGGTGATCCACTGCTTGAGACAGACTCGTTAAGAATCAAAGCAGGGCTCTGGCGGAGAAAACCGGGTTACTTTCATAGAAATACTCTAGTTTTCCTAAAAATGTCCCATTTTGGCCCAAAACCAAGGCTATAGTACACGGGTTTTGGCCTTCTCTTAAGTGACTTAGAATTTTAACACGATTTCTTGCAAGTCCATTCAACACACATCTTTACTAAGTGCAGCGACATGGGAAGAAGAGCTAGCCGGTTTTCAACCTTCCTTTGATTTTTACTTGATTTTTTCATAAAAATAAGTGAAAATTCAATTTTCTTAGTTTTTAAAAATCACCAAAAATAGAAGAACCCTACGGGACAGGTACTCCTTTGCTTTAGACAGCTCGTTCTGAGTCCAAGCAGGGGCTCTAGCGAGAGAAAAGCCGGGTTACTTTCATAGAAATACTTTAGTTTTCCTAAAAATGTCCCATTTTGGCCCAAAACCAAGGCTATAGGACACGGGTTTTGGCCTTCTCTTAGGTGACTTAGAATTTTCACACAATTTCTTGCAAGGCCATTACACACACGTCTTTCTTGGGTACACAATGACACGGGAAAAAGCGCGGGTCGGTTTTGAGCCGTCGTTTGATTTTACTTGATTTTTTCGGAAAAATAATTGAAAAATCAATTTTCTTGGTTTTTCCCAAAAAATCACAAAAAAGCAGAACCTACAGGAACGGTGATCCTTTGCTTGAGACTGACTCGTTAAGAATCCAAATAGAGGCTCTGGCGAGAGAAAAGCAGGGTTACTTTCGTAAAAATACTCTAGTTTTCCTAAAAATGTCCTATTTTTGGCCCAAAACCAAGGCTATAGCACCACGGGTTTTGGCCTTCTCTTAAGCGACTTAGAAATTTCACACAATTTCTTGCAAGGCCATTACACAAATGTCTTTCTTGGGTACACAATGACACGGGAAGAAGAAGCGGGTCGGTTTTGAACCGTCGTTTGATTTTACTTGATTTTTCTGAAAAATAATTGAAAAATCAATTTTCTTAGTTTTTCAAAAAATCACAAGAAAGCAGAACCTACAGGAATAGTGATCCACTTGCTTAGACTGGCTCGCTAAGAATCAAAGCAGGGGCTCTGGCGAGAAAAACCGGGTTACTTTCGTAGAAATACTCTACTTTTCCTAAAAATGTCCTATTTTTGGCCCGAAACCAAAGGCTATAGCACACGGGTTTTGGCCTTCTCTTAAGCGACTTAGAATTTTCATACAATTTCTTGCAAGGCTATTCAACACGGATCTTTACTAAGTGCTGCGATGACACGGGAAGAAGAGCCGGTAGGTTTTGAACCTTCCTTCGATTTTTACTTGATTTTTTCATAAAAATAAGTGAAAAATCCACTTTCTTAGTTTTTTTAAAAATCACCAAAAATAGTAGAACCCTACGGGAAAGGTGCTCCATTGCTTTAGACAGCTCGTTCTGAGGTCCAAGCAGGGGCTCTAGTAGAGAAAAGCAGGGTTACTTTCATAGAAATACTTTAGTTTTCCTAAAAATGTCCCATTTTGGCCCAAAACCAAGGCTATAGGACACGGGTTTTGGCCTTCTCTTAAGTGACTTCGAATTTTCACACAATTTCTTGCAAGGCCATTACACACACGTCTTTCTTGGGTACACAATGACACGGGAAGAAGCGCGGGTCGGTTTTGATCCGTCGTTTGATTTTTACTTGATTTTTCGAGAAAAATAATTGAAAAATCAATTTTCTTAGTTTTTCAAAAAATCACAAAAATAGCGAGAACCTACAGGAGCGGTGATCCATTTGCTTGAGCGACTCGTTAAGAATCAAGCGAGGGCTCTGGCGGTGAAAAATCGGGTTACTTTCATAGAAATACTCTAGTTTTCCTAAAAATGTCCCATTTTGGCCCAAAACCAAGGCTATAGTACACGGGTTTTGGCCTTCTCTTAAGTGACTTAGAATTTTAACACGATTTCTTGCAAGTCCATTCAACACACATTTTACTAAGTGCAGCGACATGGGCAGAAGAGCTAGCCGGTTTTCAACCTTCCTTCGATTTTTACTTGATTTTTTCATAAAAATAAGTGAAAATTCAATTTTCTTGGTTTTTTAAAATCACCAAAAATAGAAGAACCCTACGGGACAGGTGCTCACTTGCTTTAGACAGCTCGTTCTGAGTCCAAGCAGGGGCTCTAGCGAGAGAAAAACAGGGTTACTTTCATAGAAATACTCTAGTTTTCCCAAAAATGTCCCATTATTGGCCCGAAACCAAGGCTATAGCACACGGGTTTTGGCCATCTCTTAAGCGACTTAGAATTTTCACACGATTTCTTGAAAGGCCATTCAACACACATTTTACTAAGTAGGCGATGACACGGGAAGAAGAGCTAGCCGGTTTTGAACCTTCCTTCGATTTTTACTTGATTTTTCATAAAAATAAGTGAAAAATCCACTTTCTTAGTTTTTTAAAAATCACCAAAAAAGTAGAACCCTCACGGGAAAGGTGCTCCTTTGCTTTAGACAGCTCGTTACTAAGTCCAAGCAGGGCTCTAGCGAGAGAAAAGCGGGTTACTTTCATAGAAATACTTTAGTTTTCCTAAAAATGTCCCATTTTGGCCCAAAACCAAGGCTATAGGACACGGGTTTTGGCCTTCTCTTAAGTGACTTCAGAATTTTCACACAATTTCTTGCAAGGCCATTACACACACGTCTTTCTTGGGTACACAATGACCACGGGAAAAAGCGCGGGTCGGTTTTGAGCCGTCGTTTGATTTTACTTGATTTTTTCGGAAAAATAATTGAAAAATCAATTTTCTTAGTTTTTCAAAAAATCACAAAAATAGCAGAACCTTACAGGAACGGTGATCCACTGCTTGAGACGACTCGTTAAGAATCAAAGCAGAGGCTCTGGCGGAGAAAAACCGGGTTACTTTCATAGAAATACTCTAGTTTTCCTAAAAATGTCCCATTTTGGCCCAAAACCAAGGCTATAGTACACGGGTTTTGGCCTTCTCTTAAGTGACTTAGAATTTTAACACGATTTCTTGCAAGTCCATTCAACACACATCTTTACTAAGTACTGCGACATGGGAAGAAGAGCTAGCCGGTTTTCAACCTTCCTTTGATTTTTACTTGATTTTTTCATAAAAATAAGTGAAAATTCAATTTTCTTAGTTTTTAAAAATCACCAAAAATAGAAGAACCCTACAGGACGGTACTCCATTGCTTTAGACAGCTCCTTACGAGTCAAGCAGGGGCTCTAGCGAGAGAAAAAGCCGGGTTACTTTCATAGAAATACTCTAGTTTTCCCAAAAATGTCCCATTATTGGCCCAAAACCAAGGCTATAGCACTACGGGTTTTGGCCATCTCTTAAGCGACTTAGAATTTTCACCACGATTTCTTGCAAGGCCATTCAACACAAATCTTTACTAAGTAGGCGATGGCAGGGAAGAAGAGCTGGCGGGTTTTGAACCTTCCTTCGATTTTACTTGATTTCTTTCATAAAAATAAGTGAAAAATCAACTTTCTTGGTTTTTAAAAAATCACCAAAAAATAGTATAACCCTCACGGGAAAGGTGCTCCACAACTTTAGACAGCTCGTTACTGAGTGCAAATAGGGCTCTAGCAGAGAAAAACCGGGTTATTTTCATAGAAATACTCTAGTTTTCCTAAAAATGTCCCACTTTTGGCCCAAAACCCAAGGCTATAGCACACGAGTTTTGGTTTTCTCTTGGGCGGCTTACGAATTTTCACACAATTTCTTGCAAGGCCATTCCACACACGTCTTTACTGGGTACACAATGACACGGGAAGAAGCGCGGGTCGATTTTGAACCGTCGTTTGATTTTACTTGATTTTTTCAGAAAAATAATTGAAAAATCAATTTTCTTTGTTTTTTTCCCAAAAAAATCACAAGAAAAAGCAGAACCTTACAGGAGCGATGATCCATTGCTTGAGACGGCTCGTTAAGAATCAAATAGGGCTCTGGCGGAGAAAAGCAGGGTTACTTTCATAAAAATACTTTAGTTTTCCTAAAAATGTCCTATTTTTGGCCCAAAACCCAAGGCTATAGCACACGGGTTTTGGCCTTCTCTAAGTGACTTAGAAATTTCACACAATTTCTTGCAAGGCCATTACACAAATGTCTTTCTTGGGTACACAATGACACGGGAAGAAGAAGCGGGTCGGTTTTGAACCGTCGTTTGATTTTACTTGATTTTTCTGAAAAATAATTGAAAAATCAATTTTCTTGAGTTTTTCAAAAAATCACAAGAAAAGCAGAACCTACAGGAATAGTGATCCATTTGCTTGAGACGGCTCGCTAAGAATCCAAACAGGGCTCTGGCGGAGAAAAGCGGGTTACTTTCATAGAAATACTCTAGTTTTCCTAAAAATGTCCCACTTTTGGCCCAAAACCCAAGGCTATAGCACACGAGTTTTGGTTTTCTCTTGGGCGGCTTACGAATTTTCACACAATTTCTTGCAAGGCCATTACACACACGTCTTTCTTGGGTACACAATGACACGGGAAGAAGCGCGGGTCGGTTTTGATCCGTCGTTTGATTTTACTTGATTTTTCGGAAAAATAATTGAAAAATCAATTTTCTTGGTTTTTCAAAAAATCACAAAAAATAGCAGAACCTACAGGAGCGGTGATCCATTTGCTTGAGGCGGCTCGTTAAGAATCCAAGCAGGGGCTCTGGCGGTGAAAAATCGGGTTACTTTCATAGAAATACTCTAGTTTTCCTAAAATGTCCCATTTTGGCCCAAAACCAAGGCTATAGTACACGGGTTTTGGCCTTCTCTTAAGTGACTTAGAATTTTAACACGATTTCTTGCAAGTCCATTCAACACACATCATTACTAAGTGCAGCGACATGGGAAGAAGAGCTAGCCGGTTTTCAACCTTCCTTTGATTTTTACTTGATTTTTTCATAAAAATAAGTGAAAATTCAATTTTCTTAGTTTATTTTTAAAATCACCAAAAATAGAAGAACCCTACAGGACAGGTGCTCCATTTGCTTTAGAGCAGCTCGTTCTGAGTCAAAGCAGGGGCTCTAGCGAGAGAAAAACGGGTTACTTTCATAGAAATACTCTAGTTTTCTAAAAATGTCCCATTTTGGCCCAAAACCAAGGCTATAGGACACGGGTTTTGGCCTTCTCTTAGGCGACTTAGAATTTTCACACAATTTCTTGCAAGGCCATTACACACACGTCTTTCTTGGGTACACAATGACACGGGAAGAAGCGCGGGTCGGTTTTGAACCGTCGTTTGATTTTACCTGATTTTTTCGGAAAAATAATTGAAAAATCAATTTTCTTGGTTTTTCAAAAAATCACAAAAATAGCAGAACCTTCAGGAACGGTGATCCACTGCTTGAGACGACTCGTTAAGAATCAAACAAGGCTCTGGCGAGAAAAGCGGGTTGCTTTCATAGAAATACTCTAGTTTTCCTAAAAATGTCCCATTTTGGCCCGAAACCAAGGCTATAGGACAAGGGTTTTGGCCTTTTCTTAAGCGACTTCAGAATTTTCACACAATTTCTTGCAAGGCCATTACACACGCGTCTTTCTTGGGTACACAATGACACGGGAAGAAGCGCGGGTCGGTTTTTAACCGTCGTTTGATTTTTACTTGATTTTTTTCAGAAAAATAATTGAAAAATCAATTTTCTTGGTTTTTCCAAAAAATCACAAAAATAGCAGAACCATACAGGAGCGGTGATCCTTTGCTTGAGACGGCTCGTTAAGAATCCAAACAGGGCTCTGGCAGAGAAAAACCAGGTTACTTTCGTAGAAATACTCTAGTTTTCCTAAAATTGTCCTATTTTTGGCCCAAAACCCAAGGCTATAGCACACGGGTTTTGGCCTTCTCTTGGGCGGCTTCCGAAATTTCATACGATTTCTTGCAAGGCCATTACACAAATGTCTTTACTGGGTACACAATGACACGGGAAGAAGAGCGGGTCGGTTTTGAACCGTCGTTTGATTTTTACTTGATTTTTTCTGAAAAATAATTGAAAAATCAATTTTCTTGGTTTTTTTTCCAAAAAAATCACAAGAAAAAGCAGAACTTTCTGGGAATAGTGATCCACTGCTTCAGACGGCTCGTTAAGAATCCAAACAGGGCTCTGGCAGAGAAAAACCGGGTTACTTTCGTAGAAATACTCTACTTTTCCTAAAAATGTCGTATTTTTGGCCCAAAACCCAAGGCTATAGCACACGGGTTTTGGCCTTCTCTTGGGCGGCTTCCGAATTTTCATACAATTTCTTGCAAGGCTATTCAACTCAGATCTTTACTAAGTACGCGATGACACGGGAAGAAGAGCTAGCCGGTTTTGAACCTTCCTTCGATTTTTACTTGATTTTTTTCATAAAAATAAGTGAAAAATCCACTTTCTTGGTTTTTTTTTAAAAAAATCACCAAAAAATAGTAGAACCCTCTGGGAAAGGTGCTCCACTGCTTTAGACAGCTCGTTCACGAGTCAAAGCAGGGCTCTAGCGAGAGAAAAACCGGGTTACTTTCATAGAAATACTTTAGTTTTCCTAAAATGTCCCATTTTGGCCCAAAACCAAGGCTATAGGACACGGGTTTTGGCCTTCTCTTAGGCGACTTAGAATTTTCACACGATTTCTTGAAAGGCCATTCAACACACATTTTTACTAAGTAGGCGATGACACGGGAAGAAGAGCCGGTAGGCTTTGAACCTTCCTTCGAATTTTACTTGATTTTTCATAAAAATAAGTGAAAAATCCACTTTCTTGGTTTTTTTAAAAATCACCAAAAATAGTAGAACCCTCACGGGAAAGGTGCTCCTTTGCTTTAGACAGCTCGTTCTGAGGTCCAAGCAGAGGCTCTAGTAGAGAAAAACGGGTTACTTTCATAGAAATACTTTAGTTTTCCTAAAAATGTCCCATTTTGGCCCAAAACCAAGGCTATAGGACACGGGTTTTGGCCTTCTCTTAGGTGACTTAGAATTTTCACACAATTTCTTGCAAGGCCATTACACACACGTCTTTCTTGGGTACACAATGACACGGGAAGAAGCGCGGGTCGGTTTTGATCCGTCGTTTGATTTTTACTTGATTTTTTCGGAAAAATAATTGAAAAATCAATTTTCTTAGTTTTTCAAAAAATCACAAAAATAGCGAGAACCTTACAGGAGCGGTGATCCATTGCTCAGACGACTCGTTAAGAATCAAAGCAGGGCTCTGGCGGTGAAAAATCGGGTTACTTTCATAGAAATACTCTAGTTTTCCTAAAATGTCCCATTTTGGCCCAAAACAAGGCTATAGTACACGGGTTTTGGCCTTCTCTTAAGTGACTTAGAATTTTCACACAATTTCTTGCAAGGCCATTACACACACGTCTTTCTTGGGTACACAATGACACGGGAAGAAGCGCGGTCGGTTTTGAGCCGTCGTTTGATTTTACTGATTTTTTCGGAAAAATAATTGAAAAATCAATTTTCTTGGTTTTTCCAAAAATCACAAAAATAGCGAGAACCTTAGGGAACGGTGATCCTTTGCTTAGACAGACTCGTTAAGAATCCAAACAAGGCTCTGGCGAGAAAAAGCGGGTTGCTTTCATAGAAATACTCTAGTTTTCCTAAAATGTCCCATTTTGGCCCAAAACCAAGGCTATAGGACAAGGGTTTTGGCCTTCTCTAAGCGACTTAGAATTTTCACACAATTTCTTGCAAGGCCATTACACACACGTCTTTCTTGGGTACACAATGACACGGGAAGAAGAGCGGGTCGGTTTTGAGCCGTCGTTTGATTTTACTTGATTTTTACTGAAAAATAATTGAAAAATCAATTTTCTTGGTTTTTCAAAAAATCACAAGAAAGCAGAACCTTCAGGAATAGTGATCCTTTGCTTGAGACGGCTCGTTAAGAATCAAAGCAGGGCTCTGGCGAGAGAAAAGCAGGTTACTTTCGTAGAAATACTCTACTTTTCCTAAAAATGTCGTATTTTTGGCCCGAAACCAAGGCTATAGCACACGGGTTTTGGCCTTCTCTTGGGCGGCTTACGAATTTTCATACAATTTCTTGCAAGGCTATTCAACACAGATCTTTACTAAGTGCTGCGATGACACGGGAAGAAGAGCTAGCCGGTTTTGAACCTTCCTTCGATTTTACTTGATTTTTTCATAAAAATAAGTGAAAAATCCACTTTCTTAGTTTTTTAAAAAATCACCAAAAATAGTAGAACCCTCACGGGAAAGGTGCTCCATTTGCTTTAGACAGCTCGTTCTGAGTCCAAGCAGGGGCTCTAGCGAGAGAAAAACCGGGTTACTTTCATAGAAATACTTTAGTTTTCCTAAAATGTCCCATTTTGGCCCAAAACCAAGGCTATAGGACACGGGTTTTGGCCTTCTCTTAAGTGACTTAGAATTTTCACACGATTTCTTGAAAGGCCATTCAACACACATTTTTACTAAGTAGGCGATGACACGGGAAGAAGAGCCGGTAGGCTTTGAACCTTCCTTCGAATTTTACTTGATTTTTCATAAAAATAAGTGAAAAATCCACTTTCTTGGTTTTTTAAAAATCACCAAAAATAGTAGAACCCTCACGGGAAAGGTGCTCCATTGCTTTAGACAGCTCGTTACTGAGTCCAAGCAGGGGCTCTAGTAGAGAAAAGCAGGGTTACTTTCATAGAAATACTTTAGTTTTCCTAAAATGTCCCATTTTGGCCCAAAACCAAGGCTATAGGACACGGGTTTTGGCCTTCTCTTAGGCGACTTAGAATTTTCACACAATTTCTTGCAAGGCCATTACACACACGTCTTTCTTGGGTACACAATGACACGGGAAGAAGCGCGGGTCGGTTTTGATCCGTCGTTTGATTTTTACTTGATTTTTCGAGAAAAATAATTGAAAAATCAATTTTCTTGGTTTTTCCAAAAAATCACAAAAAATAGCGAGAACCTTAAGGAGCGGTGATCCACTGCTTGAGACGACTCGTTAAGAATCAAAGCAGGGCTCTGGCGGTGAAAAATCGGGTTACTTTCATAGAAATACTCTAGTTTTCCTAAAATGTCCCATTTTGGCCCAAAACCAAGGCTATAGTACACGGGTTTTGGCCTTCTCTTAAGTGACTTCGAATTTTAACACGATTTCTTGCAAGTCCATTCAACACACATCTTTACTAAGTGCAGCGACATGGGAAGAAGAGCTAGCCGGTTTTCAACCTTCCTTTGATTTTTACTTGATTCTTTTTCATAAAAATTAATGAAAATTCAATTTTCTTGGTTTTTTTTTAAAAATCACCAAAAAATAGAAGAACCCTCTGGGACAGGTGCTCCATTGCTTTAGACAGCTCGTTCTGAGTCCAAGCAGGGGCTCTAGCAGAGAAAAAGCAGGGTTACTTTCATAGAAATACTCTAGTTTTCCTAAAAATGTCCCATTTTTGGCCCAAAACCCAAGGCTATAGGACACGGGTTTTGGCCTTCTCTTAAGCGACTTAGAATTTTCACACAATTTCTTGCAAGGCCATTACACACACGTCTTTCTTGGGTACACAATGACACGGGAAGAAGCGCGGGTCGGTTTTGAGCCGTCGTTTGATTTTACCGATTTTTTCGGAAAAATAATTGAAAAATCAATTTTCTTGGTTTTTCAAAAAATCACAAAAATAGCGAGAACCTTAAGGAACGGTGATCCACTTGCTTGAGACTGACTCGTTAAGAATCCAAACAAGGCTCTGGCGAGAAAAAGCGGGTTGCTTTCATAGAAATACTCTAGTTTTCCTAAAAATGTCCCATTTTGGCCCAAAACCAAGGCTATAGGACAAGGGTTTTGGCCTTCTCTTAAGCTGACTTAGAATTTTCACACAATTTCTTGCAAGGCCATTACACACACGTCTTTCTTGGGTACACAATGACACGGGAAGAAGCGCGGGTCGGTTTTTAACCGTCGTTTGATTTTACTTGATTTTTCGGAAAAATAATTGAAAAATCAATTTTCTTAGTTTTTCCAAAAAATCACAAAAATAGCAGAACCTTACAGGAGCGGTGATCCTTTGCTTGGACGGCTCGTTAAGAATCAAAGCAGGGCTCTGGCGGAGAAAAACCGAGTTACTTTCGTAGAAATACTCTAGTTTTCCTAAAATTGTCCTATTTTTGGCCCAAAACCAAGGCTATAGCACTACGGGTTTTGGCCTTCTCTTAAGTGACTTCAGAAATTTCATACGATTTCTTGCAAGGCCATTACACAAATGTCTTTCTTGGGTACACAATGACACGGGAAGAAGAAGCGGGTCGGTTTTGAACCGTCGTTTGATTTTACTTGATTTTTCTGAAAAATAATTGAAAAATCAATTTTCTTAGTTTTTCCAAAAAATCACAAGAAAGCAGAACTTTACGGGAATAGTGATCCACTTTAGCAGACGTCTCGTTAAGAATCCAAGCAGGGCTCTGGCGAGAACAAGGGTTACTTTCGTAGAAATACTCTACTTTTCCTAAAAATGTCCTATTTTGGCCCCGAAACCAAGGCTATAGCACCACGGGTTTTGGCCTTCTCTTAAGCGGCTTAGAATTTTCATACAATTTCTTGCAAGGCTATTCAACACGAGATCTTTACTAAGTGCTAGCGATGACACGGGAAGAAGAGCTAGCCGGTTTTGAACCTTCCTTCGATTTTTACTTGATTTTTTCATAAAAATAAGTGAAAAATCCACTTTCTTAGTTTTTTAAAAATCACCAAAAATAGTAGAACCCTCACGGGAAAGGTGCTCCACTGCTTTAGGCAGCTCGTTCTGAGTCCAAGCAGGGGCTCTAGCGGAGAAAAACCGGGTTACTTTCATAGAAATACTTTAGTTTTCCTAAAATGTCCCATTTTTGGCCCAAAACCAAGGCTATAGGACACGGGTTTTGGCCTTCTCTTAAGTGACTTCGAATTTTCACACGATTTCTTGAAAGGCCATTCAACACACATTTTTACTAAGTAGGCGATGACACGGGAAGAAGAGCTAGCCAGGCTTTGAACCTTCCTTCGAATTTTACTTGATTTTTTCATAAAAATAAGTGAAAAATCCACTTTCTTGGTTTTTTAAAAATCACCAAAAATAGTAGAACCCTCACGGGAAAGGTGCTCCATTGCTTTAGACAGCTCGTTCTGAGGTCAAGCAGGGGCTCTAGTAGAGAAAACCGGGTTACTTTCATAGAAATACTTTAGTTTTCCTAAAAATGTCCCATTTTGGCACAAAACCAAGGCTATAGGACACGGGTTTTGGCCTTCTCTTAAGCGACTTCAGAATTTTCACACAATTTCTTGCAAGGCCATTACACACACGTCTTTCTTGGGTACACAATGACACGGGAAGAAGCGCGGGTCGGTTTTGAGCCGTCGTTTGATTTTACACGATTTTTTCGGAAAAATAATTGAAAAATCAATTTTCTTGGTTTTTCAAAAATCACAAAAATAGCGAGAACCTTAAGGAGCGGTGATCCATTGCTTGAGACGACTCGTTAAGAATCAAACAAGGCTCTGGCGAGAAAAAGCGGGTTGCTTTCATAGAAATACTCTAGTTTTCCTAAAATGTCCCATTTTGGCCCAAAACCAAGCTATAGGACAAGGTTTTTGGCCTTCTCTTAAGCTGACTTCGAATTTTCACACAATTTCTTGCAAGGCCATTACACACACGTCTTTCTTGGGTACACAATGTCACGGGAAGAAGCGCGGGTCGGTTTTAACCGTCGTTTGATTTTACTTTATTTTTTCGAGAAAAATAATTGAAAAATCAATTTTCTTAGTTTTTCAAAAAATCACAAAAATAGCAGAACCATACAGGAGCGGTGATCCACTTGCTTGAGACGGCTCGTTAAGAATCAAGCAGGGGCTCTGGCGGAGAAAAACCGAGTTACTTTCGTAGAAATACTCTAGTTTTCCTAAAATTGTCCTATTTTTGGCCCGAAACCCAAGGCTATAGCACACGGGTTTTGGCCTTCTCTTAAGCGACTTAGAAATTTCATACGATTTCTTGCAAGGCCATTACACAAATGTCTTTACTGGGTACACAATGACACGGGAAGAAGAGCGGGTCGGTTTTGAACCGTCGTTTGATTTTACTTGATTTTTCTGAAAAATAATTGAAAAATCAATTTTCTTAGTTTTTCAAAAAATCACAAGAAAGCAGAACTTTACGGGAATAGTGATCCACTGCTCAGACGTCTCGTTAAGAATCCAAACAGGGCTCTGGCAGAGAAAAACCGGGTTACTTTCGTAGAAATACTCTACTTTTCCTAAAAATGTCCTATTTTTGGCCCAAAACCCAAGGCTATAGCTTACGGGTTTTGGCCTTCTCTTAAGCGACTTCGAATTTTCATACAATTTCTTGCAAGGCTATTCAACACAGATCTTTACTAAGTGCTGCGATGACACGGGAAGAAGAGCTAGCGGTTTTGAACCTTCCTTCGATTTTTACTTGATTTTTTCATAAAAATAAGTGAAAAATCCACTTTCTTAGTTTTTTAAAAAATCACCAAAAATAGTAGAACCCTCACGGGAAAGGTGCTCCTTTGCTTTAGGCAGCTCGTTCTGAGTCCAAGCAGGGGCTCTAGCGAGAGAAAAACCGGGTTACTTTCATAGAAA
Organism: Murraya koenigii; assembly: GCA_025617385.1. Classification (NCBI taxonomy): domain Eukaryota; kingdom Viridiplantae; phylum Streptophyta; class Magnoliopsida; order Sapindales; family Rutaceae; genus Murraya; species Murraya koenigii. Next base: position 37,758,582 of record CM046814.1, on the reverse strand, counting down.
TACTTTAGTTTTCCTAAAATGTCCCATTTTGGCCCAAAACCAAGGCTATAGGACCACGGGTTTTGGCCTTCTCTAAGTGACTTCAGAATTTTCACACGATTTCTTGAAAGGCCATTCAACACACATTTTTACTAAGTAGGCGATGACACGGGAAGAAGAGCTAGCCAGGCTTTGAACCTTCCTTCGAATTTTACTTGATTTTTTCATAAAAATAAGTGAAAAATCCACTTTCTTGGTTTTTTTAAAAATCACCAAAAATAGTAGAACCCTCACGGGAAAGGTGCTCCATTGCTTTAGACAGCTCGTTACTGAGTCCAAGCAGGGGCTCTAGCAGAGAAAAACGGGTTACTTTCATAGAAATACTTTAGTTTTCCTAAAATGTCCCATTTTGGCACAAAACCAAGGCTATAGGACACGGGTTTTGGCCTTCTCTTAGGCGGCTTAGAATTTTCACACAATTTCTTGCAAGGCCATTACACACACGTCTTTACTGGGTACACAATGACACGGGAAGAAGCGCGGGTCGGTTTTGAACCGTCGTTTGATTTTTACCTGATTTTTTTCAGAAAAATAATTGAAAAATCAATTTTCTTGGTTTTTTTTCCAAAAAATCACAAAAAATAGCAGAACCTTCAGGAACGGTGATCCTTTGCTTGAGACTGACTCGTTAAGAATCCAAACAAGGCTCTGGCAGAGAAAAACTGGGTTGCTTTCATAGAAATACTCTAGTTTTCCTAAAAATGTCCCATTTTTGGCCCAAAACCCAAGGCTATAGGACAAGGGTTTTGGCCTTCTCTTAAGTGACTTAGAATTTTCACACAATTTCTTGCAAGGCCATTACACACACGTCTTTACTGGGTACACAATGTCACGGGAAGAAGCGCGGGTCGGTTTTTAACCGTCGTTTGATTTTTACTTTATTTTTTCGGAAAAATAATTGAAAAATCAATTTTCTTAGTTTTTCAAAAAATCACAAAAATAGCGAGAACCTTACAGGAGCGGTGATCCACTGCTTCAGACGGCTCGTTAAGAATCCAAACAGGGCTCTGGCAGAGAAAAACCAGGTTACTTTCGTAGAAATACTCTAGTTTTCCTAAAATTGTCCTATTTTTGGCCCAAAACCCAAGGCTATAGCACACGGGTTTTGGCCTTCTCTTAAGCGGCTTAGAAATTTCATACGATTTCTTGCAAGGCTATTCAACACACATCTTTACTAAGTCTAGCGATGACACGGGAAGAAGAGCTAGCCGGTTTTGAACCTTCCTTCGATTTTTACTTGATTTTTTCATAAAAATAAGTGAAAAATCAACTTTCTTAGTTTTTTAAAAATCACCAAAAATAGTAGAACCCTACGGGAAAGGTGCTCCACAACTTTAGAGCAGCTCGTTCTGAGTCCAAATAGGGCTCTAGCGAGAGAAAAGCAGGGTTACTTTCATAGAAATACTCTAGTTTTCCTAAAATGTCCCATTTTTGGCCCAAAACCAAGGCTATAGCACCACGAGTTTTGGCCTTCTCTTGGGCGGCTTCCGAATTTTCACACAATATCTTGCAAGGCCATTCCACACACGTCTTTAATAGGTACACAATGACACGGGAAGAAGCGCTGGTCGATTTTGAACCGTCGTTTGATTTTACTTGATTTTTCGAGAAAAATAATTGAAAAATCAACTTTCATAGTTTTTCAAAGAATCACAAAAATAGCGAGAACCTTACAGGAACGGTGATCCTTTGTTTCAAGCAACTCGTTAAAAATCCAAGCAGGGGCTCTGGCGAGAAAGCAGGGTTACTTTCGTAGAAATACTCTAGTTTTCCTAAAATGTCCTATTTTTGGCCCAAAACCAAGGCTATAGCACTACGGGTTTTGGCCTTCTCTTAAGTGACTTAGAATTTTCACACGATTTCTTGAAAGGCCATTCAACACACATTTTACTAAGTAGGCGATGACACGGGAAGAAGAGCTAGCCGGTTTTGAACCTTCCTTCGATTTTTACTTGATTTTTTCATAAAAATAAGTGAAAAATCCACTTTCTTAGTTTTTTTAAAAATCACCAAAAATAGTAGAACCCTCACGGGAAAGGTGCTCCATTTGCTTTAGACAGCTCGTTCTGAGTCCAAGCAGGGCTCTAGCGAGAGAAAAACCGGGTTACTTTCATAGAAATACTTTAGTTTTCCTAAAATGTCCCATTTTGGCCCAAAACCAAGGCTATAGGACACGGGTTTTGGCCTTCTCTTAAGCGACTTAGAATTTTCACACAATTTCTTGCAAGGCCATTACACACACGTCTTTCTTGGGTACACAATGACACGGGAAGAAGCGCGGTCGGTTTTGAGCCGTCGTTTGATTTTACTTGATTTTTCGGAAAAATAATTGAAAAATCAATTTTCTTAGTTTTTCAAAAATCACAAAAATAGCAGAACCTTACAGGAGCGGTGATCCTCTGCTTGAGACTGACTCGTTAAGAATCCAAACAAGGCTCTGGCGGAGAAAAGCGGGTTACTTTCATAGAAATACTCTAGTTTTCCTAAAAATGTCCCATTTTGGCCCAAAACCAAGGCTATAGTACACGGGTTTTGGCCTTCTCTTAAGCGACTTAGAATTTTAACACGATTTCTTGCAAGTCCATTCAACACACATCTTTACTAAGTGCAGCGACATGGGAAGAAGAGCTTGCTGGTTTTCAACCTTCCTTTGATTTTTACTTGATTTTTTTCATAAAAATAAGTGAAAATTCAATTTTCTTAGTTTTTTAAAAATCACCAAAAATAGAAGAACCCTCCGGGACGGTGCTCCATTGCTTTAGATAGCTCGTTCTGAGTCCAAGCAGGGCTCTAGCGGAGAAAAAGCAGGGTTACTTTCATAGAAATACTCTAGTTTTCCCAAAAATGTCCCATTATTGGCCCAAAACCAAGGCTATAGCACACGGGTTTTGGCCATCTCTTAAGCGACTTGAGATTTTCACACGATTTCTTGAAAGGCCATTCAACACACATTTTACTAAGTAGGCGATGACACGGGAAGAAGAGCCAGTAGGCTTTGAACCTTCCTTCGAATTTTACTTGATTTTTTCATAAAAATAAGTGAAAAATCCACTTTCTTGGTTTTTTAAAAATCACCAAAAATAGTAGAACCCTCACGGGAAAGGTGCTCCACTGCTTTAGACAGCTCGTTACGAGTCCAAACAGGGCTCTAGTAGAGAAAAACCGGGTTACTTTCATAGAAATACTTTAGTTTTCCTAAAAATGTCCCATTTTTGGCCCAAAACCCAAGGCTATAGGACACGGGTTTTGGCCTTCTCTTGGGCGGCTTCCGAATTTTCACACAATTTCTTGCAAGGCCATTACACACACGTCTTTACTGGGTACACTATGACACGGGAAGAAGCGCGGGTCGGTTTTGATCCGTCGTTTGATTTTTACTTGATTTTTTTCAGAAAAATAATTGAAAAATCAATTTTCTTGGTTTTTTTTCCAAAAAAATCACAAAAAATAGCAGAACCTTCTGGGAACAGTGATCCACTGCTTCAGACAGCTCGTTAAGAATCCAAACAGGGCTCTGGCAGTGAAAAATCGGGTTACTTTCATAGAAATACTCTAGTTTTCCTAAAAATGTCCCATTTTTGGCCCAAAACCCAAGGCTATAGTACACGGGTTTTGGCCTTCTCTTGGGCGGCTTCCGAATTTTAACACGATTTCTTGCAAGTCCATTCAACACACATCTTTACTAAGTACGCGACATGGGAAGAAGAGCTAGCCGGTTTTCAACCTTCCTTTGATTTTTACTTGATTCTTTTTCATAAAAATAAGTGAAAATTCAATTTTCTTGGTTTTTTTTTAAAAATCACCAAAAAATAGAAGAACCCTACAGGACGAGTGCTCCATTGCTTTAGGCATCTCGTTCTGAGGTCAAAGCAGGGGCTCTAGCGAGAGAAAAACCGGGTTACTTTCATAGAAATACTCTAGTTTTCCTAAAAATGTCCCATTTTTGGCCCAAAACCCAAGGCTATAGGACACGGGTTTTGGCCTTCTCTTGGGCGGCTTCCGAATTTTCACACAATTTCTTGCAAGGCCATTACACACCGTCTTTCTTGGGTACACAATGACACGGGAAGAAGCGCGGGTCGGTTTTGAGCCGTCGTTTGATTTTACACGATTTTTCGGAAAAATAATTGAAAAATCAATTTTCTTGGTTTTTTCAAAAATCACAAAAATAGCGAGAACCTTAGGGAGCGGTGATCCTTTGCTTGAGACTGACTCGTTAAGAATCCAAACAAGGCTCTGGCGGAGAAAAGCGGGTTGCTTTCATAGAAATACTCTAGTTTTCCTAAAATGTCCCATTTTGGCCCGAAACCAAGGCTATAGGACAAGGGTTTTGGCCTTCTCTTAGGCGACTTAGAATTTTCACACAATTTCTTGCAAGGCCATTACACACACGTCTTTCTTGGGTACACAATGACACGGGAAGAAGCGCGGGTCGGTTTTTAACCGTCGTTTGATTTTTACTTGATTTTTTTCAGAAAAATAATTGAAAAATCAATTTTCTTAGTTTTTCAAAAAAATCACAAAAATAGCGAGAACCTACAGGAGCGGTGATCCATTGCTGAGACGACTCGTTAAGAATCCAAACAGGGCTCTTGCAGAGAAAAACCAGGTTACTTTCGTAGAAATACTCTAGTTTTCCTAAAATTGTCCTATTTTTGGCCCAAAACCCAAGGCTATAGCACACGGGTTTTGGCCTTCTCTTAAGTGACTTCAGAAATTTCATACGATTTCTTGCAAGGCCATTACACAAATGTCTTTCTTGGGTACACAATGACACGGGAAGAAGAAGCGGGTCGGTTTTGAACCGTCGTTTGATTTTACTTGATTTTTCTGAAAAATAATTGAAAAATCAATTTTCTTAGTTTTTCCAAAAAATCACAAGAAAGCGAAATTTACGGGAATAGTGATCCATTTGCTTGAGACGGCTCGTTAAGAATCCAAACAGGGCTCTGGCAGAGAAAAACCGGGTTACTTTCGTAGAAATACTCTACTTTTCCTAAAAATGTCCTATTTTTGGCCCAAAACCAAGGCTATAGCACACGGGTTTTGGCCTTCTCTTGGGCGGCTTACGAATTTTCATACAATTTCTTGCAAGGCTATTCAACACAGATCTTTACTAAGTACTCGCGATGACACGGGAAGAAGAGCTAGCCGGTTTTGAACCTTCCTTCGATTTTTACTTGATTTTTTTCATAAAAATAAGTGAAAAATCCACTTTCTTAGTTTTTTAAAAATCACCAAAAATAGTAGAACCCTCACGGGAAAGGTGCTCCATTTGCTTTAGACAGACTCGTTCTGAGTCCAAGCAGGGGCTCTAGCGAGAGAAAAACCGGGTTACTTTCATAGAAATACTTTAGTTTTCCTAAAAATGTCCCATTTTTGGCCCAAAACCCAAGGCTATAGGACACGGGTTTTGGCCTTCTCTTGGGCGGCTTCCGAATTTTCACACGATTTCTTGAAAGGCCATTCAACACACATTTTTACTAAGTAGGCGATGACACGGGAAGAAGAGCTAGCCGGCTTTGAACCTTCCTTCGAATTTTACTTGATTTTTTTCATAAAAATAAGTGAAAAATCCACTTTCTTGGTTTTTTTAAAAATCACCAAAAAATAGTAGAACCCTCACGGGAAAGGTGCTCCACTGCTTTAGACAGCTCGTTACGAGTCCAAACAGGGCTCTAGTAGAGAAAAACCGGGTTACTTTCATAGAAATACTTTAGTTTTCCTAAAAATGTCCCATTTTTGGCCCAAAACCCAAGGCTATAGGACACGGGTTTTGGCCTTCTCTTAAGCGACTTAGAATTTTCACACAATTTCTTGCAAGGCCATTACACACCGTCTTTCTTGGGTACACAATGACACGGGAAGAAGCGCGGTCGGTTTTGAGCCGTCGTTTGATTTTACACGATTTTTTCGAGAAAAATAATTGAAAAATCAATTTTCTTGGTTTTTCAAAAAATCACAAAAAATAGCAGAACCTTAGGGAACGGTGATCCTTTGCTTGAGACGACTCGTTAAGAATCCAAACAAGGCTCAGCGGAGAAAAAGCGGGTTGCTTTCATAGAAATACTCTAGTTTTCCTAAAAATGTCCCATTTTGGCCCGAAACCAAGGCTATAGGACAAGGGTTTTGGCCTTCTCTTAAGCGACTTAGAATTTTCACACAATTTCTTGCAAGGCCATTACACACACGTCTTTCTTGGGTACACAATGTCACGGGAAGAAGCGGCGGGTCGGTTTTTAACCGTCGTTTGATTTTACTTGATTTTTCGGAAAAATAATTGAAAAATCAATTTTCTTAGTTTTTCCAAAAAATCACAAAAAATAGCAGAACCATACGAGAGCGGTGATTCACTTGCTTGAGACGGCTCGTTAAGAATCAAAGCAGGGCTCTGGCGAGAGAAAAACCGAGTTACTTTCGTAGAAATACTCTAGTTTTCCTAAAATTGTCCTATTTTTGGCCCAAAACCCAAGGCTATAGCACACGGGTTTTGGCCTTCTCTTGGACGGCTTCCGAAATTTCATACGATTTCTTGCAAGGCTATTCAACACACATCTTTACTAAGTACGCGATGACACGGGAAGAAGAGCTAGCCGGTTTTGAACCTTCCTTCGATTTTTACTTGATTTTTTCATAAAAATAAGTGAAAAATCAACTTTCTTAGTTTTTTAAAAAATCACCAAAAATAGTAGAACCCTCACGGGAAAGGTGCTCCACGACTTTAGACAGCTCGTTCACGAGTCCAAATAGGGCTCTAGCGAGAGAAAAGCAGGGTTACTTTCATAGAAATACTCTAGTTTTCCTAAAATGTCCCATTTTGGCCCAAAACCAAGGCTATAGCACACGAGTTTTGGCCTTCTCTTGGGCGGCTTCCGAATTTTCACACAATATCTTGCAAGGCCATTCCACACACGTCTTTAATAGGTACACAATGACACGGGAAGAAGCGCTGGTCGATTTTGAACCGTCGTTTGATTTTACTTGATTTTTCGGAAAAATAATTGAAAAATCAACTTTCATGGTTTTTCAAAAGAATCACAAAAATAGCGAGAACCTTACAGGAGCGGTGATCCATTTGTTTCAAGCAGCTCGTTAAAAATCCAAACAGGGCTCTGGCAGAGAAAGACCGGGTTACTTTCGTAGAAATACTCTAGTTTTCCTAAAAATGTCCTATTTTTGGCCCAAAACCCAAGGCTATAGCACACGGGTTTTGGCCTTCTCTTAAGCGACTTAGAATTTTCACACGATTTCTTGAAAGGCCATTCAACACACATTTTTACTAAGTAGGCGATGACACGGGAAGAAGAGCTAGCCGGTTTTGAACCTTCCTTCGATTTTTACTTGATTTTTTTCATAAAAATAAGTGAAAAATCCACTTTCTTAGTTTTTTTTTAAAAAAATCACCAAAAAATAGTAGAACCCTCACGGGAAAGGTGCTCACTTGCTTTAGACAGCTCGTTCTGAGTCCAAGCAGGGCTCTAGCGAGAGAAAAACCGGGTTACTTTCATAGAAATACTTTAGTTTTCCTAAAATGTCCCATTTTGGCCCGAAACCAAGGCTATAGGACACGGGTTTTGGCCTTCTCTTAAGCGACTTAGAATTTTCACACAATTTCTTGCAAGGCCATTACACACACGTCTTTCTTGGGTACCCAATGACACGGGAAGAAGCGTGGTCGGTTTTGAGCCGTCGTTTGATTTTACTTGATTTTTCGGAAAAATAATTGAAAAATCAATTTTCTTAGTTTTTCAAAAAATCACAAAAATAGCGATACCTTACAGGAGCGATGATCCTTTGCTTGAGACGACTCGTTAAGAATCCAAACAAGGCTCTGGCGAGAAAAAGCGGGTTACTTTCATAGATATACTCTAGTTTTCCTAAAAATGTCCCATTTTGGCCCAAAACCAAGGCTATAGTACACGGGTTTTGGCCTTCTCTTAAGTGACTTAGAATTTTAACACGATTTCTTGCAAGTCCATTCAACACACATCTTTACTAAGTCAGCGACATGGGAAGAAGAGCTTGCGGTTTTCAACCTTCCTTTGATTTTTACTTGATTTTTTCATAAAAATAAGTGAAAATTCAATTTTCTTAGTTTTTTAAAAATCACCAAAAATAGAAGAACCCTACAGGACGAGTGCTCCATTGCTTTAGATAGCTCGTTCTGAGGTCCAAGCAGGGGCTCTAGCGAGAGAAAAGCAGGGTTACTTTCATAGAAATACTCTAGTTTTCCCAAAAATGTCCCATTATTGGCTCGAAACCAAGGCTATAGCACACGGGTTTTGGCCATCTCTTGGGCGGCTTCCGAATTTTCACACGATTTCTTGAAAGGCCATTCAACACACATTTTTACTAAGTAGGCGATGACACGGGAAGAAGAGCTAGCCGGTTTTGAACCTTCCTTCGATTTTTACTTGATTTTTTTCATAAAAATAAGTGAAAAATCCACTTTCTTGGTTTTTTTTTTTAAAAATCACCAAAAAATAGTAGAACCCTCTGGGAAAGGTGCTCCACTGCTTTAGGCAGCTCGTTCACGAGTCCAAAGCAGGGGCTCTAGCGAGAGAAAAACCGGGTTACTTTCATAGAAATACTTTAGTTTTCCTAAAAATGTCCCATTTTTGGCCCAAAACCCAAGGCTATAGGACACGGGTTTTGGCCTTCTCTTGGGCGGCTTCCGAATTTTCACACAATTTCTTGCAAGGCCATTACACACACGTCTTTCTTGGGTACACAATGACACGGGAAGAAGCGCGGGTCGGTTTTGAACCGTCGTTTGATTTTTACTTGATTTTTTCAGAAAAATAATTGAAAAATCAATTTTCTTGGTTTTTCAAAAAATCACAAAAAGCAGAACCATACAGGAGCAGTGATCCTTTGCTTGAGACGGCTCGTTAAGAATCCAAAGCAGGGCTCTGGCGAGAAAAACGGGTTACTTTCATAGAAATACTCTAGTTTTCCTAAAATGTCCCATTTTGGCCCAAAACCAAGGCTATAGCACACGAGTTTTGGCCTTCTCTTAGGCGACTTAGAATTTTCACACAATATCTTGCAAGGCCATTCCACACACGTCTTTAATAGGTACACAATGACACGGGAAGAAGCGCTGGTCGATTTTGAACCGTCGTTTGATTTTACTTGATTTTTCGGAAAAATAATTGAAAAATCAACTTTCATAGTTTTTCAAAAGAATCACAAAAATAGCGAGAACCTTACAGGAGCGGTGATCCATTGTTTCAAGCGACTCGTTAAAAATCCAAGCAGGGCTCTGGCGAGAAAAGCAGGGTTACTTTCGTAGAAATACTCTAGTTTTCCTAAAAATGTCCTATTTTGGCCCGAAACCCAAGGCTATAGCACCACGGGTTTTGGCCTTCTCTTAAGCGACTTAGAATTTTCACACGATTTCTTGAAAGGCCATTCAACACACATTTTACTAAGTAGGCGATGACACGGGAAGAAGAGCTAGCCGGTTTTGAACCTTCCTTCGATTTTTACTTGATTTTTTCATAAAAATAAGTGAAAAATCCACTTTCTTAGTTTTTTTAAAAATCACCAAAAATAGTAGAACCCTACGGGAAAGGTGCTCCTTTGCTTTAGACAGCTCGTTCTGAGTCCAAGCAGGGGCTCTAGCGAGAGAAAAACCGGGTTACTTTCATAGAAATACTTTAGTTTTCCTAAAATGTCCCATTTTGGCCCGAAACCAAGGCTATAGGACACGGGTTTTGGCCTTCTCTTAAGCGACTTCGAATTTTCACACAATTTCTTGCAAGGCCATTACACACACGTCTTTCTTGGGTACCCAATGACACGGGAAGAAGCGCGGGTCGGTTTTGAGCCGTCGTTTGATTTTACTTGATTTTTCGGAAAAATAATTGAAAAATCAATTTTCTTAGTTTTTCAAAAATCACAAAAATAGCGAGAACCTACAGGAGCGGTGATCCACTGCTTCAGACAGCTCGTTAAGAATCCAAACAAGGCTCTGGCAGAGAAAAACTGGGTTACTTTCATAGATATACTCTAGTTTTCCTAAAAATGTCCCATTTTTGGCCCAAAACCCAAGGCTATAGTACACGGGTTTTGGCCTTCTCTTAAGTGACTTAGAATTTTAACACGATTTCTTGCAAGTCCATTCAACACACATCTTTACTAAGTACAGCGACATGGGAAGAAGAGCTTGCTGGGTTTTCAACCTTCCTTTGATTTTACTTGATTTTTTCATAAAAATAAGTGAAAATTCAATTTTCTTAGTTTTTTTAAAAATCACCAAAAATAGAAGAACCCTACAGGACGGGTGCTCCATTGCTTTAGATAGCTCGTTCTGAGTCCAAAGCAGGGCTCTAGCGAGAGAAAAGCAGGGTTACTTTCATAGAAATACTCTAGTTTTCCCAAAAATGTCCCATTATTGGCCCAAAACCAAGGCTATAGCACACGGGTTTTGGCCATCTCTTAAGCGACTTGAATTTTCACACGATTTCTTGAAAGGCCATTCAACACACATTTTACTAAGTAGGCGATGACACGGGAAGAAGAGCTAGCCGGTTTTGAACCTTCCTTCGATTTTTACTTGATTTTTTCATAAAAATAAGTGAAAAATCCACTTTCTTGGTTTTTTTAAAAATCACCAAAAATAGTAGAACCCTCACGGGAAAGGTGCTCCATTGCTTTAGACAGCTCGTTCTGAGGTCAAAGCAGGGGCTCTAGCGGAGAAAAACCGGGTTACTTTCATAGAAATACTTTAGTTTTCCTAAAAATGTCCCATTTTGGCCCAAAACCAAGGCTATAGGACACGGGTTTTGGCCTTCTCTTAAGCTGACTTCAGAATTTTCACACAATTTCTTGCAAGGCCATTACACACACGTCTTTCTTGGGTACACAATGACCACGGGAAGAAGCGCGGGTCGGTTTTGAGCCGTCGTTTGATTTTACTTGATTTTTTCGGAAAAATAATTGAAAAATCAATTTTCTTAGTTTTTCAAAAAATCACAAGAAAAGCAGAACCATACAGGAACGACGATCCTTTGCTTGAGACGGCTCGTTAAGAATCCAAGCGAGGGCTCTGGCGAGAGAAAAGCAGGGTTACTTTCATAGAAATACTCTAGTTTTCCTAAAAATGTCCCATTTTGGCCCAAAACCAAGGCTATAGCACTACGAGTTTTGGCCTTCTCTTAGGCGACTTAGAATTTTCACACAATATCTTGCAAGGCCATTCCACACACGTCTTTAATAGGTACACAATGACACGGGAAGAAGCGCTGGTCGATTTTGAGCCGTCGTTTGATTTTACTTGATTTTTCAGAAAAATAATTGAAAAATCAACTTTCATAGTTTTTCAAAAGAATCACAAAAATAGCAGAACCTTACAGGAGCGGTGATCCTTTGTTTCAAGCGACTCGTTAAAAATCAAGCAGGGGCTCTGGCGAGCAAAGGGTTACTTTCGTAGAAATACTCTAGTTTTCCTAAAATGTCCTATTTTTGGCCCAAAACCAAGGCTATAGCACACGGGTTTTGGCCTTCTCTTAAGCGACTTCGAATTTTAACACGATTTCTTGCAAGTCCATTCAACACACATCTTTACTAAGTGCAGCGACATGGGAAGATGAGCTAGCCGGTTTTCAACCTTCCTTTGATTTTTACTTGATTTTTTCATAAAAATAAGTGAAAATTCAATTTTCTTAGTTTATTTTTAAAATCACCAAAAATAGAAGAACCCTACGGGACGAGTGCTCCATTTGCTTTAGATAGCTCGTTCTGAGTCCAAGCAGAGGCTCTAGCAGAGAAAAAGCAGGGTTACTTTCATAGAAATACTCTAGTTTTCCCAAAAATGTCCCATTATTGGCCCAAAGCTATAGCACACGGGTTTTGGCCATCTCTTAGGCGACTTAGAATTTTCACACGATTTCTTGAAAGGCCATTCAACACACATTTTACTAAGTAGGCGATGACACGGGAAGAAGAGCTAGCCGGTTTTGAACCTTCCTTCGATTTTTACTTGATTTTTCATAAAAATAAGTGAAAAATCCACTTTCTTAGTTTTTTAAAAATCACCAAAAAAGTAGAACCCTCACGGGAAAGGTGCTCCATCTGCTTTAGACAGCTCGTTACTGAGTCCAAGCAGTAGCTCTAGCGAGAGAAAAAGCCGGGTTACTTTCATAGAAATACTTTAGTTTTCCTAAAAATGTCCCATTTTTGCCCAAAACCAAGGCTATAGGACACGGGTTTTGGCCTTCTCTTAAGTGACTTAGAATTTTCACACAATTTCTTGCAAGGCCATTACACACACGTCTTTCTTGGGTACACAATGACACGGGAAGAAGCGCGGGTCGGTTTTGAGCCGTCGTTTGATTTTACTTGATTTTTCAGAAAAATAATTGAAAAATCAATTTTCTTAGTTTTTCAAAAAATCACAAAAATAGCAGAACCTTACAGGAGCGGTGATCCATCTGCTTGAGACGACTCGTTAAGAATCAAAGCAGGGCTCTGGCGAGAAAAACCGGGTTACTTTCATAGAAATACTCTAGTTTTCCTAAAAATGTCCCATTTTGGCCCAAAACCAAGGCTATAGTACACGGGTTTTGGCCATCTCTTAAGTGACTTAGAATTTTCACACGATTTCTTGTAAGGCCATTCAACACAAATCTTTACTAAGTAGGCGATGGCGGGGAAGAAGAGCTAGCAGGTTTTGAACCTTCCTTCGATTTTTACTTGATTTCTTTCATAAAAATAAGTGAAAAATCAAATTTCTTGGTTTTTAAAAAATCACCAAAAATAGTAGAACCCTACGGGAAAGGTGCTCCACGACTTTAGAGCAGCTCGTTCTGAGGTCCAAATAGGGCTCTAGCAGGAGAAAAAGCAGGGTTACTTTCATAGAAATACTCTAGTTTTCCTAAAAATGTCCCATTTTGGCCCGAAACCAAGGCTATAGCACCACGAGTTTTGGCCTTCTCTTAGGCGACTTAGAATTTTCACACAATATCTTGCAAGGCCATTCCACACACGTCTTTAATAGGTACACAATGACACGGGAAGAAGCGCTGGTCGATTTTGAACCGTCGTTTGATTTTACTTGACTTTTCGGAAAAATAATTGAAAAATCAACTTTCATGGTTTTTCAAAAGAATCACAAAAATAGCGAGAACCTTGAGGAGCGGTGATCCATTGTTTCAAGCAGCTCGTTAAAAATCCAAGCGAGGGCTCTGGCGGAAAGCAGGGTTACTTTCGTAGAAATACTCTAGTTTTCCTAAAAATGTCCTATTTTTGGCCCGAAACCAAGGCTATAGCACTACGGGTTTTGGCCTTCTCTTAAGCGACTTAGAATTTTCACACGATTTCTTGAAAGGCCATTCAACACACATTTTACTAAGTAGGCGATGACACGGGAAGAAGAGCTAGCCGGTTTTGAACCTTCCTTGATTTTTACTTGATTTTTTCATAAAAATAAGTGAAAAATCCACTTTCTTAGTTTTTTTAAAATCACCAAAAATAGTAGAACCCTCACGGGAAAGGTGCTCCATTTGCTTTAGACAGCTCGTTCTGAGGTCAAAGCAGAGCTCTAGCGAGAGAAAAATCGGGTTACTTTCATAGAAATACTTTAGTTTTCCTAAAAATGTCCCATTTTTGCCCCAAAACCAAGGCTATAGGACACGGGTTTTGGCCTTCTCTTAAGTGACTTAGAATTTTCACACAATTTCTTGCAAGGCCATTACACACACGTCTTTCTTTGGGTATACAATGACACGGGAAGAAGCGCGGGTCGATTTTGAGCCGTCGTTTGATTTTTACTTGATTTTTCGGAAAAATAATTGAAAAATCAATTTTCTTGGTTTTTTCAAAAATCACAAAAATAGCGAGAACCTTACAGGAGCGGTGATCCATTGCTCGAGACGACTCGTTAAGAATCCAAACAAGGCTCTGGCGGAGAAAAGCGGGTTACTTTCATAGAAATACTCTAGTTTTCCTAAAATGTCCCATTTTGGCCCGAAACCAAGGCTATAGTACCGGGTTTTGGCCTTCTCTTAAGTGACTTAGAATTTTAACACGATTTCTTGCAAGTCCATTCAACACACATCTTTACTAAGTGCAGCGACATGGGAAGATGAGCTAGCAGGTTTTCAACCTTCCTTTGATTTTTACTTGATTTTTTCATAAAAATAAGTGAAAATTCAATTTTCTTAGTTTATTTTTAAAATCACCAAAAATAGAAGAACCCTACAGGACAGGTGCTCCATTGCTTTAGATAGCTCGATTCTGAGGTCCAAGCAGAGGCTCTAGCGAGAGAAAAAGCAGGGTTACTTTCATAGAAATACTCTAGTTTTCCCAAAAATGTCCCATTATTGGCCCAAGCTATAGCACACGGGTTTTGGCCATCTCTTGAGTGACTTAGAATTTTCACACGATTTCTTGAAAGGCCATTCAACACACATTTTTACTAAGTAGGCGATGACACGGGAAGAAGAGCTAGCCGGTTTTGAACCTTCCTTCGATTTTTACTTGATTTTTTCATAAAAATAAGTGAAAAATCCACTTTCTTGGTTTTTTAAAAATCACCAAAAAGAGTAGAACCCTACGGGAAAGGTGCTCCATTTGCTTTAGACAGCTCGATTCTGAGGTCCAAGCAGTAGCTCTAGCGAGAGAAAAAGCCGGGTTACTTTCATAGAAATACTTTAGTTTTCCTAAAATGTCCCATTTTTGCCCAAAACCAAGGCTATAGGACACGGGTTTTGGCCTTCTCTTAGGCGACTTCGAATTTTCACACAATTTCTTGCAAGGCCATTACACACACGTCTTTCTTGGGTACACAATGACACGGGAAGAAGCGTGGGTCGGTTTTGAACCGTCGTTTGATTTTTACTTGATTTTTTTCAGAAAAATAATTGAAAAATCAATTTTCTTGGTTTTTTTTCCAAAAAAATCACAAAAAATAGCAGAACCTTACAGGAGCGGTGATCCTTTGCTTGAGACGACTCGTTAAGAATCCAAACAGGGCTCTGGCAGAGAAAAACCGGGTTACTTTCATAGAAATACTCTAGTTTTCCTAAAAATGTCCCATTTTTGGCCCAAAACCCAAGGCTATAGTACACGGGTTTTGGCCATCTCTTGGGCGGCTTCCGAATTTTCACACGATTTCTTGTAAGGCCATTCAACACAAATCTTTACTAAGTAGGCGATGACAGGGGAAGAAGAGCTAGCCGGTTTTGAACCTTCCTTCGATTTTTACTTGATTTCTTTCATAAAAATAAGTGAAAAATCAAATTTCTTGGTTTTTAAAAAATCACCAAAAATAGTAGAACCCTACGGGAAAGGTGCTCCACAACTTTAGACAGCTCGTTACGAGTCCAAATAGGGCTCTAGCAGAGAAAAACCGGGTTACTTTCATAGAAATACTCTAGTTTTCCTAAAAATGTCCCATTTTTGGCCCAAAACCCAAGGCTATAGCACACGAGTTTTGGCCTTCTCTTGGGCGGCTTCCGAATTTTCACACAATATCTTGCAAGGCCATTCCACACACGTCTTTAATAGGTACACAATGACACGGGAAGAAGCGCTGGTCGATTTTGAACCGTCGTTTGATTTTTACTTGATTTTTTCAGAAAAATAATTGAAAAATC
This sequence comes from Murraya koenigii, assembly GCA_025617385.1. NCBI lineage: Eukaryota > Viridiplantae > Streptophyta > Magnoliopsida > Sapindales > Rutaceae > Murraya > Murraya koenigii. The sequence continues at coordinate 37,742,941 of CM046814.1, read as the reverse complement.
AACTTTCATGGTTTTTTTCCAAAAGAATCACAAAAAATAGCAGAACCTTACAGGAGCGGTGATCCACTGTTTCAAACAGCTCGTTAAAAATCCAAACAGGGCTCTGGCAGAGAAAAACCGGGTTACTTTCGTAGAAATACTCTAGTTTTCCTAAAAATGTCCTATTTTTGGCCCAAAACCCAAGGCTATAGCACACGGGTTTTGGCCTTCTCTTGGGCGGCTTCCGAATTTTAACACGATTTCTTGCAAGTCCATTCAACACACATCTTTACTAAGTACGCGACATGGGAAGATGAGCTAGCCGGTTTTCAACCTTCCTTTGATTTTTACTTGATTTTTTTTCATAAAAATAAGTGAAAATTCAATTTTCTTGGTTTATTTTTTAAAATCACCAAAAAATAGAAGAACCCTCTGGGACAGGTGCTCCACTGCTTTAGATAGCTCGTTACGAGTCCAAACAGGGCTCTAGCAGAGAAAAACCGGGTTACTTTCATAGAAATACTCTAGTTTTCCCAAAAATGTCCCATTATTGGCCCAAAAGCTATGGCACACGGGTTTTGGCCATCTCTTGGGCGGCTTCCGAATTTTCACACGATTTCTTGAAAGGCCATTCAACACACATTTTTACTAAGTAGGCGATGACACGGGAAGAAGAGCTAGCCGGTTTTGAACCTTCCTTCGATTTTTACTTGATTTTTTTCATAAAAATAAGTGAAAAATCCACTTTCTTGGTTTTTTTTTTAAAAAATCACCAAAAAAGAGTAGAACCCTCTGGGAAAGGTGCTCCACTGCTTTAGACAGCTCGTTCATGAGTCCAAGCAGTAGCTCTAGCGAGAGAAAAACCGGGTTACTTTCATAGAAATACTTTAGTTTTCCTAAAAATGTCCCATTTTTGCCCAAAACCAAGGCTATAGGACCACGGGTTTTGGCCTTCTCTTAGGTGACTTAGAATTTTCACACAATTTCTTGCAAGGCCATTACACACACGTCTTTCTTGGGTACACAATGACACGGGAAGAAGCGCGGGTCGGTTTTGAGCCGTCGTTTGATTTTACTTGATTTTTTCGGAAAAATAATTGAAAAATCAATTTTCTTAGTTTTTCAAAAAATCACAAAAATAGCAGAACCATACAGGAGCGGTGATCCATTGCTTGAGACGACTCGTTAAGAATCAAAGCAGGGGCTCTGGCGAGAAAAAGCGGGTTACTTTCATAGAAATACTCTAGTTTTCCTAAAAATGTCCCATTTTGGCCCAAAACCAAGGCTATAGTACACGGGTTTTGGCCATCTCTTAAGCGACTTCAGAATTTTCACACGATTTCTTGTAAGGCCATTCAACACAAATCTTTACTAAGTAGGCGATAGCGGGGAAGAAGAGCTAGCCGGTTTTGAACCTTCCTTCGATTTTTACTTGATTTCTTTCATAAAAATAAGTGAAAAATCAAATTTCTTAGTTTTTAAAAAATCACCAAAAATAGTAGAACCCTACGGGAAAGGTGCTCCACGACTTTAGACAGCTCGTTCTGAGTCAAATAGGGCTCTAGCGAGAGAAAAGCAGGGTTACTTTCATAGAAATACTCTAGTTTTCCTAAAAATGTCCCATTTTGGCCCAAAACCAAGGCTATAGCACTACGAGTTTTGGCCTTCTCTTAGGCTGACTTAGAATTTTCACACAATATCTTGCAAGGCCATTCCACACACGTCTTTAATAGGTACACAATGACACGGGAAGAAGCGTGGTCGATTTTGAACCGTCGTTTGATTTTACTTGATTTTTCGGAAAAATAATTGAAAAATCAACTTTCATAGTTTTTCAAAAGAATCACAAAAATAAGCGAGAACCTTACAGGAGCGGTGATCCACTTGTTTCAAGCAGCTCGTTAAAAATCCAAGCAGGGGCTCTGGCGAGCAAAGGGTTACTTTCGTAGAAATACTCTAGTTTTCCTAAAAATGTCCTATTTTTGGCCCAAAACCAAGGCTATAGCACTACGGGTTTTGGCCTTCTCTTAAGCGACTTAGAATTTTAACACGATTTCTTGCAAGTCCATTCAACACACATCTTTACTAAGTGCTGCGACATGGGAAGATGAGCTAGCAGGTTTTCAACCTTCCTTTGATTTTTACTTGATTTTTTCATAAAAATAAGTGAAAATTCAATTTTCTTAGTTTATTTTTAAAATCACCAAAAATAGAAGAACCCTACGGGACAGGTGCTCCATCTGCTTTAGATAGCTCGTTCTGAGTCCAAGCAGGGCTCTAGCGAGAGAAAAGCAGGGTTACTTTCATAGAAATACTCTAGTTTTCCCAAAAATGTCCCATTATTGGCCCAAAGCTATAGCACACGGGTTTTGGCCATCTCTTGAGCGACTTAGAATTTTCACACGATTTCTTGAAAGGCCATTCAACACACATTTTACTAAGTAGGCGATGACACGGGAAGAAGAGCTAGCCGGTTTTGAACCTTCCTTCGATTTTTACTTGATTTTTTCATAAAAATAAGTGAAAAATCCACTTTCTTAGTTTTTTAAAAATCACCAAAAATAGTAGAACCCTACGGGAAAGGTGCTCCTTTGCTTTAGACAGCTCGTTCTGAGTCCAAGCAGGGGCTCTAGCGAGAGAAAAACCGGGTTACTTTCATAGAAATACTTTAGTTTTCCTAAAAATGTCCCATTTTGGCCCAAAACCAAGGCTATAGGACACGGGTTTTGGCCTTCTCTTAAGCGACTTCCGAATTTTCACACAATTTCTTGCAAGGCCATTACACACACGTCTTTACTGGGTACACAATGACACGGGAAGAAGCGCGGGTCGATTTTGAACCGTCGTTTGATTTTACTTGATTTTTTCGGAAAAATAATTGAAAAATCAATTTTCTTAGTTTTTCCAAAAATCACAAAAATAGCAGAACCTTACAGGAGCAGTGATCCACTGCTTCAGACAGCTCGTTAAGAATCCAAACAAGGCTCTGGCAGAGAAAAACTGGGTTACTTTCATAGAAATACTCTAGTTTTCCTAAAAATGTCCCATTTTTGGCCCAAAACCCAAGGCTATAGTACACGGGTTTTGGCCTTCTCTTAAGTGACTTCAGAATTTTAACACGATTTCTTGCAAGTCCATTCAACACACATCTTTACTAAGTACAGCGACATGGGAAGAAGAGCTAGCGGGTTTTCAACCTTCCTTTGATTTTTACTTGATTTTTTCATAAAAATAAGTGAAAATTCAATTTTCTTAGTTTTTTAAAAATCACCAAAAATAGAAGAACCCTACAGGACAGGTGCTCCATCTGCTTTAGACAGCTCGTTCATGAGTCCAAAGCAGAGCTCTAGCGAGAGAAAAACCGGGTTACTTTCATAGAAATACTCTAGTTTTCCCAAAAATGTCCCATTATTGGCCCAAACCAAGGCTATAGCACTACGGGTTTTGGCCATCTCTTAAGTGACTTCAGAATTTTCACACGATTTCTTGCAAGGCCATTCAACACAAATCTTTACTAAGTAGGCGATGGCGGGGAAGAAGAGCTAGCGGTTTTGAACCTTCCTTCGATTTTTACTTGATTTCTTTCATAAAAATAAGTGAAAAATCAACTTTCTTGGTTTTTAAAAAATCACCAAAAAATAGTAGAACCCTCACGGGAAAGGTGCTCCACAACTTTAGACAGCTCGTTCTGAGGTCCAAATAGGGCTCTAGCGGAGAAAAAGCAGGGTTACTTTCATAGAAATACTCTAGTTTTCCTAAAATGTCCCATTTTGGCCCGAAACCAAGGCTATAGCACCACGAGTTTTGGCCTTCTCTTAGGCGACTTAGAATTTTCACACAATTTCTTGCAAGGCCATTCCACACACGTCTTTACTGGGTACACAATGACACGGGAAGAAGCGCGGGTCGATTTTGAACCGTCGTTTGATTTTTACTTGATTTTTTTTCAGAAAAATAATTGAAAAATCAATTTTCTTTGTTTTTTTCCCAAAAAAATCACAAGAAAAAGCAGAACCTTCTGGGAACAGTGATCCACTACTTCAGACGGCTCGTTAAGAATCCAAATAGGGCTCTGGCAGAGAAAAACCGGGTTACTTTCATAGAAATACTCTAGTTTTCCTAAAAATGTCCCATTTTTGGCCCAAAACCCAAGGCTATAGTACACGGGTTTTGGCCTTCTCTTGGGCGGCTTCCGAATTTTAACACGATTTCTTGCAAGGCCATTCCACACACGTCTTTACTGGGTACACAATGACACGGGAAGAAGCGCGGGTCGATTTTGAGCCGTCGTTTGATTTTACTTGATTTTTTCGGAAAAATAATTGAAAAATCAATTTTCTTTGTTTTTCCCAAAAAATCACAAGAAAGCGAGAACCTTACAGGAGCGATGATCCTTTGCCTGAGACTGGCTCGTTAAGAATCAAAGCAGGGCTCTGGCGAGAGAAAACGGGTTACTTTCGTAGAAATACTCTACTTTTCCTAAAAATGTCCTATTTTTGGCCCAAAACCAAGGCTATAGCACACGGGTTTTGGCCTTCTCTTAAGTGACTTAGAATTTTCACACGATTTCTTGCAAGTCCATTCAACACACATCTTAACTAAGTGCAGCGACATGGGAAGAAGAGCTAGCCGGTTTTCAACCTTCCTTTGATTTTACTTGATTTTTTTAATAAAAATAAGTGAAAATTTAATTTTCTTAGTTTTTTAAAATCACCAAAAATAGAAGAACCCTCACGGGACGAGTGCTCCACTTGCTTTAGACAGCTCGTTCTGAGTCCAAGCAGGGGCTCTAGCGAGAGAAAAGCAGGGTTACTTTCATAGAAATACTCTAGTTTTCCCAAAAATGTCCCATTATTGGCCTGAAACCCAAGGCTATAGCACACGGGTTTTGGCCTTCTCTTAAGCGACTTAGAATTTTCACACAATTTCTTGCAAGGCCATTCCACACACGTCTTTTGCTAGGTACACAATGACACGGGAAGAAGCGGCGGGTCGATTTTGAGCCGTCGTTTGATTTTACTTGATTTTTCGGAAAAATAATTGAAAAATCAATTTTCTTAGTTTTTCAAAAAATCACAAGAAAAGCAGAACATACAGGAGCGACGATCCTTTGCTTGAACGGCTCGTTAAGAATCAAAGCAGAGGCTCTGGCGGAGAAAAACGGGTTACTTTCATAGAAATACTCTAGTTTTCCTAAAAATGTCCCATTTTGGCCCAAAACCAAGGCTATAGTACCGGGTTTTGGCCTTCTCTTAAGTGACTTAGAATTTTAACACGATTTCTTGCAAGTCCATTCAACACACATCTTTACTAAGTGCAGCGACATGGGAAGAAGAGCTAGCGGGTTTTCAACCTTCCTTTGATTTTTACTTGATTTTTTCATAAAAATAAGTGAAAATTCAATTTTCTTAGTTTTTTAAAAATCACCAAAAATAGAAAAACCCTACAGGACGAGTGCTCCATTGCTTTAGACATGACTCGTTCTGAGTCAAAGCAGGGGCTCTAGCGAGAAAAAGCAGGGTTACTTTCATAGAAATACTCTAGTTTTCCCAAAAATGTCCCATTATTGGCCCAAAAGCTATAGCACACGGGTTTTGGCCATCTCTTAGGCGACTTAGAATTTTCACCACGATTTCTTGAAAGGCCATTCAACACACATTTTACTAAGTAGGCGATGACACGGGAAGAAGAGCTAGCCGGTTTTGAACCTTCCTTCGATTTTTACTTGATTTTTTCATAAAAATAAGTGAAAAATCCACTTTCTTAGTTTTTTAAAAATCACCAAAAATAGTAGAACCCTCACGGGAAAGGTGCTCCTTTGCTTTAGACAGCTCGTTCTGAGTCCAAGCAGGGGCTCTAGCGAGAGAAAAACAGGGTTACTTTCATAGAAATACTTTAGTTTTCCTAAAATGTCCCATTTTGGCCCGAAACCAAGGCTATAGGACACGGGTTTTGGCCTTCTCTTAAGCGACTTAGAATTTTCACACAATTTCTTGCAAGGCCATTACACACACGTCTTTCTTGGGTACACAATGACACGGGAAGAAGCGCGGTCGATTTTGAGCCGTCGTTTGATTTTACTTGATTTTTTCGGAAAAATAATTGAAAAATCAATTTTCTTAGTTTTTCAAAAAATCACAAAAATAGCAGAACATACAGGAGCGGTGATCCATTTGCTTGAGACGACTCGTTAAGAATCCAAACAAGGCTCTGGCGGAGAAAAAGCGGGTTACTTTCATAGAAATACTCTAGTTTTCCTAAAAATGTCCCATTTTGGCCCAAAACCAAGGCTATAGTACCACGGGTTTTGGCCTTCTCTTAAGTGACTTAGAATTTTAACACGATTTCTTGCAAGTCCATTCAACACACATCTTTACTAAGTACTGCGACATGGGAAGAAGAGCTAGCAGGTTTTCAACCTTCCTTTGATTTTTACTTGATTTTTTCATAAAAATAAGTGAAAATTCAATTTTCTTAGTTTTTAAAAATCACCAAAAATAGAAGAACCCTACGGGACGAGTGCTCCACTTGCTTTAGACAGCTCGTTCTGAGGTCCAAGCAGAGCTCTAGCAGAGAAAAACCGGGTTACTTTCATAGAAATACTCTAGTTTTCCCAAAAATGTCCCATTATTGGCCCAAAACCCAAGGCTATAGCACTACGGGTTTTGGCCATCTCTTAAGTGACTTAGAATTTTCACACGATTTCTTGCAAGGCCATTCAACACAAATCTTTACTAAGTAGGCGATGGCGGGGAAGAAGAGCTAGCCGGTTTTGAACCTTCCTTGATTTTTACTTGATTTCTTTCATAAAAATAAGTGAAAAATCAACTTTCTTGGTTTTTTAAAAAATCACCAAAAATAGTAGAACCCTCACGGGAAAGGTGCTCCACAACTTTAGACAGCTCGTTCTGAGTCAAATAGGGCTCTAGCGAGAGAAAAAGCAGGGTTACTTTCATAGAAATACTCTAGTTTTCCTAAAAATGTCCCATTTTGGCCCAAAACCAAGGCTATAGCACCACGAGTTTTGGCCTTCTCTTAGGTGACTTAGAATTTTCACACAATTTCTTGCAAGGCCATTCCACACACGTCTTTCTTGGGTACACAATGACACGGGAAGAAGCGGGTCGATTTTGAGCCGTCGTTTGATTTTACTTGATTTTTCGGAAAAATAATTGAAAAATCAATTTTCTTTATTTTTCCCAAAAAATCACAAGAAAAGCGAGAACCTACAGGAGCGATGATCCACTACTTGAGACGGCTCGTTAAGAATCCAAATAGGGCTCTGGCGGAGAAAACAGGGTTACTTTCATAGAAATACTCTAGTTTTCCTAAAAATGTCCCATTTTGGCCCAAAACAAGGCTATAGTACACGGGTTTTGGCCTTCTCTTAAGTGACTTAGAATTTTAACACGATTTCTTGCAAGGCCATTCCACACACGTCTTTCTTGGGTACACAATGACACGGGAAGAAGCGCGGGTCGATTTTGAGCCGTCGTTTGATTTTACTTGATTTTTTCGAGAAAAATAATTGAAAAATCAATTTTCTTTATTTTTCCCAAAAAATCACAAGAAAGCGAGAACCTTACAGGAGCGGTGATCCACTGCTTCAGACGGCTCGTTAAGAATCAAAACAGGGCTCTGGCAGAGAAAAACCGGGTTACTTTCGTAGAAATACTCTACTTTTCCTAAAAATGTCCTATTTTTGGCCCAAAACCCAAGGCTATAGCACACGGGTTTTGGCCTTCTCTCAAGCGACTTAGAATTTTCACCACGATTTCTTGCAAGTCCATTCAACACACATCTTAACTAAATGCAGCGACATGGGAAGAAGAGCTAGCAGGTTTTCAACCTTCCTTTGATTTTACTTGATTTTTTAATAAAAATAAGTGAAAATTTAATTTTCTTAGTTTTTTAAAATCACCAAAAATAGAAGAACCCTACAGGACGAGTGCTCCTTTGCTTTAGGCAGCTCGTTCTGAGTCCAAGCAGGGGCTCTAGCGAGAGAAAAGCAGGGTTACTTTCATAGAAATACTCTAGTTTTCCCAAAATGTCCCATTATTGGCCCAAAACCAAGGCTATAGCACCACGGGTTTTGGCCTTCTCTTAAGCGACTTCAGAATTTTCACACAATTTCTTGCAAGGCCATTCCACACACGTCTTTTGCTAGGTACACAATGACACGGGAAGAAGCGCGGGTCGATTTTGAGCCGTCGTTTGATTTTACTTGATTTTTCAGAAAAATAATTGAAAAATCAATTTTCTTAGTTTTTCCAAAAAATCACAAGAAAAGCAGAACATACAGGAGCAACGATCCTTTGCTTGAGCGGCTCGTTAAGAATCCAAAGCAGAGGCTCTGGCGAGAGCAAGGTTACTTTCATAGAAATACTCTAGTTTTCCTAAAAATGTCCCATTTTGGCCCGAAACCAAGGCTATAGTACACGGGTTTTGGCCTTCTCTTAAGCGACTTAGAATTTTAACACGATTTCTTGCAAGTCCATTCAACACACATCTTTACTAAGTGCAGCGACATGGGAAGAAGAGCTAGCCGGTTTTCAACCTTCCTTTGATTTTTACTTGATTTTTTCATAAAAATAAGTGAAAATTCAATTTTCTTAGTTTTTTAAAAATCACCAAAAATAGAAAAACCCTACGGGACGGTGCTCCATCTGCTTTAGACAGCTCGTTCTGAGTCCAAGCAGGGGCTCTAGCGAGAGAAAAGCAGGGTTACTTTCATAGAAATACTCTAGTTTTCCCAAAAATGTCCCATTATTGGCCCAAAGCTATAGCACTACGGGTTTTGGCCATCTCTTGAGCGACTTAGAATTTTCACACAATTTCTTGCAAGGCCATTCCACACACGTCTTTTGCTAGGTACACAATGACACGGGAAGAAGCGCGGTCGATTTTGAACCGTCGTTTGATTTTACTTGATTTTTCAGAAAAATAATTGAAAAATCAATTTTCTTAGTTTTTCCAAAAAATCACAAGAAAAGCGAGAACATACAGGAGCGACGATCCACTGCTTGAGACGGCTCGTTAAGAATCAAAGCAGGGCTCTGGCGGAGAAAAACGGGTTACTTTCATAGAAATACTCTAGTTTTCCTAAAAATGTCCCATTTTGGCCCAAAACCAAGGCTATAGTACACGGGTTTTGGCCTTCTCTTAAGTGACTTAGAATTTTAACACGATTTCTTGCAAGTCCATTCAACACACATCTTTACTAAGTGCAGCGACATGGGAAGAAGAGCTGGCCGGTTTTCAACCTTCCTTTGATTTTTACTTGATTTTTTCATAAAAATAAGTGAAAATTCAATTTTCTTAGTTTTTTAAAAATCACCAAAAATAGAAAAACCCTCACGGGACGAGTGCTCCTTTGCTTTAGACAGCTCGTTCTGAGTCCAAGCAGGGGCTCTAGCAGAGAAAAGCAGGGTTACTTTCATAGAAATACTCTAGTTTTCCCAAAATGTCCCATTATTGGCCCAAAGCTATAGCACCACGGGTTTTGGCCATCTCTTAGGCGACTTAGAATTTTCACACGATTTCTTGAAAGGCCATTCAACACACATTTTACTAAGTAGGCGATGACACGGGAAGAAGAGCTAGCCGGGTTTTGAACCTTCCTTCGATTTTTACTTGATTTTTCATAAAAATAAGTGAAAAATCCACTTTCTTAGTTTTTTAAAAATCACCAAAAATAGTAGAACCCTCACGGGAAAGGTGCTCCATTTGCTTTAGACAGCTCGTTCTGAGTCCAACAGGGGCTCTAGCGAGAGAAAAACGGGTTACTTTCATAGAAATACTTTAGTTTTCCTAAAAATGTCCCATTTTGGCCCAAAACCAAGGCTATAGGACACGGGTTTTGGCCTTCTCTTAGGCGACTTAGAATTTTCACACAATTTCTTGCAAGGCCATTACACACACGTCTTTCTTGGGTACACAATGACACGGGAAGAAGCGCGGGTCGGTTTTGAGCCGTCGTTTGATTTTACTTGATTTTTTCGGAAAAATAATTGAAAAATCAATTTTCTTAGTTTTTAAAAAAAATCACAAAAAATAGCGAGAACCTACAGGAGCGGTGATCCACTGCTTGAGACAGCTCGTTAAGAATCAAGCAGGGGCTCTGGCGAGAAAAGCGGGTTACTTTCATAGAAATACTCTAGTTTTCCTAAAAATGTCCCATTTTGGCCCAAAACCAAGGCTATAGTACACGGGTTTTGGCCATCTCTTAAGTGACTTAGAATTTTCACACGATTTCTTGCAAGGCCATTCAACACAAATCTTTACTAAGTAGGCGATGACAGGGGAAGAAGAGCTAGCCGGTTTTGAACCTTCCTTCGATTTTTACTTGATTTCTTTCATAAAAATAAGTGAAAAATCAAATTTCTTAGTTTTTAAAAAATCACCAAAAATAGTAGAACCCTCACGGGAAAGGTGCTCCACAACTTTAGACAGCTCGTTCTGAGGTCCAAATAGGGCTCTAGCGAGAGAAAAGCAGGGTTAGTTTCATAGAAATACTCTAGTTTTCCTAAAAATGTCCCATTTTGGCCCAAAACCAAGGCTATAGCACACGAGTTTTGGCCTTCTCTTGGGTGGCTTACGAATTTTCACACAATTTCTTGCAAGGCCATTCCACACACGTCTTTACTGGGTACACAATGACACGGGAAGAAGCGCGGGTCGATTTTGAACCGTCGTTTGATTTTACTTGATTTTTTCGGAAAAATAATTGAAAAATCAATTTTCTTTATTTTTCCCAAAAAATCACAAGAAAAGCAGAACCTTCTGGGAACAGTGATCCACTGCTTCAGACGGCTCGTTAAGAATCCAAATAGGGCTCTGGCAGAGAAAAACCGGGTTACTTTCATAGAAATACTCTAGTTTTCCTAAAAATGTCCCATTTTTGGCCCAAAACCCAAGGCTATAGTACACGGGTTTTGGCCTTCTCTTGGGCGGCTTCCGAATTTCAACACGATTTCTTGCAAGTCCATTCCACACACGTCTTTTTCTAGGTACACAATGACACGGGAAGAAGCGCGGGTCGATTTTGAACCGTCGTTTGATTTTTACTTGATTTTTCGGAAAAATAATTGAAAAATCAATTTTCTTAGTTTTTTCAAAAAATCACAAAAGCGAGAACCATACAGGAGCAGCGATCCACTGCTTCAGACGGCTCGTTAAGAATCCAAACAGGGCTCTGGCAGAGAAAAACCGGGTTACTTTCATAGAAATACTCTAGTTTTCCTAAAAATGTCCCATTTTTGGCCCAAAACCCAAGGCTATAGTACACGGGTTTTGGCCTTCTCTTAAGTGACTTAGAATTTTAACACGATTTCTTGCAAGTCCATTCAACACACATCTTTACTAAGTGCAGCGACATGGGAAGAAGAGCTAGCAGGTTTTCAACCTTCCTTTGATTTTTACTTGATTTTTTTCATAAAAATAAGTGAAAATTCAATTTTCTTAGTTTTTTAAAAATCACCAAAAATAGAAGAACCCTACAGGACGGGTGCTCCACGACTTTAGACAGCTCGTTCTGAGTCCAAATAGGGCTCTAGCGAGAGAAAAGCAGGGTTAGTTTCATAGAAATACTCTAGTTTTCCTAAAATGTCCCATTTTGGCCCGAAACCAAGGCTATAGCACCACGAGTTTTGGCCTTCTCTTAGGCTGACTTCAGAATTTTCACACAATTTCTTGCAAGGCCATTCCACACGCGTCTTTCTTGGGTACACAATGACACGGGAAGAAGCGCGGGTCGATTTTGAACCGTCGTTTGATTTTTACTTGATTTTTTTTCAGAAAAATAATTGAAAAATCAATTTTCTTTGTTTTTTTCCCAAAAAAATCACAAGAAAAGCGAGAACATACAGGAGCGGTGATCCATTGCTTGAGACGGCTCGTTAAGAATCCAAATAGGGCTCTGGCAGAGAAAAACCGGGTTACTTTCGTACAAATACTCTAGTTTTCCTAAAAATGTCCTATTTTTGGCCCAAAACCCAAGGCTATAGGACACAGGTTTTGGCTTTCTCTTCGGCGGCTTCCGAATTTTCACACAATTTCTTGCAAGGCCATCACAAAAATGTCTTTACTGGGTACACAATGACACGGGAAGAAGAAGCGGGTCGGTTTTGAGCCGTCGTTTGATTTTACTTGATTTTTCTGAAAAATAATTGAAAAATCAATTTTCTTAGTTTTTCAAAAAATCACAAAAAGCGAGAACATACAGGAGCGGTGATCCATTGCTTGAGACGGCTCGTTAAGAATCAAAGCAGGGCTCTGGCGAGAAAAGCAGGGTTACTTTCGTAGAAATACTCTACTTTTCCTAAAAATGTCCTATTTTGGCCCGAAACCAAGGCTATAGCACACGGGTTTTGGCCTTCTCTTAAGTGACTTAGAATTTTCACACGATTTCTTGAAAGGCCATTCAACACACATTTTACTAAGTAGGCGATGACACGGGAAGAAGAGCTAGCCGGTTTTGAACCTTCCTTCGATTTTTATTTGATTTTTTCGTAAAAATAAGTGAAAAATCCACTTTCTTGGTTTTTTTAAAATCACCAAAAATAGTAGAACCCTCACGGGAAAGGTGCTCCATTTGCATTAGACAGCTCGTTCTGAGGTCCAAGCAGGGGCTCTAGTAGAGAAAAACAGGGTTACTTTCATAGAAATACTTTAGTTTTCCTAAAATGTCCCATTTTGGCCCAAAACCAAGGCTATAGGACACGGGTTTTGGCCTTCTCTTGGGCGGCTTCCGAATTTTCACACAATTTCTTGCAAGGCCATTACACACACGTCTTTACTGGGTACACAATGACACGGGAAGAAGCGCGGGTCGGTTTTGAACCGTCGTTTGATTTTACTTGATTTTTCAGAAAAATAATTGAAAAATCAATTTTCTTGGTTTTTCCAAAAAATCACAAGAAAGCAGAACCTACAGGAGCGATGATCCTTTGCTCAGACGGCTCGTTAAGAATCCAAAGCAGGGGCTCTGGCGGAGAAAAGCGGGTTACTTTCGTAGAAATACTCTACTTTTCCTAAAATGTCCTATTTTTGGCCCAAAGCCAAGGCTATAGCACACGGGTTTTGGCCTTCTCTTAAGCGACTTAGAATTTTCACACGATTTCTTGAAAGGCCATTCAACACACATTTTACTAAGTGGCGATGACACGGGAAGAAGAGCTAGCCGGTTTTGAACCTTCCTTCGATTTTTATTTGATTTTTTCGTAAAAATAAGTGAAAAATCCACTTTCTTAGTTTTTTTAAAATCACCAAAAATAGTAGAACCCTACGGGAAAGGTGCTCCATTGCATTAGGCAGCTCGTTCTGAGGTCCAAGCAGGGGCTCTAGTAGAGAAAAGCAGGGTTACTTTCATAGAAATACTTTAGTTTTCCTAAAAATGTCCCATTTTGGCCCAAAACCAAGGCTATAGGACACGGGTTTTGGCCTTCTCTTAAGCGACTTAGAATTTTCACACAATTTCTTGCAAGGCCATTACACACACGTCTTTCTTGGGTACACAATGACACGGGAAGAAGCGCGGGTCGGTTTTGAACCGTCGTTTGATTTTACTTGATTTTTCAGAAAAATAATTGAAAAATCAATTTTCTTAGTTTTTCAAAAAATCACAAAAAAGCAGAACATACAGGAGCAGCGATCCTTTGCTTGAGACGACTCGTTAAGAATCCAAGCAGGGCTCTGGCAGTGAAAAATCGGGTTACTTTCATAGAAATACTCTAGTTTTCCTAAAAATGTCCCATTTTTGGCCCAAAACCCAAGGCTATAGTACACGGGTTTTGGCCTTCTCTTAAGTGACTTAGAATTTTAACACGATTTCTTGCAAGTCCATTCAACACACATCTTTACTAAGTGCAGCGACATGGGAAGAAGAGCTAGCAGGTTTTCAACCTTCCTTTGATTTTTACTTGATTTTTTTTCATAAAAATAAGTGAAAATTCAATTTTCTTGGTTTTTTTTTAAAAATAAAAAAAAAATAGAAGAACCCTCTGGGACAGGTGCTCCACTGCTTTAGACAGCTCGTTACGAGTCCAAACAGAGCTCTAGCAGAGAAAAACCGGGTTACTTTCATAGAAATACTCTAGTTTTCCCAAAAATGTCCCATTATTGGCCCAAAACCCAAGGCTATAGCACACGGGTTTTGGCCATCTCTTGGGCGGCTTCCGAATTTTCACACGATTTCTTGCAAGGCCATTCAACACAAATCTTTACTAAGTAGGCGATGGCGGGGAAGAAGAGCTAGCCGGTTTTGAACCTTCCTTCGATTTTTACTTGATTTCTTTCATAAAAATAAGTGAAAAATCAACTTTCTTGGTTTTTAAAAAATCACCAAAAATAGTAGAACCCTCACGGGAAAGGTGCTCCACAACTTTAGACAGCTCGTTCATGAGTCCAAATAGGGCTCTAGCGAGAGAAAAGCAGGGTTACTTTCATAGAAATACTCTAGTTTTCCTAAAAATGTCCCATTTTGGCCCAAAACCAAGGCTATAGCACACGAGTTTTGGCCTTCTCTTGGCGGCTTAGAATTTTCACACAATTTCTTGCAAGGCCATTCCACACACGTCTTTACTGGGTACACAATGACACGGGAAGAAGCGCGGGTCGATTTTGAACCGTCGTTTGATTTTTACTTGATTTTTTCTGAAAAATAATTGAAAAATCAATTTTCTTAGTTTTTCAAAAAATCACAAAAAGCAGAACCATACAGGAGCGGTGATCCTTTGCCTGAGACGGCTCGTTAAGAATCCAAACAGGGCTCTGGCAGAGAAAAACCGGGTTACTTTCGTAGAAATACTCTACTTTTCCTAAAAATGTCCTATTTTTGGCCCAAAACCCAAGGCTATAGCACACGGGTTTTGGCCTTCTCTTGGGCGGCTTACGAATTTTCACACGATTTCTTGAAAGGCCATTCAACACACATTTTACTAAGTAGGCGATGACACGGGAAGAAGAGCTAGCCGGTTTTGAACCTTCCTTCGATTTTACTTGATTTCTTTCATAAAAATAAGTGAAAAATCAAATTTCTTAGTTTTTAAAAAATCACCAAAAATAGTAGAACCCTACGGGAAAGGTGCTCCATTTGCTTTAGAGCAGCTCGTTCTGAGTCCAAGCAGGGGCTCTAGCACGAGAAAAATCGGGTTACTTTCATAGAAATACTCTAGTTTTCCCAAAATGTCTCATTATTGGCCCCAAAACCAAGGCTATAGCACACGGGTTTTGGCCTTCTCTTAAGTGACTTCGAATTTTCACGAGGTTTCTGCAAGGCCGTTCAACACACATCTTTACTAAGTAGGCGATGACACGAGAAGAAGAGCTAGCTGGTTTTGAACCTTCCTTCGATTTTTACTTGATTTTTTCATAAAAATAAGTGAAAAATCAACTTTCTTAGTTTTTTCTTTAAAATCACAAAAAATAGTAGAACCCTCACGGGAAAGGTGCTCCTTTGCTTTAGATAGCTCGTTCTGAGTCCAAGCGAGGGTCTAGCGAGAGAAAAACCGGGTTACTTTCATAGAAATACTCTAGTTTTCTTAAAAATGTCCCATTATTGGCCTGAAACCCAAGGCTATAGCACACGGGTTTTGGCCTTCTCTTAAGCGACTTAGAATTTTCACACGATTTCCTGCAAGGCCATTCAACACACATCTTTACTAAGTAGGCGATGACACGGGAAGAAGAGCTAGCCGGTTTTGAACCTTCCTTCGATTTTTACTTGATTTTTTCATAAAAATAAGTGAAAAATCAACTTTCTTAGTTTTTTAAAAAATCACCAAAAATAGTAGAACCCTACGGGAAAGGTGCTCCATGACTTTAGACAGCTCGTTCTGAGTCCAAATAGGGCTCTACCAAGAAAAAGCAGGGTTACTTTCATAGAAATACTCTAGTTTTCCTAAAAATGTCCCATTTTGGCCCTAAACCAAGGCTATAGCACACGAGTTTTGGCCTTCTCTTGGGCGGCTTAGAATTTTCACACAATTTCTTGCAAGGCCATTCCACACACGTCTTTTGCTAGGTACACAATGACACGGGAAGAAGCGGCGGGTCGATTTTGAACCGTCGTTTGATTTTACTTGATTTTTCAGAAAAATAATTGAAAAATCAATTTTCTTAGTTTTTCCAAAAAATCACAAAAAGCAGAACATACAGGAGCGATGATCCTTTGCCAGACGGCTCGTTAAGAATCAAAGCAGGGCTCTGGCGAGAGAAAACCGGGTTACTTTCGTAGAAATACTCTACTTTTCCTAAAAATGTCCTATTTTGGCCCAAAGCCAAGGCTATAGCACACGGGTTTTGGCCTTCTCTTAAGTGACTTAGAATTTTCATACGATTTCTTGCAAGGCTATTCAACACACATCTTTACTAAGTGCTGCGATGACACGGGAAGAAGAGCTAGCCGGGTTTTGAACCTTCCTTCGATTTTTACTTGATTTTTTCATAAAAATAAGTGAAAAATCAATTTTCTTAGTTTTTTTAAATCACCAAAAATAGTAGAACCCTCACGGGAAAGGTGCTCCATTGCTTTAGACAGCTCGTTCTGAGTCAAGCAGGGGCTCTAGCAGCAGAAAAGCCGGGTTACTTTAATAGAAATACTCTAGTTTTCCCAAAAATGTCTCATTATTGGCCCGAAACCAAGGCTATAGCACACGGGTTTTGGCCTTCTCTTAAGTGACTTAGAATTTTCACGAGATTTCTTGCAAGGCCGTTGAACACACATCTTTACTAAGTAGGCGATGACACGGGAAGAAGAGCTAACTGGTTTTGAATCTTCCTTCGATTTTTACTTGATTTTTTTCATAAAAATAAGTGAAAAATCAACTTTCTTGGTTTTTTTTAAAAAAAATCACCAAAAAACAGTAGAACCCTCTGAGAAAGGTGCTCCACGACTTTAGACAGACTCGTTCTGAGTCCAAGCGAGGGTCTAGTAGAGAAAAACCGGGTTACTTTCATAGAAATACTCTAGTTTTCCTAAAAATGTCCCATTATTGGCCCAAAACCCAAGGCTATAGCACACGGGTTTTGGCCTTCTCTTGGGCGGCTTCCGAATTTTCACACGATTTCCTGCAAGGCCATTCAACACACATCTTTACTAAGTAGGCGATGACACGGGAAGAAGAGCTAGCCGGTTTTGAACCTTCCTTCGATTTTTACTTGATTTTTTTCATAAAAATAAGTGAAAAATCAACTTTCTTGGTTTTTTTTAAAAAAAATCACCAAAAAACAGTAGAACCCTCACGGGAAAGGTGCTCCATGACTTTAGACGGCTCGTTCTGAGTCCAAGCAGGGGTCTAGTAGAGAAAAGCAGGGTTACTTTCATAGAAATACTCTAGTTTTCCTAAAAATGTCCCATTTTGGCCCGAAACCAAGGCTATAGCACACGGGTTTTGGCCTTCTCTTGGGCGGTTTCCGAATTTTCACACAATTTCTTGCAAGGCCATTCCACACACGTCTTTCTTGGGTACACAATGAAACTAGAAGAAGCGGGTCGAGTTTTGAGCCGTCGTTTGATTTTACTTGATTTTTTAGAAAAATAATTGAAAAATCAATTTTCTTAGTTTTTCAAAAAATCACAAAAAGCAGAACATACAGGAGCGGTGATCCTTTGCTTCAAGCAGCTCGTTCTGAGTCCAAGCGAGGGATCTAGCGAGAGAAAAAGCGGGTTACTTTCATAGAAATACTCTAGTTTTCCTAAAAATGTCCCATTTTGGCCCTAAACCAAGGCTATAGCACCACGAGTTTTGGCCTTCTCTTGGGCGACTTAGAATTTTCACACAATTTCTTGCAAGGCCATTCCACACACGTCTTTTGATAGGTACACAATGACACGGGAAGAAGCGCGGGTCGATTTTGAACCGTCGTTTGATTTTACTTGATTTTTCAGAAAAATAATTGAAAAATCAATTTTCTTAGTTTTTCAAAAAATCACAAGAAAGCAGAACATACAGGAGCGGTGATCCATCTGCTCGAGACGGCTCGTTAAGAATCCAAACAGGGCTCTGGCAGAGAAAAACCGGGTTACTTTCGTAGAAATACTCTACTTTTCCTAAAAATGTCCTATTTTTGGCCCAAAACCCAAGGCTATAGCACACGGGTTTTGGCCTTCTCTTGGGCGGCTTCCGAATTTTCATACGATTTCTTGCAAGGCTATTCAACACACATCTTTACTAAGTACGCGATGACACGGGAAGAAGAGCTAGCCGGTTTTGAACATTCCTTCGATTTTTACTTGATTTTTTTCATAAAAATAAGTGAAAAATCAATTTTCTTGGGTTTTTTTTTTAAATCACCAAAAAATAGTAGAACCCTCTGGGAAAGGTGCTCCACTGCTTTAGACAGCTCGTTACGAGTCCAAACAGGGCTCTAGCACAGAAAAACCGGGTTACTTTCATAGAAATACTCTAGTTTTCCCAAAAATGTCTCATTATTGGCCCAAAACCCAAGGCTATAGCACACGGGTTTTGGCCTTCTCTTAAGCGACTTAGAATTTTCACGAGGATTTCTTGCAAGGCCGTTCAACACACATCTTTACTAAGTAGGCGATGACACGGGAAGAAGAGCTAGCTGGTTTTGAACCTTCCTTCGATTTTTACTTGATTTTTTTCATAAAAATAAGTGAAAAATCAACTTTCTTGGTTTTTTTTTCTTTAAAATCACAAAAAAATAGTAGAACCCTCTGGGAAAGGTGCTCCACTGCTTTAGATAGCTCGTTACGAGTCCAAACGGGGCTCTAGCAGAGAAAAACCGGGTTATTTTCATTGAAATACTCTAGTTTTCCTAAAAATGTCCCATTTTTGGCCCAAAACCCAAGGCTATAGCACACGGGTTTTGGCCTTCTCTTGGGCGGTTTCCGAATTTTCACACAATTTCTTGCAAGGCCATTCCACACACGTCTTTACTGGGTACACAATGAAACTAGAAGAAGCGCGGGTCAGTTTTGAACCGTCGTTTGATTTTTACTTGATTTTTTTCAGAAAAATAATTGAAAAATCAATTTTCTTGGTTTTTTTTCCAAAAAAATCACAAAAAAGCAGAACCTTCTGGGAACAGTGATCCACTGCTTCAAACAGCTCGTTACGAGTCCAAACAGGGATCTAGCAGAGAAAAACCGGGTTACTTTCATAGAAATACTCTAGTTTTCCTAAAAATGTCCCATTTTTGGCCCTAAACCCAAGGCTATAGCACACGAGTTTTGGCCTTCTCTTGGGCGGCTTCCGAATTTTCACACAATTTCTTGCAAGGCCATTCCACACACGTCTTTTGCTAGGTACACAATGACACGGGAAGAAGCGCGGGTCGATTTTGAACCGTCGTTTGATTTTTACTTGATTTTTTCAGAAAAATAATTGAAAAATCAATTTTCTTAGTTTTTCCAAAAAATCACAAGAAAAGCAGAACCATACAGGAGCGATGATCCTTTGCTTCAGACGGCTCGTTAAGAATCCAAACAGGGCTCTGGCAGAGAAAAACCGGGTTACTTTCGTAGAAATACTCTACTTTTCCTAAAAATGTCCTATTTTTGGCCCAAAACCCAAGGCTATAGCACCACGGGTTTTGGCCTTCTCTTAAGCGACTTAGAATTTTCATACGATTTCTTGCAAGGCTATTCAACACACATCTTTACTAAGTGCAGCGATGACACGGGAAGAAGAGCTAGCCGGTTTTGAACATTCCTTCGATTTTTACTTGATTTTTTTCATAAAAATAAGTGAAAAATCAATTTTATTAGGTTTTTTAAATCACCAAAAATAGTAGAACCCTCACGGGAAAGGTGCTCCTTTGCTTTAGACAGCTCGTTCTGAGTCCAAGCAGGGGCTCTATACGAGAAAAAGCAGGGTTACTTTCATAGAAATACTCTAGTTTTCCCAAAAATGTCTCATTATTGGCCCAAAACCCAAGGCTATAGCACACGGGTTTTGGCCTTCTCTTGGGCGGCTTCCGAATTTTCACAGGATTTCTTGCAAGGCCGTTCAACACACATCTTTACTAAGTAGGCGATGACACGGGAAGAAGAGCTAGCTGGTTTTGAACCTTCCTTCGATTTTTACTTGATTTTTTTCATAAAAATAAGTGAAAAATCAACTTTCTTGGTTTTTTTTTCTTTAAAATCACAAAAAAATAGTAGAACCCTCTGGGAAAGGTGCTCCACTTGCTTTAGATAGCTCGTTCATGAGTCAAGCGGGGCTCTAGCAGAGAAAAACCGGGTTACTTTCATTGAAATACTCTAGTTTTCCTAAAAATGTCCCATTTTGGCCCAAAACCAAGGCTATAGCACACGGGTTTTGGCCTTCTCTAAGCGGTTTCCGAATTTTCACACAATTTCTTGCAAGGCCATTCCACACACGTCTTTACTGGGTACACAATGAAACTAGAAGAAGCGCGGGTCGAGTTTTGAGCCAGTCGTTTGATTTTACTTGATTTTTTCGGAAAAATAATTGAAAAATCAATTTTCTTGGTTTTTCAAAAAATCACAAAAAGCGAGAACATACAGGAGCGGTGATCCACTGCTTCAAACAGCTCGTTACGAGTCCAAACAGGGATCTAGCAGAGAAAAACCGGGTTACTTTCATAGAAATACTCTAGTTTTCCTAAAAATGTCCCATTTTTGGCCCAAAACCCAAGGCTATAGCACACGGGTTTTGGCCTTCTCTTGGGCGGTTTCCGAATTTTCACACAATTTCTTGCAAGGCCATTCCACACACGTCTTTCTTGGGTACACAATGAAACTAGAAGAAGCGTGGGTCGAGTTTTGAGCCGTCGTTTGATTTTACTTGATTTTTCGAGAAAAATAATTGAAAAATCAATTTTCTTAGTTTTTCAAAAAATCACAAAAAAGCAGAACATACAGGAGCGGTGATCCTTTGCTTCAAACAGCTCGTTCTGAGTCCAAGCAGGGGATCTAGCGAGAGAAAAACGGGTTACTTTCATAGAAATACTCTAGTTTTCCTAAAAATGTCCCATTTTGGCCCGAAACCAAGGCTATAGCACACGGGTTTTGGCCTTCTCTTGGGCGGTTTCTGAATTTTCACACAATTTCTTGCAAGGCCATTCCACACACGTCTTTACTGGGTACACAATGAAACTAGAAGAAGCGCGGGTCAGTTTTGAGCCGTCGTTTGATTTTACTTGATTTTTCGGAAAAATAATTGAAAAATCAATTTTCTTGGTTTTCAAAAAATCACAAAAAAGCGAGAACTTACAGGAGCGGTGATCCTTTGCTTCAAGCAGCTCGTTCTGAGTCCAAGCAGGGGATCTAGCGAGAGAAAAACGGGTTACTTTCATAGAAATACTCTAGTTTTCCTAAAATGTCCCATTTTGGCCCGAAACCAAGGCTATAGCACACGGGTTTTGGCCTTCTCTTAAGCGGTTTCGAATTTTCACACAATTTCTTGCAAGGCCATTCCACACACGTCTTTCTTGGGTACACAATGAAACTAGAAGAAGCGCGGGTCGAGTTTTGAGCCGTCGTTTGATTTTACTTGATTTTTCGGAAAAATAATTGAAAAATCAATTTTCTTAGTTTTCAAAAAATCACAAAAAGCAGAACATACAGGAGCGGTGATCCTTTGCTTCAAGCAGCTCGTTCTGAGTCCAAGCAGGGGATCTAGCGAGAGAAAAACCGGGTTACTTTCATAGAAATACTCTAGTTTTCCTAAAAATGTCCCATTTTGGCCCGAAACCAAGGCTATAGCACACGGGTTTTGGCCTTCTCTTAAGTGACTTAGAATTTTCACACAATTTCTTGCAAGGCCATTCCACACGCGTCTTTCTTGGGTACACAATGACCTTTGGAAGAAGCGCGGGTCGGTTTTGAACCGTCATTTGATTTTTACTTGATTTTTTTCAAAAAATAAGTGAAAAATCAATTTTCTTGGTATTTTTTCCAAAAAATCACAAAAAAATAGTAGAACCATACAGGAGCGGTAACCCACTACGTCGAGACGGCTCGTTACGAATCCAAACAAGGCTCTAGCGAGAGAAAAACCGGGTTACTTTCGTAGAAATACTCTAGTTTTCCAAAAATTGTCTCATTTTTTGCCCAAAACCTAAGGCTATAGCAGACGGGTTTTGGCCTTCTCTTGGGCGGCATCTGAATTTTCACACTATTTCTTACAAGGCCATTCCACACACGTCTTTACTGGGTACACGATGACACGAGAAGCAGCGCGGGCTGGTTTTGAACCTTCGTTTGATTTTTACTTGATTTTTTTCATAAAAATACGTGAAAAATTAATTTTCTTGGTATTTTTTTCAAAAAAATCACAAAAATAGCGAGAACATACAGGAGCGGTGATCCACTGCTTCAGACGGCTTGTTAAGAATCCAAACAGGGTTATGGCAGAGAAAAACCGAGTTACTTTCGTAGATATACTCTAGTTTTCCTAAAAATGTCCCATTTTTTACACAAAACCCAAGGCTATAGCACACGGGTTTTGGCCTTCTCTTGGGCGGCTTCCGAATTTTCACACGATTTCTTGTAAGGCCATTCCGCAGACGTCTTTACTGGGTACACGATGACAGGGGAAGACGCGTGTGTCGGTTTTGAACCTTCGTTTGATTTTTACTTGATTTTGTTCAAAAAATAACAGAAAATTGATTTTTCCCTTATTTTTTGAAAAAAATAAAGTAAAAATCAAACGAAGGTTCAAAGCGACCAGCTTCTTCCGGTGTCATCGTGTACTCGATGCGGATGATGGAATGACTGCTGAAAATCGTGTGAGTCGGAAGCGCTGAAGGCCAAACCGTGCTGTGAGTTTGGGCAAAAATGGGACATTTTCGGAAAACTAGAGTATTCTATAGTAACAGTTTCTGCGGGGCCTGCTTGGATCATAGCGAGCCCTCCGAGCGGTGGAGCCTGATCCGAAGATCTATTTTTTGAGATTTTGCAAAAATGCCAAGAAATTGATTTTCCTTATTTTTGAAAAAATCAAGTAAAATCAAGCGAAGATCAAGCGACCGGCGCTTCTTCCGTGTCATCGTGTGCTCGATCTGAGCGATGTGAATGCTGCTGAAATCGTGTGCAGAGTCGAGGCGCGCGAAGGCCAAACCGTGTCTATGCTGGGTTTTGGGCCAAAGTGGACATTTCGGAAAACTAGAGTATTCCGTAATAACCGATTTCTGCGAGCCTAGCGGATTCATAGCGAGCCCTCTGGCGGTGGGGCACCGTTCGAAGATATCTATTTTTGAGATTTTGCAAAATACCAGAAAATGATTTTCACTGATTTTGAAAAAATCAGTAAATCAAGCGAAGTTCAAAGCGACCGGCGTCTTCCGTCATCGTATGCTCGATGCGGGACGTGTGGAAATGCCGCGCAAATCGTGGTCGGAGCCACCTGAAAGGCCAAACCGTGTGCTGGGCATGGGTTTGGGCCAAAATAGGACATTGGAAAACTAGATTATTCTGAAGTAACCGATTCTGCGCGGCCTGTTTGGATCATAACGAGCCCTCTGGCGGTGGGGCACCGTTCCGAAGATCTACTATTTTGTTTGAGATTTTGTGCAAACAATGCCAAGAAAATTGATTTTTCACTATTTTGAAAAAATCAAGTAAAATCAAGCGAAGGTTCAAAACAACTGCAGCTTCTTCCGTGTCATCGTGTGCTCGATGCGAGCGTGTGGAATGACTGCAAAATCGTGTGAAATTCGGAGCTGCTGAAGGCAAAACCGTGTGCTATGCTGGGTTTGTGCAAAGTGGACATTCGGAAAACTAGAGTATTCCATAAGTAACCTGATTCCTGCGAGCCTGCGGATTCATAGCGAGCCCTCACGGCGGTGGGGCACCGTTCCGGAAGATTCTATTTTTTGACATTTTCTACAAAAATACCAAGAAAATTGGATTTTCCCTTATTTTTGAAAAAATCAAGTAAAATCAAGCGAAGGTTCAAAGCGACCGCGCTCTTCCGTGTCATCGTGTACTCGATGCGGGCGTGTGGAATGACCTGCAAAATGGTGTGCAGAGTCGGAGCCGCGCAGAAGGCCAAACCGTGTCTATGCTGGGTTTGTGCAAAGTGGACATTTCGGAAAACTAGAGTATTCCATAATAACCGATTTTCTGCGAGCCTAGCTTGGATTCATAGCGAGCCCTCGCAGCGGTGGGGCACCGTTCAGAAGATCTACTATTTTTGAGATTTTTACAAAAATACCAAGAAAATTGATTTTTCCTTATTACTGAAAAAATCAAGTAAAATAAGCGAAGGTTCAAAAGCAGACCAGCGCTTCTTCCGTGTCATCGTGTACTCGATGCGGGGCGTGTGGAATAGCTGCAGAAATCGTGTGAGTCGAGCGCCGAAGGCCAAACGCGTGCTATGCTGGGTTTGGGCCAAAATAGGACATTCGGAAAACTAGGTATTCTATAAGTAACCGATTTCTGCGAGCCTGTTTGGATTAAGTAGCGAGCCCTCTGGCGGTGGGGCACTCATTCGGAAGATTCTACTATTTTTTGAGATTTTTGTAAAAATACCAAGAAGATTGATTTTCCTTATTTTGAAAAAATAAAGTAAAAATCAAGCGAAGGTTCAAAAGCAGACCAGCGCTTCTTTACGTGTCATCGTGTACTCGATGCGGGCGTGTGTGGAATGGCCTGCAAGAAATCGTGTGCAAGTTCGGAGCCGCGCAGAAGGCCAAAACCGTGTGCTATAGCTGGGTTTGGGCCAAAGTGGACATTTTCGGAAAACTAGAGTATTTCCATGATAGTAACCCGATTTTTCTGCGAGCCTGCTTGGATTCATAGCGAGCCCTACGAGCGGTGGGGCACCGTTCGGAAGATTCTACTATTTTTGAGATTTTTACAAAAATACCAAGAAAATTGATTTTTCACTATTTTTGAAAAAATCAAGTAGAAATGAAGCGAAGGTTCAAAAGCAGGACCGCGCTTCTTTCAGGTGTCATCGTGTACTCGATCTGGGCGTGTGTGGAATGGCCTTGCAGAAATCGTGTGAAAGTCGGAGCCTGAGAAGGCCAAAACCGTGTGCTATAAGCTAGGTTTGGGCCAAAATGGGACATTTCGGAAAACTAGAGTATTTCCATAAAGTAACCGATTTTTCTGCGAGCCTACTTGGATTCATAGCGAGCCCTCCGAGCGGTGGGGCACCGTTCCGGAAGATTATACTATTTTTTGAGATTTTTGCAAAAATACCAAGAAAATTGATTTTTCACTTATTTTTGAAAAAATCAAGTAAAAATCAAGCGAAGGTTCAAAGCTGACCGCGCTTCTTTCCATGTCATCGTATACTCGATGCTGGGCGTGTGTAGAATGGCCTTGCAGAAATCGTGTGAAATCGGAGCCGCTAGAAGGCCAAAACCGTGTGCTATAGGCATGGGTTTTGGGCCAAAAATGGGACATTTGGGAAAACTAGATTATTTCTATGAAGTAACCAGATTTTCTCTGCGAGGCACTGTTTGGATTAAGCGTGAGCCCTCACGAGCGGTGGGGCACCGTTCCGAAAGATTCTACTATTTTGTTTGAGATTTTGTGCAAACAATACCAAGAAAATTGATTTTCACTTATTTTTGAAAAAATCAAGTAAAAATCAAGCGAAGTTCAAAACTAACCAGCGCTTCTTTCGGTGTCATCGTGTACTTCGATCTGGGCGTGTGTGGAATGGCCTTGCAGAAATCGTATGAAAGTCGGAGCTGCTGAGAAGGCCAAAACACGTGTGCTATAGGCTAGGTTTTGTGCCAAAAATGGGACATTTCGGAAAACTAGAGTATTTCTATAAGTAACCAATTTTCTGCGCGAGCCTTGTTTGGATTAAATAACGAGCCCTCACAGCGGTGGGGCACCATTCAGGAAGATTCTACTATTTTTTGATATTTTTGCAAAAATACCAAGAAAATTGATTTTTCCTTATTTTTGAAAAAATCAAGTAAAAATCAAGCGAAGGTTCAAAAGCTGACCAGCGCTTCTTTCAGGTGTCATCGTGTACTCGGTCTGGGCGTGTGTGGAATAGCCTTGCAGAAATCGTGTGCAAATTCGGAGCGCGCAAGAAAGGCCAAAACCGGTGTCTTATAGCCTTGATTTTGGGCCAAAATTGGACATTTCGGAAAACTAGAGTATTTCCATAAAGTAACTCGATTTTTCTGCGAGCCTACTTGGATTCATAGCGAGCCCTCACAGCGATGGGGCACCGTTCCGAAGATTCTACTATTTTTTGACATTTTCTACAAAAATACCAAGAAAATTGATTTTCCCTTATTTTTGAAAAAATCAAGTAAAAATGAAACGAAGGTTCAAAAGCAGACCAGCGCTTCTTTCAGGTGTCATCGTGTACTCGATCTGGGCGTGTGTGGAATGGCCTTGCAAAATCGTGTGCAAATCGGAGCGCATGAAGGCCAAACCAGTGTCTATAGCCTGGGTTTGGGCCAAAATAGGACATTTCGGAAAACTAGAGTATTTCTATAAGTAACCGATTTTCTGCGCGAGCCTTGTTTGGATTAATACGAGCCCTCTGAGCGGTGGGGCACCATTCCGAAAGATTCTACTATTTTTTGAGATTTTTGTAAAAATACCAAGAAAATTGATTTTCCTATATTTTTGAAAAAATAAAGTAGAAATAAACGAAGGTTCAAAAGCAGACCAGCGCTTCTTTCGGTGTCATCGTGTACTCGATCTGGGCGTGTGTGGAATGGCCTTGCAAGAAATCGTGTGAAAATCGGGCGCCAGAAAGCCAAAACCGTGTGCTATAGCCTTGGGTTTGGGCCAAATAGGACATTTTCGGAAAACTAGAGTATTTCCATAAGTAACCCAATTTTTCTGCGAGCCTGCTTGGATTCATAGCGAGCCCTCGCAGGCGGTGGGGCACCGTTCCGGAAGATCTACTATTTTTTGAGATTTTTACAAAAATACCAAGAAAATTGATTTTCCCTTTTTGAAAAAATAAATTAAAAATCAAGCGAAGGTTCAAAGCGACCGCGCTTCTTCCGGTGTCATCGTGTACTCGATCCGAGGCGTGTGTGGAATGGCCTTATGAAATCGTGTGCAAAGTCGGAGCGCGCAGAAGGCCAAAACGTGTGCTATAGCCTTGGGTTTGGGCCAAAATAGGACATTTCGGAAAACTAGAGTATTTCTATAAGTAACCAATTTTTACTGCGAGCCTGCTTGGATTCATAGCGAGCCCTCAGAGCGGAGGGGCACCGTTCCGGAAGATTCTACTATTTTTTGAGATTTTTGCAAAAATACCAAGAAAATTGATTTTCCTTATTTTTGAAAAAATCAAGTAAAAATCAAGCGAAGGTTCAAAGCGACCAGCTTCTTTCGGTGTCATCGTGTACTCGATCTGGGCGTGTGTGGAATGGCCTTATGAAATCGTGTGCAAATTCGGAGCCGCGCAGAAGGCCAAAACCAGTGTGCTATAGCCTGGGTTTGGGCCAAAATGGACATTTCGGAAAACTAGAGTATTTCCATGATAGTAACTCGATTTTTTCTGCGAGCCAGCTTGGATTCATAGCGAGCCCTCTAAGCGGTGGGGCACCGTTCCAGAAGATTCTACTATTTTTTGAGATTTTTACAAAAATACCAAGAAAATTGATTTTCCTTATTTTTGAAAAAATCAAGTAGAAATGAAACGAAGGTTCAAAAGCGACCAGCGCTTCTTTCAGGTGTCATCGTGTACTCGATCTGAGGCGTGTGTGGAATGGCCTTGCAGAAATCGTGTGAAAGTCGGAGCGCTGAGAAGGCCAAAACCGTGTGCTATAGGCTAGGTTTTGGGCCAAAAATGGGACATTTTCGGAAAACTAGAGTATTTCCATGAAGTAACTCGATTTTTCTGCGAGCCTGCTTGGATTCATAGCGAGCCCTCACGAGCGGTGGGGCACCGTTCCCAGAAGATTATACTATTTTTTGAGATTTTTGCAAAAATACCAAGAAAATTGATTTTCACTTATTTTTGAAAAAATCAAGTAAAAATCAAGCGAAGGTTCAAAAGCCGACCAGCGCTTCTTTCCATGTCATCGTATACTCGATCTGGGGCGTGTGTAGAATGGCCTTGCAGAAATCGTGTGAAATTCGGAGCCGCACTGAGAAGGCCAAACCAGTGTGCTATAGGCATGGGTTTTGGGCCAAATAGGACATTTTGGGAAAACTAGATTATTCTATGAAATTAACTCGATTTTTCTGCGCGAGCCACTGTTTGGATTAAATGTGAGCCCTCTGAGCGGTGGGGCACCGTTCCCAGAAGATTCTACTATTTTGTTTGAGATTTTGTGCAAACAATACCAAGAAAATTGATTTTCACTTATTTTTGAAAAAATCAAGTAAAAATCAAGCGAAGTTCAAAACTAACCGCGCTTCTTTCAGGTGTCATCGTGTACTCGATCTGGGCGATGTGTGGAATGGCCTTGCAAGAAATCGTATGAAAATTCGGAGCTGCCAAGAAGGCCAAAACCCGTGTGCTATAGGCTGGGTTTTGTGCCAAAAATGGGACATTTCGGAAAACTAGAGTATTTCTATAGTAACCCAATTTTTCTGCGAGGCCTTGTTTGGATTAAGTAGCGAGCCCTCGCAGCGGTGGGGCACCATTCCAGAAGATTCTACTATTTTTTGATATTTTTGCAAAAATACCAAGAAAATTGATTTTTCCTTATTTTTGAAAAAATCAAGTAAAAATCAAGCGAAGGTTCAAAAGCCGACCAGCGCTTCTTTCAGGTGTCATCGTGTACTTTCGATGCGGAGCGTGTGTGGAATGGCCTTGCAAGAAATCGTGTGCAAATTCGGAGCCGCGCAAGAAGGCCAAAACCGTGTGCTATGGCCTTGATTTTGGGCCAAAAATTGGACATTTTCGGAAAACTAGAGTATTTCCATGAAGTAACCGATTTTTCTGCGAGCCTGCTTGGATTCATAGCGAGCCCTACTGAGCGGTGGGGCACCGTTCCCGGAAGATTCTACTATTTTTGACATTTTCTACAAAAATACCAAGAAAATTGATTTTCCCTTATTTTTGAAAAAAATCAAGTAAAAATCAAGCGAAGGTTCAAAAGCGACCAGCGCTTCTTTCAGGTGTCATCGTGTACTCGATGCTGGGCGTGTGTGGAATAGCCTTACAAGAAATCGTGTGCAAATTCGGAGCCGCGCAGAGAAGGCCAAAACCGGTGTCTTATAGCCTTGGGTTTTGTGCCAAAAGTGGACATTTTCGGAAAACTAGAGTATTTCCATGAAAGTAACCCGATTTTTTACGCGAGCCAGCTTGGATTCATAGCGAGCCCTCGCAGGCGGTGGGGCACTGGTTCTCGGAAGATTCTACTATTTTTTGAGATTTTTACAAAAATACCAAGAAAATTGATTTTCCCATATTTTTGAAAAAATAAAGTAGAAATGAAACGAAGGTTCAAAAGCAGGACCAGCGCTTCTTTCGGTGTCATCGTGTACTCGGTCTGGGACGTGTGTGGAATGGCCTTGCAGAAATCGTGTGAAAGTCGAGCAGCCAGAAAGCCAAAACCGTGTGCTATAGCCTTGGGTTTGGGCCAAAATGGGACATTTCGGAAAACTAGAGTATTTCCATGAAGTAACCAATTTTTACGCGAGCCACAGCTTGGATTCATGCGAGCCCTACGAGCGGTGGGGCACCGTTCCGGAAGATTCTACTATTTTTTGAGATTTTTACAAAAATACCAAGAAAATTGATTTTCCCTTTTTGAAAAAATAAATTAAAAATCAAGCGAAGGTTCAAAAGCCGACCAGCGCTTCTTTCCGGTGTCATCGTGTACTCGATCTGAGGCGTGTGTGGAATGGCCTTATGAAATCGTGTGCAAATTCGGAGCCGCGCGAAAGGCCAAAACCGGTGTCTATAGCCTTGGGTTTGGGCCAAAAATAGGACATTTCGGAAAACTAGAGTATTTCTATGAAGTAACCAATTTTTACTGCGAGCCACTGCTTGGATTCATAGCGAGCCCTCACGAGCGGTGGGGCACCGTTCCGGAAGATTCTACTATTTTTTGAGATTTTTGCAAAAATACCAAGAAAATTGATTTTTCCATATTTTTGAAGAAAATAAAGTAAAAATCAAGCGAAGGTTCAAAAGCAGACCGTGCTTCTTTCAGTGTCATCGTGTACTTCGATGCTGAGGCGTGTGTGGAATGGCCTTGCAAGAAATCGTGTGAAATTCGAGCGCCAGAGAAGGCCAAAACCAGTGTGCTTATAGCCTTGGGTTTTGGGCCAAAAATAGGACATTTCGGAAAACTAGAGTATTTCTATGAAAGTAACCCGATTTTTCTGCCATAGCCTTGTTTGGATTAAGTAGCGAGCCCTCTGAGCGGTGGGGCACCATTCCGGAAGATTCTACTATTTTTTGAGATTTTTGTAAAAATACCAAGAAAATTGATTTTCCATATTTTTGAAAAAATAAAGTAAAAATCAAGCGAAGGTTCAAAAGCAGACCAGCGCTTCTTTACGTGTCATCGTTTACTCGATCTGAGGCGTGTGTGGAATGGCCTTGCAAGAAATCGTGTGCAAATTCGGAGCCGCGCAAGAAGGCCAAAACCGTGTGCTCTGACCTGGGTTTTGGGCCAAAAATAGGACATTTCGGAAAACTAGAGTATTTCTATAAGTAACCAATTTTTCTGCGAGCCATGCTTGGATTCATAGCGAGCCCTCTGAGCGGTGGGGCACCGTTCCAGGAAGATTCTACTATTTTTTGAGATTTTTGCAAAAATACCAAGAAAATTGATTTTTCCTATTTTTGAAAAAAATCAAGTAAAAATCAAGCGAAGGTTCAAAAGCCGACCGCACTTCTTTCAGGTGTCATCGTGTACTCGATGCGGGACGTGTGTGGAATGGCCTTGCAAGAAATCGTGTGCAAATTCGGAGCCGCGCGAGAAGGCCAAAACCGTGTGTCTATAGCTGGGTTTTGGGCCAAAAATGGACATTTCGGAAAACTAGAGTATTTCCATGAAAGTAACCGATTTTTACTGCGAGCCTACTTGGATTCATAGCGAGCCCTCTAAGCGGTGGGGCACCGTTCCCGGAAGATTCTACTATTTTTGAGATTTTTACAAAAATACCAAGAAAATTGATTTTTCCTATTTTTGAAAAAAATCAAGTAGAAATAAACGAAGGTTCAAAAGCTGACCAGCGCTTCTTTCGGTGTCATCGTGTACTCGATCTGGGACGTGTGTGGAATGGCCTTGCAGAAATCGTGTGAAAATTCGGAGCCGCAAGAAGGCCAAAACCGGTGTGCTATAAGCTAGGTTTTGGGCCAAAAATGGGACATTTCGGAAAACTAGAGTATTTCCATGAAAGTAACCCGATTTTTCTGCGAGCCTGCTTGGATTCATAGCGAGCCCTCACGAGCGGTGGGGCACCGTTCCGGAAGATTATACTATTTTTTGAGATTTTTGCAAAAATACCAAGAAAATTGATTTTCACTTATTTTTGAAAAAATCAAGTAAAAATCAAGCGAAGGTTCAAAAGCCGACCAGCGCTTCTTTCCATGTCATCGTATACTCGATGCTGGGGCGTGTGTAGAATGGCCTTGCAGAAATCGTGTGAAAATTCGGAGCGCACTAGAGAAGGCCAAAACAGTGTGCTATAGGCATGGGTTTGGGCCAAAATAGGACATTTGGGAAAACTAGATTATTTCTATGAAATTAACCCGATTTTTCTGCGCGAGCCTGTTTGGATTAAATAGTGAGCCCTCTGAAGCAGTGGGGCACCGTTCCCAGAAGATTCTACTATTTTGTTTGAGATTTTGTGCAAACAATACCAAGAAAATTGATTTTTCACTTATTTTTTGAAAAAAATCAAGTAAAAATCAAACGAAGTTTCAAAACTAACCCGCGCTTCTTTCCGTGTCATCGTGTACTCGATCTGCAGGCGTGTGTGGAATGGCCTTGCAAGAAATCGTATGAAAATTCGGAGCGCCAGAGAAGGCCAAAACCAGTGTGCTATAGCCTTGGGTTTTGTGCCAAAAATGGACATTTTCGGAAAACTAGAGTATTTCCATGAAAGTAACTGGATTTTTCTGCGAGCCACGCTTGGATTCATAGCGAGCCCTCACGAGCGGTGGGGCACCGTTCTCGGAAGATTCTACTATTTTTTGAGATTTTTACAAAAATACCAAGAAAATTGATTTTTCACTTATTTTTGAAAAAATCAAGTAAAAATCAAGCGAAGGTTCAAAAGCGACCGCGCTTCTTTCCATGTCATCGTATACTCGATGCTGGGGCGTGTGTAGAATGGCCTTGCAGAAATCGTGTGAAAATTCGGAGCCGCACAAGAAGGCCAAAACCGTGTGCTATAGGCATGGGTTTTGGGCCAAAAATAGGACATTTGGGAAAACTAGATTATTTCTATGAAATTAACTCGATTTTCTCTGCGCGAGCCATGTTTGGATTAAATAGCGAGCCCTCACGAGCGGTGGGGCACCGTTCCCGAGAAGATTCTACTATTTTGTTTGAGATTTTGTGCAAACAATACCAAGAAAATTGATTTTTCACTTATTTTTGAAAAAATCAAGTAAAAATCAAGCGAAGTTCAAAACTAACCAGCGCTTCTTTCAGGTGTCATCGTGTACTCGGTCTGGGGCGTGTGTGGAATGGCCTTGCAGAAATCGTATGAAAATTCGGAGCTGCAGAGAAGGCCAAAACCGTGTGCTATAGCCTTGGGTTTTGTGCCAAAAGTGGACATTTCGGGAAAACTAGAGTATTTCCATGAAAGTAACCTGATTTTTTCGCGAGCCTACTTGGATTCATACGAGCCCTCACGAAGCGGTGGGGCACCGTTCTCGAGAAGATTCTACTATTTTTTGAGATTTTTACAAAAATACCAAGAAAATTGATTTTTCCTATTTTTGAAAAAAATCAAGTAGAAATGAAACGAAGGTTCAAAAGCAGGACCAGCGCTTCTTTCAGGTGTCATCGTGTACTCGATCTGGGGCGTGTGTGGAATGGCCTTGCAGAAATCGTGTGAAAATTCGGAGCCGCCAAGAAAGCCAAAACCGTGTGCTATAGCCTTGGGTTTGGGCCAAAATAGGACATTTTCGGAAAACTAGAGTATTTCCATGAAAGTAACCCAATTTTTTACGCGAGCCATGCTTGGATTCATAGTGAGCCCTCACGAGCGGTGGGGCACCGTTCCCGGAAGATTCTACTATTTTTTGAGATTTTTACAAAAATACCAAGAAAATTGATTTTTCCTTTTTTTGAAAAAATAAATTAAAAATCAAGCGAAGGTTCAAAAGCCGACCAGCGCTTCTTTCAGGTGTCATCGTGTACTCGATCTGAGACGTGTGTGGAATGGCCTTGTAAGAAATCGTGTGCAAATTCGGAAGCCGCGCAAGAGAAGGCCAAAACCCGTGTGCTATAGCCTTGGGTTTTGGGCCAAAAATGGGACATTTTCGGAAAACTAGAGTATTTCTATGAAAGTAACCCAATTTTTTCTGCGAGCCACGCTTGGATTCATAGCGAGCCCTCACAGGCGAGTGGGGCACCGTTCCGGAAGATTCTACTATTTTTTGAGATTTTTGCAAAAATACCAAGAAAATTGATTTTCCCTATTTTTTGAAAAAATCAAGTAAAAATCAAGCGAAGGTTCAAAAGCAGACCAGCGCTTCTTTCAGGTGTCATCGTGTACTCGATCTGAGGCGTGTGTGGAATGGCCTTGCAAGAAATCGTGTGAAAATTCGGAAGCCGCCCAAGAGAAGGCCAAAACCCGTGTGCTATAGCCTTGGGTTTTGGGCCAAAAATGGGACATTTTCGGAAAACTAGAGTATTTCTATGAAAGTAACCCGATTTTTTTCTGCCAGAGCCTTGTTTGGATTCATAACGAGCCCTCACGAGCGGTGGGGCACCATTCCAGGAAGATTCTACTATTTTTTGAGATTTTTGTAAAAATACCAAGAAAATTGATTTTTCCTTATTTTTGAAAAAATAAAGTAAAAATCAAGCGAAGGTTCAAAAGCAGACCAGCGCTTCTTTACGTGTCATCGTTTACTCGATGCTGAGGCGTGTGTGGAATGGCCTTGCAAGAAATCGTGTGCAAATTCGGGCCGCGCAGAGAAGGCCAAAACCGTGTGCTATCTGACCTTGGGTTTTGGGCCAAAAATGGGACATTTTCGGAAAACTAGAGTATTTCTATGAAAGTAACCAATTTTTTACGCGAGCCACCTTGGATTCATAGCGAGCCCTCACGAGGCGGTGGGGCACCGTTCCCGGAAGATTCTACTATTTTTTGAGATTTTTGCAAAAATACCAAGAAAATTGATTTTCCATATTTTTGAAAAAATCAAGTAAAAATCAAGCGAAGGTTCAAAAGCCGACCGCACTTCTTTCAGGTGTCATCGTGTACTCGGTGCTGAGACGTGTGCAGAATGGCCTTGCAAGAAATCGTGTGAAAATTCGGAAGCCGCACAAGAGAAGGCCAAAACCCGTGTGCTATAGGCATGGGTTTTGTGCCAAAAATGGGACATTTTGGGAAAAATTGAGTATTTCTATGAAGTAACTCGGATTTTTCTGCGCGAGCCTATTTAGATTCAATAGCGAGCCCTCACAGGCGGTGGGGCACCGTTCCCAGAAGATTCTACTATTTTGTTTGAGATTTTGTGCAAAAAATACCAAGAAAATTGATTTTTCACTTATTTTTGGAAAAAAATCAAGTAGAAATGAAACGAAGGTTCAAAACAGACCCGCGGTTCTTTCCGTGTCATCGTTTACTCGATGCTGGAGTGTGTGGAATGGCCTTGCAAGAAATCGTGTGAAAATTCGGAAGCCGCCCAAGAGAAGGCCAAAACCCGTGTGCTATAGGCTTGGGTTTTGGGCCAAAAATGGGACATTTTCGGAAAACTAGAGTATTTCCATGAAAGTAACCCAATTTTTTTCTGCCAGAGCCCTGCTTGGATTCATAACAAGCCCTCTGAAGCAGTGGGGCACCGTTCCCAGAAGATTCTACTATTTTTTTGAGATTTTTACAAAAAATACCAAGAAAATTGATTTTTCCTTATTTTTGAAAAAATCAAGTAGAAATGAAACGAAGGTTCAAAAGCAGACCAGCGCTTCTTTCCGGTGTCATCGTGTACTTTCGGTATAGGCGTGTGTGGAATGGCCTTGCAAGAAATCGTGTGAAAATTCGGAGCCGCCAGAGAAGGCCAAAACCAGTGTGCTATAGCCTTGGGTTTTGGGCCAAAAATAGGACATTTCGGAAAACTAGAGTATTTCCATGAAAGTAACCCAATTTTTTACGCGAGCCTGCTTGGATTCATAGTGAGCCCTCACGAGGCGGTGGGGCACCGTTCCCGAGAAGATTCTACTATTTTTTGAGATTTTTACAAAAATACCAAGAAAATTGATTTTTCCTTTTTTTGAAAAAATAAATTAAAAATCAAGCGAAGGTTCAAAAGCTGACCAGCGCTTCTTTCAGGTGTCATCGTGTACTCGGTCTGGGACGTGTGTGGAATGGCCTTATGAAATCGTGTGCAAATTCGGAGCCGCGCAGAGAAGGCCAAAACCAGTGTGCTATAGCCTTGGGTTTTGGGCCAAAAATAGGACATTTCGGAAAACTAGAGTATTTCTATGAAAGTAACAATTTTTTCTGCGAGCCACGCTTGGATTCATATGAGCCCTCACGAGCGGTGGGGCACCGTTCCGGAAGATTCTACTATTTTTTGAGATTTTTGCAAAAATACCAAGAAAATTGATTTTTCCTTATTTTTGAAAAAATCAAGTAAAAATCAAGCGAAGGTTCAAAAGCAGACCGCGCTTCTTTCCAGTGTCATCGTGTACTCGATGCTGAGGCGTGTGTGGAATGGCCTTGCAGAAATCGTGTGAAAATTCGGAGCCGCCAGAGAAGGCCAAAACCAGTGTGCTATAGCCTTGGGTTTTGGGCCAAAAATAGGACATTTCGGAAAACTAGAGTATTTCTATGAAAGTAACCCAATTTTTACTGCGAGCCACGCTTGGATTCATACGAGCCCTCACGAGGCGGTGGGGCACCGGTTCCAGAAAGATTCTACTATTTTTTGAGATTTTTACAAAAATACCAAGAAAATTGATTTTTCCATATTTTTGAAAAAATCAAGTAGAAATAAACGAAGGTTCAAAAGCAGACCAGCGCTTCTTTCCGGTGTCATCGTGTACTCGGTATGAGGCGTGTGTGGAATGGCCTTGCAAGAAATCGTGTGAAAATTCGGAAGCCGCCCAAGAGAAGGCCAAAACCCGTGTGCTATAGCCTTGGGTTTTGGGCCAAAAATTGGACATTTTCGGAAAACTAGAGTATTTCCATGAAAGTAACCCAATTTTTTCTGCGAGCCACGCTTGGATTCATACGAGCCCTCACGAGGCGGTGGGGCACCGTTCCCGGAAGATTCTACTATTTTTTGAGATTTTTACAAAAATACCAAGAAAATTGATTTTTCCTTATTTTTGAAAAAAATAAATTAAAAATCAAGCGAAGGTTCAAAGCTGACCAGCGCTTCTTTCAGGTGTCATCGTGTACTCGGTCTGGGGCGTGTGTGGAATGGCCTTGTAGAAATCGTGTGCAAATTCGGAGCCGCGCAGAGAAGGCCAAAACCAGTGTGCTATAGCCTTGGGTTTTGGGCCAAAATAGGACATTTTCGGAAAACTAGAGTATTTCTATAAGTAACCTGATTTTTTCTGCCATAGCCTTGTTTGGATTAAATAGCGAGCCCTCTGAGCGGTGGGGCACCATTCCCGGAAGATTCTACTATTTTTTGAGATTTTTGTAAAAATTCCAAGAAAATTGATTTTTCCTTATTTTTGAAAAAATAAAGTAAAAATCAAGCGAAGGTTCAAAAGCAGACCAGCGCTTCTTTACGTGTCATCGTGTACTCGATGCTGAGGCGTGTGTGGAATGGCCTTGCAAGAAATCGTGTGCAAATTCGGAGCCAGCGCAGAGAAGGCCAAAACCGGTGTGCTACTGACCTTGGGTTTTGGGCCAAAAATAGGACATTTTCGGAAAACTAGAGTATTTCTATGAAGTAACCCAATTTTTTCTGCGAGCCACGCTTGGATTCATAACGAGCCCTCTGAAGCAGTGGGGCACCGTTCCGAGAAGATTCTACTATTTTTTTGAGATTTTTTACAAAAATACCAAGAAAATTGATTTTTCCTTATTTTTGAAAAAATCAAGTAAAAATCAAGCGAAGGTTCAAAGCTGACCCGCACTTCTTTCCGGTGTCATCGTGTACTTAGATACAGACGTGTGTGGAATGGCCTTGCAAGAAATCGTGTGCAAATTCGGAAGCCGCGCAAGAGAAGGCCAAAACCCGTGTGCTATAGCCTTGGGTTTTGGGCCAAAAATTGGACATTTTCGGAAAACTAGAGTATTTCCATGAAAGTAACCCAATTTTTTCTGCAGAGCCACCTTGGATTCATAACAAGCCCTCACGAAGCGATGGGGCACCGTTCCCGGAAGATTCTACTATTTTTTTGACATTTTTTACAAAAAATACCAAGAAAATTGATTTTTCCCTTATTTTTTGAAAAAATCAAGTAAAAATCAAACGAAGGTTCAAAAGCTGACCAGCGCTTCTTTCCATGTCATCGTGTACTTCGGTCTGGGCGTGTGTAGAATAGCCTTGCAAGAAATCGTGTGAAAATTCGGAGCCGCACAGAGAAGGCCAAAACCAGTGTGCTATAGGCATGGGTTTTGTGCCAAAAATAGGACATTTTGGGAAAACTAGAGTATTTCTATGAAAGTAACTCGATTTTTCTCTGCGAGCCACATTTACATTAAATATGAGCCCTCACAGGCGGTGGGGCACCGTTCCCGGAAGATTCTACTATTTTGTTTGAGATTTTGTGCAAAAATACCAAGAAAATTGATTTTTCACTTATTTTTGAAAAAATCAAGTAAAAATCAAGCGAAGGTTCAAAACTAACCAGCGCTTCTTTCCGGTGTCATCGTGTACTCGGTCTGGGACGTGTGTGGAATTGACTTGCAAGAAATCGTTATGAAAATTCGGAGCCGCCAAGAGAAGGCCAAAACCAGTGTGCTATAGGCATGGGTTTTGTGCCAAAAATAGGACATTTCGGAAAACTAGAGTATTTCCATGAAAGTAACTCGATTTTTTCTGCGAGCCTACTTGGATTCATAACGAGCCCTCACAGGCGGTGGGGCACCGTTCCGGAAGATTCTACTATTTTTTGACATTTTTACAAAAATACCAAGAAAATTGATTTTCCCTTATTTTTGAAAAAATCAAGTAGAAATAAACGAAGGTTCAAAACGGACCTGCGCTTCTTTCCAGTGTCATAGTGTACTTCGGTCTGAGGCGTGTGTGGAATGGCCTTGCAAGAAATCGTGTGAAAATTCGGAAGCCGCCCAAGAGAAGGCCAAAACCCGTGTTTTATAGGCTTGGGTTTTGGGCCAAAAATGGGACATTTTCGGAAAACTAGAGTATTTCCATGAAAGTAACCCAATTTTTTTCTGCCAGAGCCCTGCTTGGATTCATAACGAGCCCTCTGAAGCAGTGGGGCACCGTTCCCGGAAGATTCTACTATTTTTTGAGATTTTTGCAAAAATACCAAGAAAATTGATTTTTCACTTATTTTTGAAAAAATCAAGTAAAAATCAAGCGAAGGTTCAAAAGCCGACCTGCGCTTCTTTCAGGTGTCATCGTGCACTTAGATACTGAGACATGTGTGGAATGGCTTTGCAAGAAATCGTGTGAAAATTCGGAGCCGCACAAGAGAGGCCAAAACCAGTGTGCTATAGGCATGGGTTTTGGGCCAAAAATAGGACATTTGGGAAAACTAGAGTATTTCTATAAAGTAACCTGATTTTTTCTGCGAGCCACATTTGGATTAATAGCGAGCCCTCACGAGCGGTGGGGCACCGTTCCCAAGAAGATACTACTATTTTGTTTGAGATTTTGTGCAAAAATACCAAGAAAATTGATTTTTCCTTATTTTTTGAAAAAAATCAAGTAAAAATCAAACGAAGGTTCAAAAGCCGACCGCGCTTCTTTCACGTCATCGTGTACTCGATCTGAGGCGTGTGTAGAATAGCCTTGGAAGAAATCGTGTGAAAATTCGGAGCCGCACAGAGAAGGC
This sequence comes from Murraya koenigii, assembly GCA_025617385.1. Taxonomy (NCBI): domain Eukaryota; kingdom Viridiplantae; phylum Streptophyta; class Magnoliopsida; order Sapindales; family Rutaceae; genus Murraya; species Murraya koenigii. Next base: position 37,703,962 of record CM046814.1, on the reverse strand, counting down.
CAAAACCGGTGTGCTATAGGCATGGGTTTTGTGCCAAAAATGGGACATTTCGGGAAAACTAGAGTATTTCTATGAAAGTAACCCGATTTTTCTCTGCCAGAGCCCTGTTTGGATTCGTAACGAGCCCTCTGAAGCAGTGGGGCACCGTTCCCAGAAGATTCTACTATTTTGTTTGAGATTTTGTGCAAAAAATACCAAGAAAATTGATTTTTCCCTTATTTTTTGAAAAAAATAAAGTAAAAATCAAACGAAGGTTCAAAACTGACCCGCGCTTCTTTCGGTGTCATCGTGCACTCAGTACAGTCATGTGTAGAATGGCTTTGCAAGAAATCGTGTGAAAATTCGGAAGCCGCACAAGAGAAGGCCAAAACCCATGTGCTATAGGCATGGGTTTTGGGCTAAAAATGGGACATTTTGGGAAAACTAGAGTATTTCTATGAAAGTAACCCGATTTTTCTCTTCGAGCCACTGTTTGGATTAAATAGCGAGCCCTCACGAGGCGGTGGGGCACCGTTCCCGGAAGATTCTACTATTTTGTTTAGATTTTTGCAAAAATACCAAGAAAATTGATTTTTCACTTATTTTTGAAAAAATAAAGTAAAAATCAAACAAAGGTTCAAAAGCCGACCACGCTACTTTCCTTGTCATCGTGTACTCGATCTGAGGCGTGTGTGGAATGGCCTTGCAAGAAATCGTATGAAAATTCGGAAGCCGCAAGAGAAGGCCATAACTCGTGTGCTTATAGGCTTGGGTTTTGGGCTAAAAATGGGACATTTGGGAAAACTAGAGTATTTCTATGAAAGTAACTCGATTTTTTCTGCCAAAGCCATGCTTGGATTAAATAGTGAGCCCTCTGAAGCGGTGGGGCACCGTTCCCGGAAGGTTTTATATTTTTGGTGTTTTTGGATAAAATACCAAGAAAATTGATTTTTCACTTATTTTTGAAAAAATCAATTAAAAATCAAATGAAGGTTCAAAAGCCAGCTCGTGATTCTTCCGGTGTCATCGTGTACCTAGTAAAGACCTATGTGTAATGGGCTTGCGAGAAATCGTGTGAAAATTCGAAGCCGCCAAGAGAAGGCCAAAACCGGTGTGCTTTAGTCTTGGGTTTTTGGCCAAAAATGGGACATTTTTGGAAAACTAGAGTATTTCTATGAAATTAACCCGATTTATCTCTGCGAGAACCCTGTTTGGATTCGTAACGAGCCCTCTAAAGCATTAGGGCATCGTTCCGAGAAGGTTCTTTAATTTTTTTGTGATTTTTTGGAAAAAATACCATGAAAATTGATTTTTCATTTATTTTTGAAAAAATCAATTAAAAATCAAGCGAAGGTTCAAAGCAGACTCGTGATTCTTCCGGTGTCATCGTGTACCTAGTAAAGACACGTGTGGAATGGACTTGCGAAATCGTGCGAAAGTTCGAAGCCGCCAGAGAAGGCCAAAACCCGTGTGCGATAGGCTTGGGTTTTGGGCCAAAAATGGGACATTTTGGGAAAACTAGAGTATTTCTATGAAAGTAACCCGATTTATCGCTGCCAGAGCCCTGTTTGGATTCGTAAAGAGCCCTCTGAAGCAGTGGGGCACCGTTCCCAGAAGATTCTACTATTTTTTTGACATTTTTTACAAAAAATACCAAGAAAATTGATTTTTCCCTTATTTTTTGAAAAAAATCAAGTAGAAATGAAACGAAGGTTCAAAACAGACCCGCGCTTCTTTCCGTGTCATCGTGTACTCGATCTGAGGCGTGTGTGGAATGGCCTTGCAAGAAATCGTGTGAAAATTCGGAAGCCGCCCAAGAGAAGGCCAAAACCCGTGTGCTATAGGCTTGGGTTTTGGGCAAAAAATGGGACATTTTCGGAAAACTAGAGTATTTCCATGAAAGTAACCCAATTTTTTCTGCGAGCCACCTTGGATTCATACTGAGCCCTCACGAGCGGTGGGGCACCGTTCCCGGAAGATTCTACTATTTTTTGAGATTTTTTGCAAAAATACCAAGAAAATTGATTTTTCACTTATTTTTGAAAAAATCAAGTAAAAATCAAACGAAGGTTCAAAACTGACCTGCGCTTCTTTCCGTGTCATCGTGTACTTCGGTCTGAGACATGTGTAGAATGGCTTTGCAAGAAATCATGTGAAAATTCGGAGCCGCTAAGAGAAGGCCAAAACCAGTGTGCTATAGGCATGGGTTTTGGGCCAAAATCAGGACATTTGGGAAAACTAGAGTATTTCTATGAAGTAACCTGATTTTCTCTGCCGGAGCCTGTTTGGATTCAATAGCGAGCCCTCACGAGTAGTGGGGCACCGTTCCCGGAAGATTCTACTATTTTGTTTCAGATTTTTTGCAAAAAATACCAAGAAAATTGATTTTTCACTTATTTTTTGAAAAAAATCAAGTAAAAATCAAACGAAGGTTCAAAAATGACCCGCGCTTCTTTCCTTGTCATCGTGTACTCGATGCAGGATGTGTGTGGAATAGCCTTGCAAGAAATCGTGTGAAAATTCGGAGCCGCCAAGAGAAGGCCAAAACCAGGTGTGCTATAGGCACGGGTTTTGTGCCAAAAATAGGACATTTTGGGAAAACTATAGTATTTCTATGAAAGTAACTCGATTTTTACTGCGAGCCTCATTTGGATTACATATGAGCCCTCTCGAAGCGGTGGGGCACCGTTCCGAGAAGATTCTACTATTTTTTGAGATTTTTGCAAAAATACCAAGAAAATTGATTTTCCCATATTTTTGAAAAAATCAATAAAAATCAAGCGAAGTTTCAAAAGCCGACCAGCGCTTCTTTCCAGTGTCATCGTGCACTCGATCTGGAGCGATGTGTAGTATGGCTTTGCAAGAAATCGTGTGAAAATTCGGAGCCGCACAGAGAAGGCCAAAACACGTGTGCTTATAGGCATGGGTTTTGGGCCAAAAATAGGACATTTTGGGAAAACTAGAGTATTTCTATGAAGTAACCTGATTTTTTCTGCGGAGCTACTGTTTGGATTACATAGCGAGCCCTACGAAGCGGTGGGGCACCGTTCCCGGAAGATTCTACTATTTTGTTTGAGATTTTTGCAAAAATACCAAGAAAATTGATTTTCAATTATTTTTGAAAAAATCAAGTAAAAATCAAACAAAGGTTCAAAAGCCGACCAGCTTCTTTCCTTGTCATCGTGTACTCTGATACAGACGTGTGTGGAATGGCCTTGCAAGAAATCGTATGAAAATTCGGAAGCCGCGCAAGAGAAGGCCAAAACCCGTGTGCTATAGGCCTGGGTTTTGTGCCAAAAATGGGACATTTTGGGAAAACTAGAGTATTTCTATGAAGTAACTCGATTTTTTACTGCGAGCCTCATTTGGATTAAATAGCGAGCCCTCACGAGGCGGTGGGGCACCGTTCCCGGAAGATTCTACTATTTTTTGAGATTTTTGCAAAAATACCAAGAAAATTGATTTTTCCTTATTTTTGAAAAAATCAAGTAAAAATCAAGCGAAGTTTCAAAAGCTGACCAGCGCTTCTTTCCGGTGTCATCGTGCACTTCGGTCTGAGACGTGTGTAGTATGGCTTTGCAAGAAATCATGTGAAAATTCGGAAGCCGCACAAGAGAAGGCCAAAACCCGTGTGCTATAGGCATGGGTTTTGGGCCAAAAATGGGACATTTTTGGAAAACTAGAGTATTTCTATGAAAGTAACTCGATTTTTATCTGCTAGAGCCTGTTTGGATTAAATAGCGAGCCCTCACGAAGCGAGTGGGGCACCGTTCCCGGAGGATTCTACTATTTTTTGAGATTTTTGCAAAAATACCAAGAAAATTGATTTTCACTTATTTTTGAAAAAATCAATTAAAAATCAAGCGAAGGTTCAAAACCGACCAGGGGCTTCTTCCAGTGTCATCGAGTGCTCGACGCTGAAGTGTGTCGAACGGCCTTGCAAGAAATCGTGTGAAAATTCGGAAGCCGCCCAAGAGAAGGCCAAAACACGTGTGTTATAGGCTTGGGTTTTGGGCCAAAAATGGGACATTTTGGGAAAACTAGAGTATTTCTATGAAAGTAACCCGATTTTTCTGCGCGAGCCTATTTGGAATACATAGCGAGCCCTCTGCAAGCATTGGGGCACCGTTCCCGGATGATTCGACTATTTTTTGAGATTTTTGCAAAAATACCAAGAAAATTGATTTTTCCGTTATTTTTGAAAAAATCAAGTAAAAATCAAGCGAAGTTTCAAAACTAACCAGCGCTTCTTTACGTGTCATCGTGTACTCGGTCTGAGACGTGTGTGGATTGGCCTTGCAAGAAATCGTGTGAAAATTTGGAGCCATGAGAAAGGCCAAAACACGTGTGCTTATAGGCTTGGGTTTTGGGCCAAAAATAGGACATTTTGGGAAAACTAGAGTATTTCTATGAAAGTAACTCGATTTATCGCTGCTAGAGCCTATTTGGATTAAATAGCGAGCCCTCTGAAGCAGTGGGGCACCGTTCCCAGAAGATTCTACTATTTTTTCGAGATTTTTTGCAAAAAATACCAAGAAAATTGATTTTTCACTTATTTTTTGAAAAAAATCAATTAAAAATCAAACGAAGGTTCAAAACCGACCGGCGCTTCTTCCCGTGTCATCGTGTGCTCGGTCAGAAGTGTGTCGAACGGCTTTGTAGAAATCGTGTGAAAATTCGGAGCCGCCAAGAGAAGGCCAAAACACGTGTGCTTATAGGCTTGGGTTTGGGCCAAAAATGGGACATTTGGGAAAACTAGAGTATTTCTATGAAAGTAACTCGATTTTTCTCTGCGAGCCATGTTTGGATTAAATAGCGAGCCCTCTGAAGCATCGGGGCACCGTTCCTAGAAGATTCAACTATTTTTTTGAGATTTTTTGCAAAAAATACCAAGAACATTGATTTTTCCCTTATTTTTTGAAAAAAATCAAGTAAAAATCAAACGAAGGTTCAAAACTGACCAGCGCTTCTTTCCTTGTCATCGTGGACTCGGTCTGAGGCGTGTGTGGAATGGCCTTGCAAGAAATCGTATGAAAATTCGGAGCCATCGAAGAAGGCCAAAACCAGTGTCTTATAGGCTTGGGTTTTGGCCAAAAATGGACGTTTTGGCCAAAATGGGACGTTTTGGCCAAAATGGGACGTTTTGGCCAAAAATGGGACATTTTGGAAAACTAGAGTATTTCTATGAAAGTAACACGATTTATCTCTGCGAGCCCTGTTTGGATTAAATAGCGAGCCCTCCGAAGCGGTGGGCACCGTTCACGGAAGGTTCTACTATTTTTGGTGTTTTTGGATAAAATACCAAGAAAATTGATTTTTCACTTATTTTTGAAAAAATCAATTTGAAATCAAGCGAAGGTTAAAAGCGGGCTCATGATTCTTCCGTGTCATCGTGTACTCGGTAAAAGTCGTGTGTGGAATGGGCTTGCGGAAATCATGTGAAAATTCGAAGCGCCAGAGAAGGACAAAACCAGTGTGCTATAGGCTTGGGTTTTGGGCCAAAAATAGGACATTTTGGAAAACTAGAATATTTCTATGAAAGTAACACGATTTATCTCTGTCGAGCCACTGTTTCGATTAAATATGAGCCCTCTCAAGCGGTGAGCACCGTTCACGGAAGGATTCTACTATTTTTTGGTGTTTTTGGATAAAATACCAAGAAAATTGATTTTCAGCTTATTTTTGAAAAAAATCAATTTGAATTCAAGCGAAGGTTAAAAGCGGGCTCATGATTCCTCCGTGTCATCGTGTACCCGGTAAAGTCGTGTGTGGAATGGGCTTGCGGAAATCGTGTGAAAATTCGAAGCCGCTGAGAAGGCCAAAACCAGTGAGCTATAGGCTTGGGTTTTGGCCAAAAATAGGACATTTTGGAAAACTAGAGTATTTCTATGAAGTAATCAGATTTATCTCGGCGAGCCTGTTTGGATTAAGTAACGAGCCATCCGAAGCGGTGGGTACCGTTCACGGAAGGTTCTACTATTTTTGGTGTTTTTGGATAAAATACCAAGAAAATTGATTTTCACTTATTTTTGAAAAAATCAATTAAAAATCAAGCGAAGGTTAAAAGCGAGGCTCGTGATTCTTCCCATGTCATCGTGTACCCAATAAAGTCGTGTGTGGAATGGGCTTGCGAAATCATGTGAAAATTCGAAGCGCATGAGAAGGCCAAAACCCGGTGTGCTATAGGCTTGGGTTTTGGGCCAAAAAGGACATTTTGGAAAACTAGAGTATTTCTATGAAAGTAACACGATTTATCTCTGTCGAGCCACTGTTTCGATTCATAACAAGCCCTCTCAAGCGGTGGGCACCGTTCACGGAAGGTTCTACTATTTTTGGTGTTTTTTGGATAAAATACCAAGAAAATTGATTTTCAGCTTATTTTTGAAAAAATCAATTTGAATTCAAGCGAAGGTTAAAAGCGGGCTCATGATTCCTCCGTGTCATCGTGTACCCGGTAAAGTCGTGTGTGGAATGGGCTTGCGGAAATCGTGTGAAAATTCGAGCGCCAGAGAAGGCCAAAACCGTGAGCTATAGGCTTGGGTTTTGGCCAAAATAGGACATTTTGGAAAACTAGAGTATTTCTATGAAAGTAATCAGATTTATCTCGGCGAGCCACTGTTTGGATTAAGTAACGAGCCATCCGAAGCGGTGGGCACCGTTCACGAGAAGGTTCTACTATTTTTTGGTGTTTTTTTTGGATAAAATACCAAGAAATTGATTTTTCACTTATTTTTGGAAAAAAATCAATTTGAATTCAAGCGAAGGTTAAAAGCGGGCTCGTGATTCTTCCGTGTCATCGTGTACCCGATAAAGTCGTGTGTGGAATGGGCTTGCGGAAATCATGTGAAAATTTAGAAGCCGCAGAGAAGGCCAAAACCCGTGTGCTATAGGCTTGGGTTTTGGCCAAAAATGGGACATTTTGGAAAACTAGAGTATTTCTATGAAAGTAACACGATTTATCTACTGCGAGCCACTGTTTCGATTAAGTAGCGAGCCATCCGAAGCGATGGGCACCGTTCACGGAAGGTTCTACTATTTTTGGTGTTTTTGGATAAAATACCAAGAAAATTGATTTTCACTTATTTTTTAAAAAATCAATTAAAAGTCAAGCGAAAGGTTAAAAGCAGGCTCGTGATTCTTCCGTGTCATCGTGTACCCGAGTAAAGTCGTGTGTGGAATGGACTTGCGAAATCATGTGAAAATTCGAAGCGCAAGAGGAGGCCAAAGCCGGTGTGCTATAGGCTTGGGTTTTGGGCCAAAAATGGGACATTTTTGGAAAACTAGAGTATTTCTATGAAAGTAACACGATTTATCTCTGTCAAAGCCCTATTTCCATTCGTAACGAGCCCTCTAAAGCAGCGGGCACCGTTCACAGAAGGTTCTACTATTTTTTGGTGTTTTTTTGGATTAAATACCAAGAAAATTGATTTTTCACTTATTTTTTTAAAAAAATCAATTTGAAATCAAACGAAGGTTAAAAGCAGGCTCGCGATACATCCCGTGTCATCGTGTACCCGATAAAGTCGTGTGTGGAATGGGCTTGCGGAAATCGTGTGAAAATTCGAAGCGCCAGAGAAGGCCAAAACCCATGTGCTATAGGCTTGGGTTTTGGGCCAAAAATAGGACATTTTGGAAAACTAGAATATTTCTATGAAGTAACACGATTTATCTCTGTCGAGCCTGTTTCGATTAAATAGCGAGCCCTCTAAGCGGTGAGGCACCGTTCACGAGAAGGTTCTACTATTTTTGGTGTTTTTGGATAAAATACAAAGAAAATTGATTTTTCAATTATTTTTGGAAAAAATCAATTTGAATTCAAGCGAAGGTTAAAAGCGGGCTCGTGATTCTTCCGGTGTCATCGTGTACCCGATGAAAGTCGTGTGTGGAATGGGCTTGCGGAAATCATGTGAAAATTTAGAAGCCATGAGAAGGCCAAAACCAGTGTCTTATAGGCTTGGGTTTTGGCCAAAAATGGGACATTTTGGAAAACTAGAGTATTTCTATGAAAGTAACACGATTTATCTCTGCCGAGCCACTATTTCGATTAAGTAACGAGCCATCTGAAGCAGTGGGCACCGTTCACGGAAGGTTCTACTATTTTTGGTGTTTTTGATAAAATACCAAGAAAATTGATTTTTCACTTATTTTTGAAAAAATCAATTTGAAATCAAGCGAAGGTTCAAAAGCGGCTCGTGATTCTTCCGTGTCATCGTGTACCCGAGTAAAGTCGTGTGTGGAATGGGCTTGCAGAAATCGTGTGAAAGTTGCGAAGCCGCCCAAGAGAAGGCCAAAACCCGTGTGCTATAGGCCTGGGTTTTGTGCCAAAAATGGGACATTTTGGGAAAACTAGAGTATTTCTATGAAAGTAACCCGATTTTTTTCTGCCAGAGCCTCTTTTGGATTCGTAACGAGCCCTCTGAAGCAGTGGGGCACCGTTCCCAGAAGATTCTACTATTTTTTTGAGATTTTTTGCAAAAAATACCAAGAAAATTGATTTTTCCCTTATTTTTGAAAAAATCAAGTAAAAATCAAGCGAAGTTTCAAAAGCTGACCAGCTTCTTTACGTGTCATCGTGTACTCGGTCTGAGGCGTGTGTGGAATGGCCTTGCAAGAAATCGTGTGAAAATTTGGAGCCGCCAGAGAAGGCCAAAACACATGTGCTTATAGGCTTGGGTTTGGGCCAAAAATGGGACATTTTGGGAAAACTAGAGTATTTCTATGAAGTAACCCAATTTATCACTGCCGAGCCCTGTTTGGATTAAATAGCGAGCCCTCACGAGGCGGTGGGGCACCGTTCCCGGAAGATTCTACTATTTTTCGAGATTTTTGCAAAAATACCAAGAAAATTGATTTTTCACTTATTTTTGAAAAAATCAATTAAAAATCAAGCGAAGGTTCAAAAGCAGACCGGCGCTTCTTCCGGTGTCATCGTGTGCTCGATCTGGAAGTGTGTCGAGCGGCCTTGTAGAAATCGTGTGAAAATTCGGAGCCGCCCAAGAGAAGGCCAAAGCACGTGTGCTATAGAGCTTGGGTTTTGGGCCAAAATGGGACATTTTGGGAAAACTAGAGTATTTCTATGAAAGTAACTCGATTTTTCTCTGCCGAGCCATGTTTGGATTTATAGTGAGCCCTCTGAAGCAGTGGGGCACCGTTCCCAGAATATTCTACTATTTTTTGAGATTTTTGCAAAAATACCAAGAAAATTGATTTTTCCATATTTTTGAAAAAATCAAGTAAAAATCAAGCGAAGTTTCAAAAGCGACCAGCGCTTCTTTACGTGTCATCGTGTACTCGGTCTGGAGCGTGTGTGGAATGGCCTTACAAGAAATCGTGTGAAAATTTGGAAGCCGCCAGAGAAGGCCAAAACACATGTGCTATAGGCTTGGGTTTTGGGCCAAAAATGGGACATTTGGGAAAACTAGAGTATTTCTATGAAAGTAACCCAATTTATATCTGCCAGAGCCTGTTTGGATTAAATAGCGAGCCCTCACGAGCGGTGGGGCACCGTTCCGGAAGATTCTACTATTTTTCGAGATTTTTGCAAAAATACCAAGAAAATTGATTTTCACTTATTTTTGAAAAAATCAATTAAAAATCAAGCGAAGGTTCAAAAGCCGACCGGCGCTTCTTCCAGTGTCATCGTGTGCTTTCGATCTGAAGTGTGTCGAGCGGCCTTGTGAAATCGTGTGAAAATTCGGAGCCGCCAAGAGAAGGCCAAAGCACGTGTGCTATAGGCTTGGGTTTGGGCCAAAAATGGGACATTTTGGGAAAACTAGAGTATTTCTATGAAAGTAACTTGATTTTCTCTGCCGGAGCCTGTTTGGATTAAATAGCGAGCCCTCACGAAGCGGTGGGGCACAGTTCCACGAAGATTCTACTATTTTTCGAGATTTTTGCAAAAATACCAAGAAAATTGATTTTTCACTTATTTTTGAAAAAAATCAATTAAAAATCAAGCGAAGGTTCAAAAGCCGACAGGCGCTTCTTCCGGTGTCATCGTGTGCTCGGTCTGAAGTGTGTCGAACGGCCTTGTAGAAATCGTGTGAAAATTCGGAGCCGCCCAAGAGAAGGCCAAAACACATGTGCTATAGGCTTGGGTTTTGGGCCAAAAATGGGACATTTGGGAAAACTAGAGTATTTCTATGAAAGTAACTTGGATTTTTCTCTGCGAGCCATGTTTGGATTAAATAGCGAGCCCTCTGAAGTAGTGGGGCACCGTTCCCGAGAATATTCTACTATTTTTTGAGATTTTTGCAAAAATACCAAGAAAATTGATTTTTCCTTATTTTTGAAAAAATCAAGTAAAAATCAAGCGAAGTTTCAAAAGCTGACCAGCGCTTCTTTACGTGTCATCGTGTACTCGGTCTGAGGCGTGTGTGGAATGGCCTTACAAGAAATCGTGTGAAAATTTGGAGCAGCCCAGAGAAGGCCAAAACACAGTGTGCTATAGGCTTGGGTTTTGGGCCAAAAATGGGACATTTTGGGAAAACTAGAGTATTTCTATGAAAGTAACCCAATTTATCATCTGCGAGCCACTGTTTGGATTAAATAGCGAGCCCTCTGAGGCAGTGGGCCACCGTTCCCGGAAGATTCTACTATTTTTTCGAGATTTTTGCAAAAATACCAAGAAAATTGATTTTCACTTATTTTTGAAAAAATCAATTAAAAATCAAGCGAAGGTTCAAAAGCAGATCGGCGCTTCTTCCGTGTCATCGTGTGCTCGGTCTGAAGTGTGTCGAGCGGCCTTGTAAGAAATCGTGTGAAAATTCGGAAGCCGCCCAAGAGAAGGCCAAAGCACGTGTGCTATAGGCTTGGGTTTTGGGCCAAAAATGGGACATTTTGGGAAAACTAGAGTATTTCTATGAAAGTAACCCGATTTTTCTCTGCGAGCCACATTTGGATTAATACATGAGCCCTCACGAGCGGTGGGGCACCGTTCCACGAAGATTCTACTATTTTTTGAGATTTTTGCAAAAATACCAAGAAAATTGATTTTCACTTATTTTTGAAAAAATCAATTAAAAATCAAGCGAAGGTTCAAAAGCAAACGGCGCTTCTTCCAGTGTCATCGTGTGCTTTCGATCTGAAGTGTGTCGAACGGCCTTGTAAGAAATCGTGTGAAAATTCGGAGCCGCCAAGAGAAGGCCAAAGCACGTGTGCTATAGGCTTGGGTTTTGGGCCAAAAATGGGACATTTGGGAAAACTAGAGTATTTCTATGAAGTAACTCGATTTTTCTCTGCGAGCCTGTTTGGATTAAATAGCGAGCCCTCACGAAGCGGTGGGGCACCGTTCCCAGAAGATTCTACTATTTTTCGAGATTTTTGCAAAAATACCAAGAAAATTGATTTTCACTTATTTTTGAAAAAATCAATTAAAAATCAAGCGAAGGTTCAAAGCAAGCCGGCGCTTCTTCTCGTGTCATCGTGTACTCGGTGCGAAGTGTGTCGAGCGGCCTTGTAGAAATCGTGTGAAAATTCGGAGCCGCCCAGAGAAGGCCAAAGCACGTGTGCTTATAGGCTTGGGTTTTGGGCCAAAAATGGGACATTTGGGAAAACTAGAGTATTTCTATAAAGCAACCCGATTTTTCTGCGCGAGCCACATTTGGATTAAATAGTGAGCCCTCACGAAGCATTGGGGCACCGTTCCCAGAAGATTCAACTATTTTTTAGACATTTTTTTAAAAAAATACCAAGAACATTGATTTTTCCTTTATTTTTGAAAAAAACAAGTAAAAATCAAACGAAGGTTCAAAACTGACCCGCGCTTCTTTCCTTGTCATCGTGGACTCGGTCTGAGACGTGTGTGGAATGGCCTTGCAAGAAATCGTATGAAAATTCGGAAGCCATGAGAAGGCCAAAACCAGTGTGCTATAGGCTTGGGTTTGGGCCAAAAATAGGACATTTTGGGAAAACTAGAGTATTTCTATGAAAGTAACTTGATTTTCTCTGCGGAGCCTGTTTGGATTAAATAGTGAGCCCTCACGAGGCGGTGGGGCACCGTTCCCGGAAGATTTTACTATTTTTTGAGATTTTTGCAAAAATACCAAGAAAATTGATTTTCCTTATTTTTGAAAAAATCAAGTAAAAATCAAGCGAAGTTTCAAAAGCCGACCAGCGCTTCTTCACGTGTCATCGTGTACTCGGTCTGAGGCGTGTGTGGAATGGCCTTACAGAAATCGTGTGAAAATTTGGGCAGCCATGAGAAGGCCAAAACACATGTGCTTATAGGCTTGGGTTTTGGGCCAAAAATGGGACATTTTGGGAAAACTAGAGTATTTCTATGAAAGTAACCAATTTATCATCTGCCGAGCCACTGTTTGGATTAAATAGCGAGCCCTCTCGAAGCGGTGGGGCACCGTTCCAGAAGATTCTACTATTTTTTCGAGATTTTTGCAAAAATACCAAGAAAATTGATTTTCACTTATTTTTGAAAAAATCAATTAAAAATCAAGCGAAGGTTCAAAAGCAGACCAGCGCTTCTTCCAGTGTCATCGTGTGCTCGGTCTGAAGTGTGTCGAGCGGCCTTGTAAGAAATCGTGTGAAAATTCGGAAGCCGCCCAAGAGAAGGCCAAAGCACGTGTGCTATAGGCTTGGGTTTTGGGCCAAAAATGGGACATTTTGGGAAAACTAGAGTATTTCTATAAAGTAACCCGATTTTCTCTGCGAGCCTGTTTGGATTAAATAGTGAGCCCTCTGAAGCGGTGGGGCACTCGTTCCACGAAGATTCTACTATTTTTCGAGATTTTTGCAAAAATACCAAGAAAATTGATTTTCACTTATTTTTGAAAAAATCAATTAAAAATCAAGCGAAGGTTCAAAAGCGACTAGCGCTTCTTCACGTGTCATCGTGTGCTCGATGCAGAAGTGTGTCGAGCGGCCTTGTAGAAATCGTGTGAAAATTCGGAAGCCGCATGAGAAGGCCAAAGCACGTGTGCTTATAGGCTTGGGTTTTGGGCCAAAAATGGGACATTTGGGAAAACTAGAGTATTTCTATGAAAGTAACTCGATTTTTCTCTGCGAGCCTGTTTGGATTAAGTATGAGCCCTCACGAGGCGGTGGGGCACTGGTTCCCTGAAGATTCTACTATTTTTCGAGATTTTTGCAAAAATACCAAGAAAATTGATTTTTCACTTATTTTTGAAAAAATCAATTAAAAATCAAGCGAAGGTTCAAAGCAGACCGGCGCTTCTTCCGTGTCATCGTGTGCTTCGATGCGAAGTGTGTCGAGCGGCCTTATGAAATCGTGTGAAAATTCGGAGCCGCCAAGAGAAGGCCAAAGCACGTGTGCTTATAGGCTTGGGTTTTGGGCCAAAAATGGGACATTTTGGGAAAACTAGAGTATTTCTATGAAAGCAACCCGATTTTCTCTGCCCGAGCCACTGTTTAGATTAAGTAGCGAGCCCTCTGAAGCATTGGGGCACCGTTCCCGGAAGATTCAACTATTTTTAGACATTTTTTAAAAAATACCAAGAACATTGATTTTTCCTTTATTTTTGAAAAAAAAAGTAAAAATCAAGCGAAGGTTCAAAAGCCGACCACGCTTCTTTCCTTGTCATCGTGGACTCGATCTGAGGCGTGTGTGGAATGGCCTTGCAAGAAATCGTATGAAAATTCGGAGCCGCAGAGAAGGCCAAAACCAGTGTGCTATAGGCTTGGGTTTTGGGCCAAAAATAGGACATTTTGGAAAACTAAAGTATTTCTATGAAAGTAACACGATTTATCTCTGCGAGCCACTGTTTGGATTAAATAGCGAGCCCTCTGAAGCGGTGGGCACCGTTCCGCGAAGGTTCTACTATTTTTGGTGTTTTTGGATAAAATACCAAGAAAATTGATTTTTCAATTATTTTTCGAAAAAATCAATTTGAATTCAAGCGAAGGTTAAAAGCGAGGCTCGTGACTCTTCCGTGTCATCGTGTACCCGATGAAAGTCGTGTGTGGAATGGGCTTGCAGAAATCATGTGAAAATTTAAAAGCAGCCAGAGAAGGCCAAAACCAGTGTGCTATAGGCTTGGGTTTTGGCCAAAAATAGGACATTTTGGAAAACTAGAGTATTTCTATGAAAGTAACACGATTTATCTACTGCGAGCCTTGTTTGGATTAAATAGTGAGCCCTCACGAGCGGTGGGGCACCGTTCCGGAAGATTCTACTATTTTTCGCGATTTTTGCAAAAATACCAAGAAAATTGATTTTTCACTTATTTTTGAAAAAATCAATTAAAAATCAAGCGAAGGTTCAAAACAGACCGGCGCTTCTTCCGTGTCATCGTGTGCTCGGTCTGAGAAGTGTGTCGAGCGGCCTTGTGAAATCGTGTGAAAATTCGGAGCCGCCAAGAGAAGGCCAAAGCACGTGTGCTATAGGCTTGGGTTTTGGGCCAAAAATGGGACATTTGGGAAAACTAGAGTATTTCTATAAAGTAACCTGATTTTCTCTGCCGAGCCACTGTTTGGATTAAATAGCGAGCCCTCACGAGGCGGTGGGGCACCGTTCACTGAAGATTCTACTATTTTTCGAGATTTTTGCAAAAATACCAAGAAAATTGATTTTTCACTTATTTTTGAAAAAATCAATTAAAAATCAAGCGAAGGTTCAAAAGCAAATGGCGCTTCTTCACGTGTCATCGTGTGCTTGAGTGCGAGTGTGTCGAGCGGCCTTGTGAAATCGTGTGAAAATTCGGAGCCGCCAGAGAAGGCCAAAGCACGTGTGCTATAGGCTTGGGTTTTGGGCCAAAAATGGGACATTTTGGGAAAACTAGAGTATTTCTATGAAAGCAACCCGATTTTTCTCTGCGAGCCACTGTTTGGATTAAGTAGCGAGCCCTCACGAAGCATTGGGGCACCAGTTCCCGGAAGATTCAACTATTTTTAGACATTTTTGCAAAAATACCAAGAACATTGATTTTTCCTTTATTTTTGAAAAAATCAAGTAAAAATCAAGCGAAGGTTCAAAAGCTGACCGCGCTTCTTTCCTTGTCATCGTGGACTCGATCTGAGGCGTGTGTGGAATGGCCTTGCAAGAAATCGTATGAAAATTCGGAGCCGCCAGAGAAGGCCAAAACCAGTGTGCTTATAGGCTTGGGTTTTGGGCCAAAAATAGGACATTTTGGAAAACTAGAATATTTCTATGAAAGTAACACGATTTATCTCTGCGAGCCACTGTTTGGATTAAATAGCTGAGCCCTCTGAGGCGGTGAGCACCGTTCACGAGAAGGTTCTACTATTTTTGGTGTTTTTGGATAAAATACCAAGAAAATTGATTTTTCAATTATTTTTCGAAAAAATCAATTTGAATTCAAGCGAAGGTTAAAAGCGAGGCTCGTGACTCTTCCGGTGTCATCGTGTACCCGATAAAGTCGTGTGTGGAATGGGCTTGCGGAAATCATGTGAAAATTTAGAAGCCATGAGAAGGCCAAAACCCGTGTGCTTATAGGCTTGGGTTTTGGCCAAAAATGGGACATTTTGGAAAACTAGAGTATTTCTATAAAGTAACACGATTTATCTACTGTCGAGCCACTGTTTCGATTAAGTAGCGAGCCATACGAAGCGGTGGGCACCGTTCACGAGAAGGTTACTGCTATTTTTGGTGTTTTTGGATAAAATACCAAGAAAATTGATTTTTCACTTATTTTTTAAAGAAATCAATTAAAAATCAAGCGAAGGTTAAAAGCGAGGCTCGTGATTCTTCCGGTGTCATCGTGTACCCGATAAAGTCGTGTGTGGAATGGGCTTGCGGAAATCGTGTGAAAATTCGGAAGCCGCCAAGAAGG
Organism: Murraya koenigii; assembly: GCA_025617385.1. Classification (NCBI taxonomy): domain Eukaryota; kingdom Viridiplantae; phylum Streptophyta; class Magnoliopsida; order Sapindales; family Rutaceae; genus Murraya; species Murraya koenigii. The sequence continues at coordinate 37,688,219 of CM046814.1, read as the reverse complement.
CCAAAACCCATGTGCTATAGGCTTGGGTTTTGGCCAAAAATGGAACATTTTGGAAAACTAGAATATTTCTATGAAAGTAACACGATTTATCTCTGTCGAGCCACTGTTTCGATTAAGTAGCGAGCCCTCTAAAGCGGCAGGCACCGTTCACGGAAGGTTCTACTATTTTTGAAGTTTTTGGATTAAATACCAAGAAAATTGATTTTTCACTTATTTTTGAAAAAATCAATTTCAAATCAAGCGAAGGTTAAAAGCAGGCTCATGATTCATCCCATGTCATCGTGTACCCGGTAAAGTCGTGTGTGGAATGGGCTTGCGAAATCGTGTGAAAATTCGAAGCCGCAAGAAGGCCAAAACCAGTGTGCTATAGGCTTGGGTTTTGGCCAAAAATGGGACATTTTGGAAAACTAGAGTATTTCTATAAGTAACACGATTTATCTCTGCGAGCCACTGTTTCGATTAAGTAACGAGCCATACGAAGCGGTGGGCACCGTTCACGAGAAGGTTCTACTATTTTTGGTGTTTTTGGATAAAATACCAAGAAAATTGATTTTTCACTTATTTTTTAAAAAATCAATTAAAAATCAAGCGAAGGTTAAAAGCGAGGCTCGTGATTCTTCCGTGTCATCGTGTACCCGATAATGTCGTGTGTGGAATGGGTTTGCGGAAATCATGTGAAAATTCGGAAGCCATGAGAAGGCCAAAACCAGTGTGCTATAGGCTTGGGTTTTGGCCAAAATAGGACATTTTGGAAAACTAGAGTATTTCTATGAAAGTAATCAGATTTATCCGGCGAGCCTTGTTTGGATTAAATAGCGAGCCATCCGAGCGGTGGGCACTCGTTCACGAGAAGGTTCTACTATTTTTGGTGCTTTTTGGATTAAATACCAAGAAAATTGATTTTTCACTTATTTTTGAAAAAAATCAATTTGAATTCAAGCGAAGGTTAAAAGTAGGCTCATGATTCCTCCAGTGTCATCGTGTACCCGATGAAAGTCGTGTGTGGAATGGGCTTGCGGAAATCGTGTGAAAATTCGAAGCAGCCGAGAAGGCCAAAACCAGTGAGCTATAGGCTTGGGTTTTGGCCAAAAATGGGACATTTTGGAAAACTAGAGTATTTCTATGAAAGTAATCAGATTTATCGGCCGAGCCACTGTTTGGATTAAGTAGCGAGCCATCTGAAGCGGTGGGCACCGTTCACAGAAGGTTCTACTATTTTTTGGTGTTTTTGATAAAATACCAAGAAAATTGATTTTCACTTATTTTTGAAAAAATCAATTAAAAATCAAGCGAAGGCTAAAACTAGGCTCATGATTCTTCCGTGTCATCGTGTACCCGGTGAAAGTCGTGTGTGGAATGGGCTTGCGAAATCGTGTGAAAATTCGAAGCCGCTAGAGAAGGCCAAAACCCATGTGCTATAGGCTTGGGTTTTTGGCCAAAAATGGAACATTTTTGGAAAACTAGAGTATTTCTATGAAAGTAACACGATTTATCTCTGTCAGAGCCCTGTTTCGATTAAATAGTGAGCCCTCTAAGCGGTGAGCACCGTTCACGAGAAGGTTCTACTATTTTTGAAGTTTTTTGGATTAAATACCAAGAAAATTGATTTTTCACTTATTTTTGAAAAAATGAATTTCAAATCAAGCGAAGGTTAAAAGCAGGCTCATGATTCATCCAGTGTCATCGTGTACCCGATAAAGTCGTGTGTGGAATGGGCTTGCGGAAATCGTGTCAAAATTCGAAGCAGCCCAAGAAGGCCAAAACCCGTGTGCTATAGGCTTGGGTTTTGCCCAAAAATGGGACCTTTTGGAAAACTAGAGTATTTCTATAAAGTAACACGATTTATCTCTGCGAGCACTGTTTCGATTAAGTAGCGAGCCATACTGAAGCGGTGGGCACCGTTCACGAAGGTTCTACTATTTTTGGTGTTTTTTGGATAAAATACCAAGAAAATTGAATTTTCACTTATTTTTTAAAAAATCAATTAAAAATCAAGCGAGATGTTAAAAGCAGGGCTCGTGATTCTTCCGGTGTCATCGTGTACCCGATAAAGTCGTGTGTGGAATGGGTTTGCGGAAATCATGTGAAAATTCGAAGCCGCCAGAGAAGGCCAAAACTCAGTGTGCTATAGGCTTGGGTTTTGGGCAAAAATAGGACATTTTGGAAAACTAGAGTATTTCTATAAAGTAACACGATTTATCTCTGCGAGCCACTGTTTGGATTAAGTAGCAGGCTCTACGAAGCGGTGAGCACCGATTCACAGAAGGTTCTACTATTTTTGGTGTTTTTGGATAAAATACCAAGAAAATTGATTTTCACTTATTTTTGAAAAAATCAATTTGAAATCAAGCGAAGGTTAAAAGCGAGGCTCGTGATTCTTCCGGTGTCATCGTGTACCCGGTAAAGTCGTGTGTGGAATGGGCTTGCGGAAATCATGTGAAAATTCGAAGCCGAGCCAAGAGAAGGCCAAAACCGGTGTGCTATAGGCTTGGGTTTTGGGCCAAAATAGGACATTTTGGAAAACTAGAATATTTCTATGAAAGTAACATGATTTATCTCTGTCGAGCCACTGTTTCGATTAAGTAGCGAGCCCTCTAAGCGGCGAGACTCAGTTCACGAGAAGGTTCTACTATTTTTTGGTGTTGTTTTGGATAAAATACCAAGAAAATTGATTTTTCACTTATTTTTGAAAAAATCAATTTGAATTCAAGCGAAGGTTAAAAGCGAGGCTCATGATTCCTCCGTGTCATCGTGTACCCGATGAAAGTCGTGTGTGGAATGGGCTTGCGGAAATCGTGTGAAAATTCGAGGCCGCCAGAGAAGGCCAAAACACGTGAGCTATAGGCTTGGGTTTTGGCCAAAAATGGGACATTTTGGAAAACTAGAGTATTTCTATGAAAGTAATCAGATTTATCCGGTAGAGACCTGTTTGGATTAAGTAGCGAGCCATCTGAAGCAGTGGGCACCGTTCACAGAAGGTTCTACTATTTTTTGGTGTTTTTTTTGGATAAAATACCAAGAAAATTGATTTTTCACTTATTTTTGAAAAAAATCAATTTGAATTCAAACAAAAGATAAAAGAAGGCCATGATTCTTCCGGTGTGATCGTGTACCCGATGAAAGTCGTGTGTGGAATGGGCTTGCGGAAATCGTGTGAAAATTCGAAGCCGCCAGAGAAGGCCAAAACCCGTGTGCTTATAGGCTTGGGTTTTGGCCAAAAATGGGACATTTTGGAAAACTAGAGTATTTCTATGAAAGTAATCCGATTTATCCGGCGAGCCACTGTTTGGATTAAGTAGCGAGCCATACGAAGCGGTGGGCACCGTTCACGAGAAGGTTCTACTATTTTTGGTGTTTTTTGGATAAAATACCAAGAAAATTGATTTTTCACTTATTTTTTAAAAAATCAATTAAAAATCAAGCGAAGGTTAAAATTAGGCTCGTGATTCTTCCGTGTCATCGTGTACCCGATAAAGTCGTGTGTAGAATGGGCTTGCGGAAATCCTATGAAAATTCGAAGCCGCAGAGAAGGCCAAAACCGTGTGCTATAGGCTTGGGTTTTGGGCCAAAAATAGGACATTTTGGAAACTAGAATATTTCTATAAAGTAACACGATTTATCTCTGTCGAGCCACTGTTTCGATTAAATAGCGAGCCCTCTAAAGCGGCGAGCCACGGTTCACGGAAGGTTCTAATATTTTTGAAGTTTTTTGGATTAAATACCAAGAAAATTGATTTTTCACTTATTTTTGAAAAAATCAATTTGAATTCAAACGAAAGGTTAAAAGCGAGCTCATGATTCCTCCGGTGTCATCGTGTAACCCGATAAAGTCGTGTGTGGAATGGGCTTGCGGAAATCGTGTGAAAATTCGAAGCGCATGAGAAGGCCAAAACCAGTGAGCTATAGGCTTGGGTTTTGGCCAAAAATAGGACATTTTGGAAAACTAGAGTATTTCTATGAAAGTAATCAGATTTATCCAGCCGAGCCACTGTTTGGATTAAGTAGCGAGCCATCCGAAGCGGTGGGCACCAGTTCACGAGAAGGTTCTACTATTTTTGGTGTTTTTTGGATAAAATACCAAGAAAATTGATTTTTCACTTATTTTTGAAAAAAATCAATTAAAAAATCAAGCGAAGGCTAAAAGCGGTGAGTGATTCTTCCGGTGTCATCGTGTACCCAATAAAGTCGTGTGTGGAATGGGCTTGCGGAAATCGTGTGAAAATTCGAAGCAGCCAGAGAAGGCCAAAACCCATGTGCTTATAGGCTTGGGTTTTGGCCAAAAATGGATCATTTTGGAAAACTAGAGTATTTCTATGAAAGTAACACGATTTATCTACTGTCGAGCCTATTTCGATTAAATATGAGCCCTCTAAAGCGGCGGGCACTCGTTCACGAGAAGGTTCTACTATTTTTGAAGTTTTTTGGATTAAATACCAAGAAAATTGATTTTTCACTTATTTTTGAAAAAATGAATTTCAAATCAAGCGAAGGTTAAAAGCGGGCTCATGATTCATCCAGTGTCATCGTGTACCCGATAAAGTCGTGTGTGGAATGGGCTTGCGGAAATCGTGTCAAAATTCGAAGCCGCCAAGAAGGCCAAAACCAGTGTGCTTATAGGCTTGGGTTTTGCCCAAAATGGGACCTTTTGGAAAACTAGAGTATTTCTATGAAAGTAACACGATTTATCTCTGCGAGCCACTGTTTCGATTAAGTAACGAGCCATACGAAGCGGTGGGCACCATTCACGAGAAGGTTCTACTATTTTTGGTGTTTTTGGATAAAATACCAAGAAAATTGATTTTTCACTTATTTTTTAAAAAATCAATTAAAACTCAAACAAAGGTTAAAAGCGAGGCTCGTGATTCTTCCGGTGTCATCGTGTACCCGAGTAAAGTCGTGTGTGGAATGGGTTTGCGGAAATCATGTGAAAATTCGAAGCAGCCAGAGAAGGCCAAAACCAGTGTGCTTATAGGCTTGGGTTTTGGGCAAAAATAGGACATTTTGGAAAACTAGAGTATTTCTATGAAAGTAACCACGATTTATCTCTGCGAGCCACTGTTTGGATTAAGTAGCAGGCGCTACGAAGCGGTGAGCACCGATTCACGGAAGGTTCTACTATTTTTGGTGTTTTTGGATAAAATACCAAGAAAATTGATTTTTCACTTATTTTTTGAAAAAATCAATTTGAAATCAAGCGAAGGTTAAAAGCGAGGCTCATGATTCTTCCCATGTCATCGTGTACCCGGTAAAAGTCGTGTGTGGAATGGGCTTGCGAAATCATGTGAAAATTCGGAAGCCGCGAGAAGGCCAAAACCAGTGAGCTATAGGCTTGGGTTTTGGCCAAAATAGGACATTTTGGAAAACTAGAAGTATTTCTATAAGTAATCAGATTTATCGGCCGAGCCACTGTTTGGATTAAATAGCTGAGCCCTCTAAAGCGGTGAGCACCGTTCCGAGAAGGTTCTACTATTTTTGAAGTTTTTGGATTAAATACCAAGAAAATTGATTTTTCACTTATTTTTTGAAAAAATGAATTTCAAATCAAGCGAAGGTTAAAAGCGGGCTCATGATTCATCCAGTGTCATCGTGTACCCGATGAAAGTCGTGTGTGGAATGGGCTTGCAGGAAATCGTGTGAAAATTCGAAGCCGCCAAGAAGGTCAAAACCAGTGTGCTTATAGGCTTGGGTTTTGCCCAAAAATGGGACCTTTTGGAAAACTAGAGTATTTCTATAAAGTAACACGATTTATCTCTGCCGAGCCACTGTTTCGATTAAGTAGCGAGCCATACGAGGCGGTGGGCACCGTTCACGGAAGGTTCTACTATTTTTGGTGTTTTTGGATAAAATACCAAGAAAATTGATTTTCACTTATTTTTTAAAAAATCAATTAAAACTCAAGCGAAGGTTAAAAGCGGGCTCGTGATTCTTCCGTGTCATCGTGTACCCGGTAAAAGTCGTGTGTGGAATGGGCTTGCGAAATCATGTGAAAATTCGAAGCCGCCAGAGAAGGCCAAAACCAGTGTGCTTATAGGCTTGGGTTTTGGCCAAAAATAGGACATTTTGGAAAACTAGAATATTTCTATGAAGTAATCAGATTTATCGGTAGAGACCCTGTTTGGATTAAATAGCGAGCCCTCTAAAGCGGTGAGCACCAGTTCACGAGAAGGTTCTACTATTTTTGAAGTTTTTGGATTAAATACCAAGAAAATTGATTTTTCACTTATTTTTGAAAAAATGAATTTCAAATCAAGCGAAGGTTAAAGCGAGGCTCGTGATTCATCCAGTGTCATCGTGTACCCGATAAAGTCGTGTGTGGAATGGGCTTGCGGAAATCGTGTTAAAATTGAAGCGCCTGAGAAGGCCAAAACCCGTGTGCTTATAGGCTTGGGTTTTGCCCAAAAATGGGACCTTTTGGAAAACTAGAGTATTTCTATGAAAGTAATCAAATTTATCAGTAGAGACCTGTTTGGATTAAGTAGCGAGCCATCTGAAGCGGTGGGCACCGATTCACGAGAAGGTTCTACTATTTTTTGGTGTTTTTGGATAAAATACCAAGAAAATTGATTTTCACTTATTTTTTGAAAAAATCAATTTGAATTCAAGCGAAGGTTAAAAGCAGGGCTCATGATTCCTCCGGTGTCATCGTGTAACCCGATGAAAGTCGTGTGTGGAATGGGCTTCACGAAATCGTGTGAAAATTCGAGCAGCCATGAGAAGGCCAAAACCAGTGAGCTATAGGCTTGGGTTTTGGCCAAAATAGGACATTTTGGAAAACTAGAGTATTTCTATGAAAGTAATCAGATTTATCGAGCGAGCCACTGTTTGGATTAAATAGCGAGCCATACGAAGCGATGGGCACCGTTCACAGAAGGTTCTACTATTTTTGGTGTTTTTGGATAAAATACCAAGAAAATTGATTTTCACTTATTTTTGAAAAAAATCAATTAAAAATCAAGCGAAGGCTAAAAGCAGGTGGTGATTCTTCCAGTGTCATCGTGTACCCAATAAAGTCGTGTGTGGAATGGGCTTGCGGAAATCGTGTGAAAATTCGAAGCCGCATGAGAAGGCCAAAACCCATGTCTTATAGGCTTGGGTTTTGGCCAAAATGGATTATTTTGGAAAACTAGAGTATTTCTATGAAAGTAACACGATTTATCTACTGTCGAGCCACTGTTTCGATTAAATAACGAGCCCTCTAAGCGGTGAGGCACCGTTCCACGAGAAGGTTCTACTATTTTTGAAGTTTTTTGGATTAAATACCAAGAAAATTGATTTTTCACTTATTTTTGAAAAAATGAATTTCAAATCAAGCGAAGGTTAAAAGCGAGGCTCATGATTCATCCAGTGTCATCGTGTACCCGATAAAGTCGTGTGTGGAATGGGCTTGCGGAAATCGTGTCAAAATTCGAAGCCGCTGAGAAGGCCAAAACCAGTGTGCTTATAGGCTTGGGTTTTGCCCAAAAATGGGACCTTTTGGAAAACTAGAGTATTTCTATGAAAGTAACACGATTTATCTACTGCGAGCCATGTTTCGATTAAGTAACGAGCCATGCTGAAGCGGTGGGCACCGTTCACGGAAGGTTCTACTATTTTTGGTGTTTTTTGGATAAAATACCAAGAAAATTGATTTTTCACTTATTTTTTAAAAAATCAATTAAAACTCAAGCGAAGGTTAAAAGCGAGGCTCGTGATTCTTCCGTGTCATCGTGTACCCGAGTAAAGTCGTGTGTGGAATGGGCTTGCGAAATCATGTGAAAATTCGAAGCCGCAGAGAAGGCCAAAACCCGTGTGCTATAGGCTTGGGTTTTGGCCAAAAATAGGACATTTTGGAAAACTAGAGTATTTCTATAAAGTAATCAGATTTATCGGTAGAGACCTGTTTGGATTAAATAGCGAGCCCTCTAAAGCGGTGAGCACGCAGTTCACGGAAGGTTCTACTATTTTTTGAAGTTTTTGGATTAAATACCAAGAAAATTGATTTTTCACTTATTTTTGAAAAAATGAATTTCAAATCAAGCGAAGGTTAAAAGCGAGGCTCATGATTCATCCGGTGTCATCGTGTACCCGATAAAGTCGTGTGTGGAATGGGCTTGCGAGAAATCGTGTGAAAATTCGAGGCAGCCAGAGAAGGCCAAAACCAGTGTGCTTATAGGCTTGGGTTTTGCCCAAAAATGGGACCTTTTGGAAAACTAGAGTATTTCTATGAAAGTAATCAGATTTATCCGGTAGAGACCTGTTTGGATTAAGTAGCGAGCCATCCGAGGCGGTGGGCACCGTTCACGAGAAGGTTCTACTATTTTTGGTGTTTTTGGATAAAATACCAAGAAAATTGATTTTCACTTATTTTTGAAAAAATCAATTTGAATTCAAGCGAAGGTTAAAAGCGAGGCTCATGATTCCTCCGGTGTCATCGTGTAACCTGATAAAAGTCGTGTGTGGAATGGGCTTACTGAAATCGTGTGAAAATTCGAAGCAGCCTGAGAAGGCCAAAACTTAGTGAGCTATAGGCTTGGGTTTTGGCCAAAAATGGGACATTTTGGAAAACTAGAGTATTTCTATGAAAGTAATCAGATTTATCGGCCGAGCCACTGTTTGGATTAAGTAGCGAGCCATACGAAGCGGTGGGCACCGTTCACGAGAAGGTTCTACTATTTTTGGTGTTTTTTGGATAAAATACCAAGAAAATTGATTTTTCACTTATTTTTTGAAAAAATCAATTAAAAATCAAGCGAAGGCTAAAAGCGAGTTGGTGATTCTTCCGGTGTCATCGTGTACCCAATAAAGTCGTGTGTGGAATGGGCTTGCAGGAAATCGTGTGAAAATTCAGAAGCCGCCCAAGAGAAGGCCAAAACCCATGTGCTATAGGCTTGGGTTTTTGGCCAAAAATGGAACATTTTTGGAAAACTAGAGTATTTCTATGAAAGTAACACGATTTATCTCTGTCGAGCCACTGTTTCGATTAAATAGTGAGCCCTCTAAAGCGGCGAGCACCGTTCACGAGAAGGTTCTACTATTTTTGAAGTTTTTTGGATTAAATACCAAGAAAATTGATTTTTCACTTATTTTTTGAAAAAATGAATTTCAAATCAAGCGAAGGTTAAAAGCGAGCTCATGATTCATCCGGTGTCATCGTGTACCCGATGAAAGTCGTGTGTGGAATGGGCTTGCGGAAATCGTGTCAAAATTCGAAGCCGCCAGAGAAGGCCAAAACCAGTGTGCTATAGGCTTGGGTTTTGCCCAAAAATGGGACCTTTTGGAAAACTAGAGTATTTCTATGAAAGTAACACGATTTATCTACTGCGAGCCACTGTTTCGATTAAATAGCGAGCCATCTGAAGCGGTGGGCACCGTTCACGAGAAGGTTCTACTATTTTTGGTGTTTTTGGATAAAATACCAAGAAAATTGATTTTTCACTTATTTTTTAAAAAATCAATTAAAACTCAAGCGAAGGTTAAAAGCGAGGCTCGTGATTCTTCCGGTGTCATCGTGTACCCGATAAAGTCGTGTGTGGAATGGGCTTGCGAAATCATGTGAAAATTCGAGCAGCCATGAGAAGGCCAAAACCAGTGTGCTATAGGCTTGGGTTTTGGCCAAAAATAGGACATTTTGGAAAACTAGAGTATTTCTATGAAAGTAATCAGATTTATCCAGTAGAGACCTGTTTGGATTAAATAGCGAGCCCTCTAAAGCGGCGAGCACCGTTCACGAGAAGGTTCTACTATTTTTGAAGTTTTTTGGATTAAATACCAAGAAAATTGATTTTCACTTATTTTTGAAAAAATGAATTTCAAATCAAGCGAAGGTTAAAAGCAGGCTCATGATTCATCCAGTGTCATCGTGTACCCGGTAAAAGTCGTGTGTGGAATGGGCTTGCGAGAAATCGTGTGAAAATTCGAAGCCATGAGAAGGCCAAAACCAGTGTGCTATAGGCTTGGGTTTTGCCCAAAAATGGGACCTTTTGGAAAACTAGAGTATTTCTATGAAGTAATCAGATTTATCGGTAGAGACCTGTTTGGATTAAATAGCGAGCCATACTGAAGCGGTGGGCACCGTTCACGAGAAGGTTCTACTATTTTTGGTGTTTTTTGGATAAAATACCAAGAAAATTGATTTTCACTTATTTTTGAAAAAATCAATTTGAATTCAAGCGAAGGTTAAAAGCGAGGCTCATGATTCCTCCAGGTGTCATCGATGTAACCCGATGAAAGTCGTGTGTGGAATGGAGCTTCACGAAATCGTGTGAAAATTGAAGCGCCTGAGAAGGCCAAAACCAGTGAGCTATAGGCTTGGGTTTTGGCCAAAAATAGGACATTTTGGAAAACTAGAGTATTTCTATAGTGATAGTCAGTTTATCGGCCGAGCCACTGTTTGGATTAAGTAACGAGCCATACGAGGCGGTGGGCACCGTTCACGAGAAGGTTCTACTATTTTTGGTGTTTTTGGATAAAATACCAAGAAAATTGATTTTTCACTTATTTTTGAAAAAAATCAATTAAAAATCAAGCGAAGGCTAAAAGCGGTGGTGATTCTTCCGGTGTCATCGTGTACCCAATAAAGTCGGTGTGTGGAATGGGCTTGCGGAAATCGTGTGAAAATTCGAAGCCGCCAGAGAAGGCCAAAACCCATGTCTTATAGGCTTGGGTTTTGGCCAAAAATGGATTATTTTGGAAAACTAGAGTATTTCTATGAAAGTAACACGATTTATCTACTGTCGAGCCACATTTCGATTAAATAACGAGCCCTCTAAAGCGGCGAGGCACCGTTCACGGAAGGTTCTACTATTTTTGAAGTTTTTTGGATTAAATACCAAGAAAATTGATTTTTCACTTATTTTTGAAAAAATGAATTTCAAATCAAGCGAAGGTTAAAAGCGGGCTCATGATTCATCCAGTGTCATCGTGTACCCGATAAAGTCGTGTGTGGAATGGGCTTGCGGAAATCGTGTCAAAATTCGAAGCCGCCAGAGAAGGCCAAAACCAGTGTGCTTATAGGCTTGGGTTTTGCCCAAAAATGGGACCTTTTGGAAAACTAGAGTATTTCTATGAAGTAACACGATTTATCTCTGCCGAGCCACTGTTTCGATTAAGTAGCGAGCCATCCGAAGCGGTGGGCACCGTTCACGGAAGGTTCTACTATTTTTGGTGTTTTTGGATAAAATACCAAGAAAATTGATTTTTCACTTATTTTTTAAAAAATCAATTAAAACTCAAACGAAGGTTAAAAGCGAGGCTCGTGATTCTTCCGTGTCATCGTGTACCCGATAAAGTCGTGTGTGGAATGGGTTTGCGGAAATCATGTGAAAATTCGGAAGCCGCTGAGAAAGCCAAAACCCGTGTGCTTATAGGCTTGGGTTTTGGGCAAAAATCAGGACATTTTGGAAAACTAGAAGTATTTCTATAAAGTAACACGATTTATCTCTGCGAGCCACTGTTTGGATTAAATAGCGGCGCTACGAAGCGGTGAGCACCGTTCACGAGAAGGTTCTACTATTTTTGGTGTTTTTGGATAAAATACCAAGAAAATTGATTTTTCACTTATTTTTGAAAAAATCAATTTGAAATCAAGCGAAGGTTAAAAGCGAGGCTCATGATTCTTCCCATGTCATCGTGTACCCGATGAAAGTCGTGTGTGGAATGGGCTTGCGGAAATCATGTGAAAATTCGAAGCAGCCAGAGAAGGCCAAAACTAGTGAGCTATAGGCTTGGGTTTTGGCCAAAATAGGACATTTTGGAAAACTAGAGTATTTCTATGAAGTAATCAGATTTATCGGCCGGAGCCATGTTTGGATTAAATAGTGAGCCCTCTAAGCGGTGAGCACCGTTCACGAGAAGGTTCTACTATTTTTGAAGTTTTTTGGATTAAATACCAAGAAAATTGATTTTTCACTTATTTTTGAAAAAATGAATTTCAAATCAAGCGAAGGTTAAAAGCGAGGCTCATGATTCATCCGGTGTCATCGTGTACCCGGTAAAGTCGTGTGTGGAATGGGCTTGCGGAAATCGTGTGAAAATTCGAAGCCGCGAGAAGGCCAAAACCAGTGTGCTATAGGCTTGGGTTTTGCCCAAAAATGGGACCTTTTGGAAAACTAGAGTATTTCTATGAAAGTAACACGATTTATCTCTGCGAGCCACTGTTTCGATTAAGTAACGAGCCATACGAAGCGATGGGCACCGTTCACGAGAAGGTTCTACTATTTTTGGTGTTTTTTGGATAAAATACCAAGAAAATTGATTTTTCACTTATTTTTTAAAAAATCAATTAAAACTCAAGCGAAGGTTAAAAGCAGGGCTCGTGATTCTTCCGGTGTCATCGTGTACCTGATAAAGTCGTGTGTGGAATGGGTTTGCGGAAATCATGTGAAAATTCGAAGCCGAGTCAGAGAAGAGCCAAAACCAGGTGTGCTATAGGCTTGGGTTTTGGGCAAAAATAGGACATTTTGGAAAACTAGAGTATTTCTATGAAAGTAACACGATTTATCTACTGCGAGCCACTGTTTGGATTAAGTAGCAGCGCTCACGAAGCGGTGAGCACCGTTCACGGAAGGTTCTACTATTTTTGGTGTTTTTTGGATAAAATACCAAGAAAATTGATTTTTCACTTATTTTTTGAAAAAATCAATTTGAAATCAAGCGAAGGTTAAAAGCGGGCTCATGATTCTTCCCATGTCATCGATGTACCGGTAAAGTCGTGTGTGGAATGGGCTTGCGGAAATCATGTGAAAATTCGAGCAGCCTGAGAAAGCCAAAACCAGTGTGCTTATAGGCTTGGGTTTTGGCCAAAATGGGACATTTTGGAAAACTAGAATATTTCTATGAAAGTAATCCGATTTATCCGGCGAGCCACTGTTTGGATTAAGTAACGAGCCATCCGAAGCGGTGGGCACCGTTCACGAGAAGGTTCTACTATTTTTGGTGTTTTTGGATAAAATACCAAGAAAATTGATTTTCACTTATTTTTTAAAAAATCAATTAAAAATCAAGCGAAGGTTAAAAGCGAGGCTCGTGATTCTTCCGTGTCATCGTGTACCCGGTAAAGTCGTGTGTGGAATGGGTTTCGCGGAAATCATGTGAAAATTCGAAGCCGCCGAGAAGGCCAAAACCAGTGTGCTATAGGCTTGGGTTTTGGGCCAAAAATAGGACATTTTGGAAACTAGAATATTTCTATAAAGTAACACGATTTATCTCTGTCGAGCCATGTTTCGATTAAATAGTGAGCCCTCTAAAGCGGCGAGCACTGAGTTCACGGAAGGTTCTAATATTTTTGAAGTTTTTTGGATTAAATACCAAGAAAATTGATTTTTCACTTATTTTTGAAAAAAATCAATTTGAATTCAAGCGAAGGTTAAAAGCGAGGCTCATGATTCCTCCGTGTCATCGTGTACCCGGTAAAGTCGTGTGTGGAATGGGCTTGCAGGAAATCGTGTGAAAATTCGAGAAGCCATGAGAAGGCCAAAACCAGTGAGCTATAGGCTTGGGTTTTGGCCAAAATGGATCATTTTGGAAAACTAGAGTATTTCTATGAAAGTAATCAGTTTATCGGCCAGAGCCACTGTTTGGATTAAGTAGCGAGCCATCTGAAGCGGTGAGCACCGTTCACGAGAAGGTTCTACTATTTTTGGTTTTTGGATAAAATACCAAGAAAATTGATTTTCACTTATTTTTTAAAAAATCAATTAAAAATCAAGCGAAGGTTAAAAGCGAGGCTCAGTGATTCTTCCAGTGTCATCGTGTACCCGATAAAGTCGTGTGTGGAATGGGTTTGCGGAAATCATGTGAAAATTCAGAAGCCATGAGAAGGCCAAAACAGTGTGCTTATAGGCTTGCGAAATCGTGTGAAAATTCGAGCGCCAGAGAAGGCCAAAACCAGTGTGCTATAGGCTTGGGTTTTGGCCAAAAATGGGACATTTTGGAAAACTAGAGTATTTCTATGAAAGTAATCCGATTTATCCGGCGAGCCACTGTTTGGATTAAGTAACGAGCCATGCTGAAGCGGTGGGCACCAGTTCACGGAAGGTTCGACTATTTTTGGTGTTTTTGGATAAAATACCAAGAAAATTGATTTTTCACTTATTTTTTAAAAAATCAATTAAAAATCAAGCGAAGGTTAAAAGTAGGCTCATGATTCTTCCGATGTCATCGTGTACCCGGTAAAGTCGTGTGTGGAATGGGCTTGCGGAAATCATGTGAAAATTCGGAAGCCGCACAGAGAAGGCCAAAACCCGTGTGCTATAGGCTTGGGTTTTGGGCCAAAAATAGGACATTTTGGAAACTACGATATTTCTATGAAAGTAACACGATTTATCTCTGTCGAGCCACTATTTCGATTAAATAGTGAGCCCTCTAAGCGGCGAGGCACCGTTCACGAGAAGGTTCTAATATTTTTGAAGTTTTTGGATTAAATACCAAGAAAATTGATTTTTCACTTATTTTTGAAAAAATCAATTTGAATTCAAGCGAAGGTTAAAAGCGGGCTCATGATTCCTCCGTGTCATCGTGTACCCGGTAAAGTCGTGTGTGGAATGGGCTTGCAGGAAATCGTGTGAAAATTCAGAAGCCGCCCAAGAGAAGGCCAAAACCCGTGTGCTATAGGCTTGGGTTTTTGCCCAAAAATGGGACCTTTTTGGAAAACTAGAGTATTTCTATGAAAGTAACACGATTTATCTCTGTCGAGCCACTGTTTCGATTAAGTAACAAGCCCTCTAAGCGGCGGGCACCGTTCACGGAAGGTTCTACTATTTTTGAAGTTTTTTGGATTAAATACCAAGAAAATTGATTTTTCACTTATTTTTTGAAAAAATGAATTTCAAATCAAGCGAAGGTTAAAAGCGGGCTCATGATTCATCCAGTGTCATCGTGTACCCAATAAAGTCGTGTGTGGAATGGGCTTGCGAAATCGTGTGAAAATTCGAAGCAGCCATGAGAAGGCCAAAACCCATGTGCTATAGGCTTGGGTTTTGGCCAAAAATAGGACATTTTTGAAAACTAGAGTATTTCTATGAAGTAATCAGATTTATCCGGCGAGCCACTGTTTGGATTAAATAGCGAGCCATGCGAAGCGGTGGGCACCGTTCACGAGAAGGTTCTACTATTTTTGGTGTTTTTGGATAAAATACCAAGAAAATTGATTTTTCACTTATTTTTGAAAAAATCAATTTGAAATCAAGCGAAGGCTAAAAGCGAGGCTCGTGATTCTTCCGGTGTCATCGTGTACCCAATAAAGTCGTGTGTGGAATGGGCTTGCGGAAATCGTGTGAAAATTCGAAGCGCCTAGAAGGCCAAAACCCATGTGCTTATAGGCTTGGGTTTTGGCCAAAATAGAACATTTTGGAAAACTAAAGTATTTCTATAAAGTAACACGATTTATCTACTGTCGAGCCTGTTTCGATTAAGTAACAAGCCCTCTAAAGCGGTGAGCACCGTTCACGAGAAGGTTCTACTATTTTTTGAAGTTTTTGGATTAAATACCAAGAAAATTGATTTTTCACTTATTTTTTGAAAAAATGAATTTCAAATCAAGCGAAGGTTAAAAGCGAGGCTCATGATTCATCCGGTGTCATCGTGTACCCGATAAAGTCGTGTGTGGAATGGGTTTGCGGAAATCATGTGAAAATTCGAAGCCTACCAAGAAGGCCAAAACCCAGTGTGCTATAGGCTTGGGTTTTGGGCAAAAAATAGGACATTTTGGAAAACTAGAAGTATTTCTATGAAAGTAACATGATTTATCTACTGTCGAGCCACTGTTTCGATTAAATAGTGAGCCCTCTAAAGCAGCGAGACACCGTTCACAGAAGGTTCTACTATTTTTTGGTGTTGTTTTGGATAAAATACCAAGAAAATTGATTTTTCACTTATTTTTTGAAAAAAATCAATTTGAATTCAAACGAAGGTTAAAAGAAGGCTCGCGATTCTTCCCGTGTGATCGTGTACCCAATAAAGTCGTGTGTGGAATGGGCTTGCGGAAATCGTGTGAAAATTCGAGCAGCCCGGAGAAGGCCAAAACCAGTGTGCTTATAGGCTTGGGTTTTGGCCAAAAATGAGATTATTTTGGAAAACTAGAGTATTTCTATGAAAGTAATCCGATTTATCCGGCGGAGCCACTGTTTGGATTAAGTAACGAGCCATACGAGGCGGTGGGCACTGGTTCACGGAAGGTTCTACTATTTTTTGGTGTTTTTGGATAAAATACCAAGAAAATTGATTTTTCACTTATTTTTTAAAAAATCAATTAAAAATCAAGCGAAGGTTAAAAAGTAGGCTCATGATTCTTCCGGTGTCATCGTGTACCCGGTAAAGTCGTGTGTGGAATGGGCTTGCGAAATCATGTGAAAATTCGAAAGCGCCAGAGAAGGCCAAAACCCGTGTGCTATAGGCTTGGGTTTTGGGCCAAAAATAGGACATTTTGGAAGCTGGAGTATTTCTATGAAGTAACACGATTTATCTCTGTCGAGCCCTGTTTCGATTAAATAGTGAGCCCTCTAAAGCGGCGGGCACCGTTCCACGGAAGGTTCTACTATTTTTGAAGTTTTTTGGATTAAATACCAAGAAAATTGATTTTTCACTTATTTTTGAAAAAATCAATTTCAAATCAAGCGAAGGTTAAAAGCGAGGCTCATGATTCATCCGTGTCATCGTGTACCCGGTAAAAGTGCGTGTGTGGAATGGAGCTTGCGGAAATCGTGTGAAAATTCGAAGCAGCCAGAGAAGGCCAAAACCCAGTGTCTTTATAGGCTTGGGTTTTGCCCAAAAATGGGACCTTTTGGAAAACTAGAGTATTTCTATGAAAGTAACACGATTTATCTACTGCGAGCCACATTTCGATTAAATAGCGAGCCCTCCGAGGCGGTGGGCACCGGTTCACGAGAAGGTTCTACTTATTTTTGGTGTTTTTGGATAAAATACCAAGAAAATTGATTTTCACTTATTTTTTAAAAATATCAATTAAAAATCAAGCGAAGGTTAAAAAGTAGGCTCATGATTCTTCCAGTGTCATCGTGTACCCGATAAAGTCGTGTGTGGAATGGGTTTGCGGAAATCATGTGAAAATTCGAAGCCGCCGAGAAGAGCCAAAACCTAGTGTGCTATAGGCTTGGGTTTTGGCAAAAATAGGACATTTTGGAAAACTAGAGTATTTCTATGAAAGTAACACGATTTATCTCTGCGAGCACTGTTTGGATTAAATAGCGAGCCCTCACGAAGCACGGGCACCAGTTCACAGAAGGTTCTACTATTTTTGGTGTTTTTGGATAAAATACCAAGAAAATTGATTTTTCACTTATTTTTTGAAAAAATCAATTTGAAATCAAACGAAAGGTTAAAAGCGAGCTCATGATTCTTCTCGTGTCATCGTGTACCCGATAAAGTCGTGTGTGGAATGGGCTTGCGGAAATCATGTGAAAATTCGGAAGCCGCAGAGAAGGCCATAACCCGTGTGCTTATAGGCTTGGGTTTTGGGGCAAAAATGGGACATTTTGGAAAACTAAATATTTCTATGAAAGTAACACGATTTATCTACTGCGAGCCACTGTTTGGATTAAATAGTGAGCCCTCACGAGGCGGCGGGCACCGTTCCGAGAAGGTTCTACTATTTTTGGTGTTGTTTTGGATAAAATACCAAGAAAATTGATTTTCACTTATTTTTTGAAAAAATCAATTTGAATTCAAGCGAAGGTTAAAAGAAGGCTCGTGATTCTTCCGGTGTGATCGTGTACCAGATAAAGTCTTGTGTGGAATGGGCTTGCGGAAATCGTGTGAAAATTCGAAGCCGCGAGAAGGCCAAAACCAGTGTGCTTATAGGCTTGGGTTTTGGCCAAAAATAGGACATTTTGGAAAACTAGAGTATTTCTATGAAAGTAATCCGATTTATCCGGCGAGCCTGTTTGGATTAAATAGCGAGCCATACGAAGCGGTGGGCACCGTTCACGAGAAGGTTCTACTATTTTTGGTGTTTTTTGGATAAAATACCAAGAAAATTAATTTTCACTTATTTTTTAAAAAATCAATTAAAAATCAAGCGAAGGTTAAAAAGTAGGCTCATGATTCTTCCGTGTCATCGTGTACCCGGTAAAGTCGTGTGTGGAATGGGCTTGCGGAAATCATGTGAAAATTCGAAGCGCATGAGAAGGCCAAAACCAGTGTGCTATAGGCTTGGGTTTTGGCCAAAAATAGGACATTTTGGAAAACTAGAGTATTTCTATGAAAGTAATCACGATTTATCCGGCGAGCCACTGTTTGGATTAAGTAACGAGCCATCACGAGCGGTGGGCACCGTTCACGAGAAGGTTCTACTATTTTTTGGTGTTTTTTGGATAAAATACCAAGAAAATTGATTTTCACTTATTTTTTAAAAAATCAATTAAAAATCAAGCGAAGGTTAAAAGCAGGCTCGTGATTCTTCCGTGTCATCGTGTACCCGATGAAAGTCGTGTGTGGAATGGGTTTGCGGAAATCATGTGAAAATTCGAAGCAGCATGAGAAGGCCAAAACCAGTGTGCTATAGGCTTGGGTTTTGGGCCAAAAATAGGACATTTTGGAAACTAGAATATTTCTATGAAAGTAATCACGATTTATCTCGTCGAGCCACTGTTTCGATTAAGTAGCGAGCCCTCTAAAGCGGTGAGCCTGCAGTTCACGAGAAGGTTCTACTATTTTTGAAGTTTTTTGGATTAAATACCAAGAAAATTGATTTTTCACTTATTTTTGAAAAAATCAATTTGAATTCAAGCGAAGGTTAAAAGCGAGGCTCATGATTCCTCCAGTGTCATCGTGTACCCGATGAAAGTCGTGTGTGGAATGGGCTTGCGGGAAATCGTGTGAAAATTCGAGCAGCCCAGAGAGGCCAAAACCAGTGAGCTATAGGCTTGGGTTTTGGCCAAAATGGGACATTTTGGAAAACTAGAGTATTTCTATGAAAGTAATCAGATTTATCTAGCCGAGCCATGTTTGGATTAAGTAGCGAGCCATCACGAAGCGGTGAGCACCGTTCACGAGAAGGTTCTACTATTTTTGGTGTTGTTTTGGATAAAATACCAAGAAAATTGATTTTCACTTATTTTTGAAAAAATCAATTTGAATTCAAGCGAAAGGTTAAAAGAAGGCTCATGATTCTTCCGGTGTGATCGTGTACCCGGTAAAGTCTTGTGTGGAATGGGCTTGCGGAAATCGTGTGAAAATTCGAAGCAGCCAAGAGAGGCCAAAACCAGTGTGCTATAGGCTTGGGTTTTGGCCAAAAATGGGACATTTTGGAAAACTAGAGTATTTCTATGAAAGTAATCAGATTTATCACGGCGAGCCACTGTTTGGATTAAGTAACGAGCCATCGAGGCGGTGGGCACCGTTCACGAGAAGGTTCTACTATTTTTGGTGTTTTTGGATAAAATACCAAGAAAATTAATTTTCACTTATTTTTTAAAAAAATCAATTAAAAATCAAGCGAAGGTTAAAAAGTAGGCTCATGATTCTTCCGTGTCATCGTGTACCCGATGAAAGTCGTGTGTGGAATGGGCTTGCGGAAATCATGTGAAAATTCAGAAGCCGCCAAGAGAAGGCCAAAACCCAGTGTGCTATAGGCTTGGGTTTTGGCCAAAAATAGGACATTTTGGAAAACTAGAGTATTTCTATGAAAGTAATCCGATTTATCCGGCGAGCCACTATTTGGATTAAGTAACGAGCCATACGAAGCGATGGGCACCGTTCACGAGAAGGTTCTACTATTTTTGGTGTTTTTTGGATAAAATACCAAGAAAATTGATTTTCACTTATTTTTTAAAAAATCAATTAAAAATCAAGCGAAGGTTAAAGCGAGGCTCGTGATTCTTCCGTGTCATCGTGTACCCGATAAAGTCGTGTGTGGAATGGGTTTGCGGAAATCATGTGAAAATTCGAAGCCGCCAGAGAAGGCCAAAACCAGTGTGCTATAGGCTTGGGTTTTGGGCCAAAAATAGGACATTTTGGAAACTAGAATATTTCTATGAAAGTAACACGATTTATCTCTGTCGAGCCACTGTTTCGATTAAATAGTGAGCCCTCTAAGCGGCGAGCCGCAGTTCCACGGAAGGTTCTAATATTTTTGAAGTTTTTTGGATTAAATACCAAGAAAATTGATTTTTCACTTATTTTTGAAAAAATCAATTTGAATTCAAGCGAAGGTTAAAAGCGGGCTCATGATTCCTCCGTGTCATCGTGTACCCGATGAAAGTCGTGTGTGGAATGGGCTTGCGGAAATCGTGTGAAAATTCGAAGCGCCAGAGAAGGCCAAAACCAGTGAGCTATAGGCTTGGGTTTTGGCCAAAATGGATTATTTTGGAAAACTAGAATATTTCTATGAAAGTAATCAGATTTATCGGCCAGAGCCTGTTTGGATTAAGTAACGAGCCATCCGAAGCGGTGAGCACCGTTCACGAGAAGGTTCTACTATTTTTGGTTTTTGGATAAAATACCAAGAAAATTGATTTTCACTTATTTTTTAAAAAATCAATTAAAAATCAAGCGAAGGTTAAAAGCGAGGCTCGTGATTCTTCCGTGTCATCGTGTACCCGGTAAAAGTCGTGTGTGGAATGGGTTTGCGGAAATCATGTGAAAATTCGAAGCCGCAAGAGAAGCCAAAACCGTGTGCTATGAAGCTGCGAAATCGTGTGAAAATTGAAGCCGCGAGAAGGCCAAAACCGTGTGCTATAGGCTTGGGTTTTGGCCAAAAATGGGACATTTTGGAAAACTAGAGTATTTCTATGAAAGTAATCCGATTTATCCGGCGAGCCCTGTTTGGATTAAGTAACGAGCCATACGAAGCGGTGGGCACCGTTCACGAGAAGGTTCGACTATTTTTGGTGTTTTTGGATAAAATACCAAGAAAATTGATTTTCACTTATTTTTTAAAAAATCAATTAAAAATCAAGCGAAAGGTTAAAAAGTAGGCTCATGATTCTTCCGTGTCATCGTGTACCCGAGTAAAGTCGTGTGTGGAATGGGCTTGCGGAAATCATGTGAAAATTCGAAGCCGCACAGAGAAGGCCAAAACCAGTGTGCTATAGGCTTGGGTTTTGGGCCAAAAATAGGACATTTTGGAAACTACTGATATTTCTATGAAAGTAACACGATTTATCTCGTCGAGCCACTGTTTCGATTAAATAGTGAGCCCTCTAAGCGGCGAGGCACCGTTCACGAGAAGGTTCTAATATTTTTGAAGTTTTTTGGATTAAATACCAAGAAAATTGATTTTTCACTTATTTTTGAAAAAATCAATTTGAATTCAAGCGAAGGTTAAAAGCAGAGCTCATGATTCCTCCAGTGTCATCGTGTACCCGATAAAGTCGGTGTGTGGAATGGGCTTGCAGGAAATCGTGTGAAAATTCGGAAGCCGCTGAGAAGGCCAAAACCAGTGTGCTTATAGGCTTGGGTTTTGCCCAAAAATGGGACCTTTTGGAAAACTAGAGTATTTCTATGAAAGTAACACGATTTATCTCTGTCGAGCCACTGTTTCGATTAAGTAACGAGCCCTCTAAAGCAGCGGGCACCGTTCACAGAAGGTTCTACTATTTTTTGAAGTTTTTTTGGATTAAATACCAAGAAAATTGATTTTTCACTTATTTTTTGAAAAAAATGAATTTCAAATCAAACGAAGGTTAAAAGCAGGCTCGCGATTCATCCCGTGTCATCGTGTACCCAATAAAGTCGTGTGTGGAATGGGCTTGCAGGAAATCGTGTGAAAATTCAGAAGCCGCCCAAGAGAAGGCCAAAACCCATGTGCTATAGGCTTGGGTTTTTGGCCAAAAATGGGACATTTTTGGAAAACTAGAGTATTTCTATGAAAGTAATCAGATTTATCCGGCGAGCCACTGTTTGGATTAAATAGCTGAGCCATCACAGGCGGTGGGCACCGTTCACGAGAAGGTTCTACTATTTTTTGGTGTTTTTTTTGGATAAAATACCAAGAAAATTGATTTTTCACTTATTTTTTGAAAAAAATCAATTTGAAATCAAGCGAAGGCTAAAAGCGAGGCTCGTGATTCTTCCAGTGTCATCGTGTACCCAATAAAGTCGTGTGTGGAATGGGCTTGCGGAAATCGTGTGAAAATTCGAAGCGCCTGAGAAGGCCAAAACCCATGTCTTATAGGCTTGGGTTTTGGCCAAAATAGATCATTTTGGAAAACTAGAGTATTTCTATGAAAGTAACACGATTTATCTCTGTCAGAGCCCTGTTTCGATTCGTAACGAGCCCTCTAAAGCAGCGGGCACCGTTCACAGAAGGTTCTACTATTTTTTGAAGTTTTTTTGGATTAAATACCAAGAAAATTGATTTTTCACTTATTTTTTGAAAAAAATGAATTTCAAATCAAACGAAGGTTAAAAGCAGGCTCGCGATTCATCCCGTGTCATCGTGTACCCAGTAAAGTCGTGTGTGGAATGGGTTTGCAGGAAATCATGTGAAAATTCAGAAGCCTACCAAGAGAAGGCCAAAACCCGTGTGCTATAGGCTTGGGTTTGGGCAAAAAATAGGACATTTTGGAAAACTAGAGTATTTCTATGAAAGTAACATGATTTATCTCTGTCGAGCCACTATTTCGATTAAATAGTGAGCCCTCTAAAGCGGCGAGACACCGTTCACGGAAGGTTCTACTATTTTTTGGTGTTGTTTTGGATAAAATACCAAGAAAATTGATTTTCACTTATTTTTTGAAAAAATCAATTTGAATTCAAGCGAAAGGTTAAAAAGAAGGCTCATGATTCTTCCGGTGTGATCGTGTACCCGGTAAAGTCGTGTGTGGAATGGGCTTGCGAAATCGTGTGAAAATTCGAAGCAGCCCGAGAGAAGGCCAAAACCAGTGTGCTTATAGGCTTGGGTTTTGGCCAAAATAAGTACATTTTGGAAAACTAGAGTATTTCTATGAAAGTAATCCGATTTATCCGGCGAGCCACTGTTTGGATTAAATAGCGAGCCATCCGAGGCGGTGGGCACCGTTCACGGAAGGTTCTACTATTTTTGGTGTTTTTGGATAAAATACCAAGAAAATTGATTTTCACTTATTTTTTAAAAAATCAATTAAAAATCAAGCGAAGGTTAAAAAGTAGGCTCATGATTCTTCCGGTGTCATCGTGTACCCGGTAAAGTCGTGTGTGGAATGGGCTTGCGAAATCATGTGAAAATTAGAAGCCGCTGAGAAGGCCAAAACCCGTGTGCTATAGGCTTGGGTTTTGGGCCAAAAATAGGACATTTTGGAAGCTGGAGTATTTCTATGAAGTAACACGATTTATCTCTGTCGAGCCTGTTTCGATTAAATAGCTGAGCCCTCTAAAGCGGCGGGCACCGTTCACGGAAGGTTCTACTATTTTTGAAGTTTTTGGATTAAATACCAAGAAAATTGATTTTTCACTTATTTTTGAAAAAATCAATTTCAAATCAAACGAAGGTTAAAAGCGGGCTCATGATTCATCCAGTGTCATCGTGTACCCGATAAAAGTCGTGTGTGGAATGGGCTTGCGGAAATCGTGTGAAAATTCGAAGCCGCCAGAGAAGGCCAAAACCAGTGTGCTTATAGGCTTGGGTTTTGCCCAAAAATGGGACCTTTTGGAAAACTAGAGTATTTCTATAAAGTAACACGATTTATCTACTGCGAGCCACATTTCGATTAAATAGTGAGCCCTCTGAAGCGGTGGGCACCGTTCACGAGAAGGTTCTACTATTTTTGGTGTTTTTGGATAAAATACCAAGAAAATTGATTTTTCACTTATTTTTTAAAAATATCAATTAAAAATCAAGCGAAGGTTAAAAAGTAGGCTCATGATTCTTCCAGTGTCATCGTGTACCCGGTAAAGTCGTGTGTGGAATGGGTTTGCGGAAATCATGTGAAAATTCGAAGCCGCCAGAGAAGGCCAAAACCAGTGTGCTATAGGCTTGGGTTTTGGCAAAAATAGGACATTTTGGAAAACTAGAATATTTCTATGAAAGTAACACGATTTATCTCTGCGAGCACTGTTTGGATTAAATAGTGAGCCCTCCGAAACACGGGCACCGTTCACGGAAGGTTCTACTATTTTTTGGTGTTTTTGGATAAAATACCAAGAAAATTGATTTTCACTTATTTTTTGAAAAAATCAATTTGAAATCAAACGAAGGTTAAAAGCGAGCTCATGATTCTTCTCGTGTCATCGTGTACCCGGTAAAGTCGTGTGTGGAATGGGCTTGCGGAAATCATGTGAAAATTCGAAGCGCATGAGAAGGCCATAACTTAGTGTGCTATAGGCTTGGGTTTTGGGGCAAAAATGGGACATTTTGGAAAACTAGAATATTTCTATGAAAGTAACACGATTTATCTACTGCGAGCCATGTTTGGATTAAATAGTGAGCCCTCTGAAGCGGTGAGCACCGTTCACGAGAAGGTTCTACTATTTTTGGTGTTGTTTTGGATAAAATACCAAGAAAATTGATTTTCACTTATTTTTGAAAAAATCAATTTGAATTCAAGCGAAAGGTTAAAAGAAGGCTCATGATTCTTCCGGTGTGATCGTGTACCGATAAAGTCTTGTGTGGAATGGGCTTGCGGAAATCGTGTGAAAATTCGAAGCCGCATGAGAAGGCCAAAACCGGTGTGCTTATAGGCTTGGGTTTTGGCCAAAAATAGGACATTTTGGAAAACTAGAGTATTTCTATGAAAGTAATCCGATTTATCCGGCGAGCCACTGTTTGGATTAAGTAACGAGCCATACGAAGCGGTGGGCACCGTTCACGGAAGGTTCTACTATTTTTGGTGTTTTTGGATAAAATACCAAGAAAATTAATTTTTCACTTATTTTTTAAAAAATCAATTAAAAATCAAGCGAAGGTTAAAAGTAGGCTCATGATTCTTCCAGTGTCATCGTGTACCCGGTAAAGTCGTGTGTGGAATGGGCTTGCGGAAATCATGTGAAAATTCGAAGCCGCAGAGAAGGCCAAAACCAGTGTGCTATAGGCTTGGGTTTTGGGCCAAAATAGGACATTTTGGAGCTGGAGTATTTCTATAAGTAACACGATTTAACTATGTCGGAGCCTGTTTCGATTAAGTAGCGAGCCCTCAAAAGCGGCGAGCTCCGTTCACGAGAAGGTTCTACTATTTTTTGGTGTTGTTTTGGATAAAATACCAAGAAAATTGATTTTCACTTATTTTTGAAAAAATCAATTTGAATTCAAGCGAAGGTTAAAAGAAGGCTCGTGATTCTTCCGGTGTGATCGTGTACCCGATGAAAGTCGTGTGTGGAATGGGCTTGCGGAAATCGTGTGAAAATTCGAAGCCGCGAGAGAAGGCCAAAACCAGTGTGCTATAGGCTTGGGTTTTGGCCAAAAATGGGACATTTTGGAAAACTAGAGTATTTCTATGAAAGTAATCCGATTTATCCGGCGAGCCTGTTTGGATTAAGTAACGAGCCATACGAAGCGGTGGGCACCGTTCACGGAAGGTTCTACTATTTTTGGTGTTTTTGGATAAAATACCAAGAAAATTAATTTTCACTTATTTTTTAAAAAATCAATTAAAAATCAAGCGAAGGTTAAAAGTAGGCTCATGATTCTTCCGTGTCATCGTGTACCCGGTAAAGTCGTGTGTGGAATGGGCTTGCGGAAATCATGTGAAAATTAGAAGCGCCAGAGAAGGCCAAAACCCGTGTGCTATAGGCTTGGGTTTTGGGCCAAAAATAGGACATTTTGGAAGCTGGAATATTCTATAAGTAACACGATTTATCTATGTCGAGGCACTGTTTCGATTAAGTAGCGAGCCCTCAAAGCAGCGAGCACCGTTCACGAGAAGGTTCTACTTATTTTTGGTGTTGTTTTGGATAAAATACCAAGAAAATTGATTTTTCACTTATTTTTGAAAAAATCAATATGAATTCAAGCGAAGGTTAAAAGAAGGCTCATGATTCTTCCGGTGTGATCGTGTACCCGGTAAAGTCGTGTGTGGAATGGGCTTGCGGAAATCGTGTGAAAATTCGAAGCCGCTGAGAAGGCCAAAACCAGTGTGCTATAGGCTTGGGTTTTGGCCAAAAATGGGACATTTTGGAAAACTAGAGTATTTCTATGAAAGTAATCCGATTTATCCGGCGAGCCACTGTTTGGATTAAATAGCGAGCCATTTGAAGCGGTGGGCACCGTTCACGGAAGGTTCTACTATTTTTGCTGTTTTTGGATAAAATACCAAGAAAATTGATTTTTCACTTATTTTTGAAAAAAATCAATTAAAAATCAAGCGAAGGTTAAAAGCGAGGCTCGTGATTCTTCCAGTGTCATCGTGTACCCAATAAATTCGGTGTGTGGAATGGAGCTTGCGGAAATCGTGTGAAAATTTAGAAGCCGCCAAGAAGGCCAAAACCCATGTCTTATAGGCTTGGGTTTTGGGCAAAAATAGTACATTTTGGAAAACTAGAGTATTTCTAAGAAAGTAACACGATTTATCTCTGCGAGCCACTGTTTGGATTCTAACGAGCCCTCTAAAGCGGTGAGCACCGTTCACGGAAGGTTCTACTATTTTTTGGTTTTTGGATAAAATACCAAGAAAATTGATTTTCACTTATTTTTGAAAAAAATCAATTTGAAATCAAGCGAAGGTTAAAAGCGAGGCTCGTGATTCTTCCGGTGTCATCGTGTACCCGATGAAAGTCGTGTGTGGAATGGGCTTGCGGAAATCATGTGAAAATTCGAAGCAGCCAGAGAAGGCCAAAACCCGTGTGCTATAGGCTTGGGTTTTGGCCAAAAATAGGACATTTTGGAAAACTAGAGTATTTCTATAAAGTAACACGATTTATCTCGGCTGAGCCTGTTTGGATTAAGTAGCGAGCCCTCTGAAGCGGCGGGCACCGTTCACGAGAAGGTTCTACTATTTTTGGTGTTTTTGGATAAAATACCAAGAAAATTGATTTTCACTTATTTTTGAAAAAATCAATTTGAAATCAAGCGAAGGTTAAAAGCGGGCTCATGATTCTTCCGGTGTCATCGTGTACCCGAGTAAAGTCGTGTGTGGAATGGGCTTGCGGAAATCATGTGAAAATTCGAAGCAGCCCAGAGAAGGCCAAAACCAGTGTGCTATAGGCTTGGGTTTTGGCCAAAAATAGGACATTTTGGAAAACTAGAGTATTTCTATGAAAGTAACACGATTTATCTCGGCGAGCCATGTTTGGATTACGTAACAAGCCCTCTCGAAGCGGCGGGCACCGTTCACGGAAGGTTCTACTATTTTTTGTGTTTTTGGATAAAATACCAAGAAAATTGATTTTCACTTATTTTTGAAAAAATCAATTTGAAATCAAGCGAAAGGTTAAAAGCGATCTCATGATTCTTCCGTGTCATCGTGTACCCGGTAAAGTCGTGTGTGGAATGGGCTTGCGGAAATCATGTGAAAATTCGAAGCGCCTGAGAAGGCCAAAACCCGTGTGCTATAGGCTTGGGTTTTGGGCCAAAAATAGGACATTTTGGAAAACTAGAATATTTCTATGAAAGTAACACGATTTATCTCTGTCGAGCCACTGTTTCGATTAAATAGCGAGCCCTCTAAAGCGGTGAGCACCGTTCACGAGAAGGTTCTACTATTTTTGAAGTTTTTGGATTAAATACCAAGAAAATTGATTTTTCAATTATTTTTGAAAAAATCAATTTCAAATCAAGCGAAGGTTAAAAGCAGGCTCATGATTCTTCCGGTGTGATCGTGTACCCGGTGAAAGTCGTGTGTGGAATGGGCTTGCAAGAAATCGTGTGAAAATTCGAAGCCGCCAGAGAAGGCCAAAACCAGTGTGCTTATAGGCTTGGGTTTTGGCCAAAAATGGGACATTTTGGAAAACTAGAGTATTTCTATGAAAGTAATCCGATTTATCCGGCGAGCCACTGTTTGGATTAAATAACGAGCCATTTGAAGCGGTGGGCACCGTTCACGGAAGGTTCTACTATTTTTGGTGTTTTTGGATAAAATACCAAGAAAATTGATTTTCACTTATTTTTGAAAAAAATCAATTAAAAATCAAGCGAAGGTTAAAAGCAGGCTCGTGATTCTTCCGGTGTCATCGTGTACCCAATAAATTCGTGTGTGGAATGGGCTTGCGGAAATCGTGTGAAAATTTAGAAGCGCCAGAGAAGGCCAAAACCCATGTGCTATAGGCTTGGGTTTTGGGCAAAAAATAGTACATTTTGGAAAACTAGAGTATTTCTACGAAAGTAACACGATTTATCTCTGCCGAGCCACTGTTTGGATTAAATATGAGCCCTCTAAAGCGGCGGGCACCGTTCACGAGAAGGTTCTACTATTTTTTGGTTTTTGGATAAAATACCAAGAAAATTGATTTTCACTTATTTTTGAAAAAAATCAATTTGAAATCAAGCGAAGGTTAAAAGCGAGGCTCATGATTCTTCCAGTGTCATCGTGTACCCGATGAAAGTCGTGTGTGGAATGGGCTTGCGAAATCATGTGAAAATTCGAAGCCGCCAGAGAAGGCCAAAACCAGTGTGCTATAGGCTTGGGTTTTGGCCAAAATAGGACATTTTGGAAAACTAGAGTATTTCTATAAAGTAACACGATTTATCTCGGTCGAGCCTGTTTGGATTAAATAGTGAGCCCTCTGAGCGGCGGGCACCGTTCACAGAAGGTTCTACTATTTTTGGTGTTTTTGGATAAAATACCAAGAAAATTGATTTTCACTTATTTTTGAAAAAATCAATTTGAAAGCAAGCGAAGGTTAAAAAGTAGGCTCATGATTCTTCCGGTGTCATCGTGTACCCGGTAAAGTCATGTGTGGAATGGGCTTGCGGAAATCGTGTGAAAATTTAGAAGCCGCCAAGAAGGCCAAAACCCATGTGCTATAGGCTTGGGTTTTGGGCAAAAATAAGTACATTTTGGAAAACTAGAATATTTCTACGAAAGTAACACGATTTATCTCTGCGAGCCACTGTTTGGATTAAATAGCGAGCCCTCTAAAGCGGCGAGCACCGTTCACGAGAAGGTTCTACTATTTTTTGGTTTTTGGATAAAATACCAAGAAAATTGATTTTCACTTATTTTTTGAAAAAATCAATTTGAAATCAAGCGAAGGTTAAAAGCGAGGCTCATGATTCTTCCCGTGTCATCGTGTACCCGGTAAAGTCGTGTGTGGAATGGGCTTGCGGAAATCATGTGAAAATTCGGAAGCGCATGAGAAGGCCAAAACCAGTGTGCTATAGGCTTGGGTTTTGGCCAAAATCGGACATTTTGGAAAACTAGAGTATTTCTATGAAAGTAATCCGATTTATCCGGCGAGCCTGTTTGGACTAAATAGTGAGCCCTCTGAAGCGGCGGGCACCAGTTCACGGAAGGTTCTACTATTTTTGGTGTTTTTGGATAAAATACCAAGAAAATTGATTTTTACTTATTTTTTGAAAAAAATCAATTTGAATTCAAACGAAAGGTTAAAAGCGAGGCTCATAATTCTTCCGGTGTGATCGTGTACCCGATAAAGTCGTGTGTGGAATGGGCTTGCGGAAATCGTGTGAAAATTCGAAGCCGCGAGAAGGCCAAAACACGTGTGCTATTGGCTTGGGTTTTGGGCCAAAAATAGGACATTTTGGAAAACTAGAATATTTCTATGAAAGTAACACAATTTATCTCTGCGAGCCACTGTTTGGATTAAATAGTGAGCCCTCTGAAGCGGTGGGCACCGTTCACGAGAAGGTTCTACTTATTTTTGGTGTTTTTGGATAAAATACCAAGAAAATTGATTTTCACTTATTTTTGAAAAAATCAATTTGAATTCAAGCG
Source organism: Murraya koenigii (assembly GCA_025617385.1). Lineage (NCBI taxonomy): Eukaryota > Viridiplantae > Streptophyta > Magnoliopsida > Sapindales > Rutaceae > Murraya > Murraya koenigii. Next base: position 37,658,481 of record CM046814.1, on the reverse strand, counting down.
AAGGTTAAAAGCGAGGCTCATGATTCTTCCGGTGTCATCGTGTACCCGATGAAAGTCGTGTGTGGAATGGGCTTGCGGAAATCATGTGAAAATTCGAAGCAGCATGAGAAGGCCAAAACCAGTGTGCTTATAGGCTTGGGTTTTGGCCAAAAATAGGACATTTTGGAAAACTAGAATATTTCTATAAAGTAACACGATTTATCTCGGTCGAGCCTGTTTGGATTAAATAGTGAGCCCTCACGAAGCGGCGGGCACCGTTCACGAGAAGGTTCTACTATTTTTGGTGTTTTTGGATAAAATACCAAGAAAATTGATTTTCACTTATTTTTTGAAAAAAATCAATTTGAAATCAAGCGAAGGTTAAAAAGTAGGCTCATGATTCTTCCAGTGTCATCGTGTACCCGGTAAAGTCATGTGTGGAATGGGCTTGCGGAAATCGTGTGAAAATTCGAAGCCATGAGAGAGGCCAAAACTCAGTGTGCTATAGGCTTGGGTTTTGGGCCAAAAATAGGACATTTTGGAAAACTAGATTATTTCTATGAAAGTAACACGATTTATCTCTGTCGAGCCACTGTTTCGATTAAATAGTGAGCCCTCTAAAGCGGCGAGCACCGTTCACGAGAAGGTTCTACTATTTTTGGTGTTTTTGGATAAAATACCAAGAAAATTGATTTTTCACTTATTTTTGAAAAAATCAATTTGAATTCAAGCGAAGGTTAAAAGCGAGGCTCATGATTCTTCCGGTGTGATCGTGTACCCGATGAAAGTCGGTGTGTGGAATGGGCTTGCGAAATCGTGTGAAAATTCGAGCGAGTCAAGAGAGGCCAAAACCAGTGTGCTATAGGCTTGGGTTTTGGCCAAAAATCGGACATTTTGGAAAACTAGAGTATTTCTATGAAAGTAACACGATTTATCCGGCCGAGCCACTGTTTGGACTACATGTGAGCCCTCTGAAGCGGCGAGGCACCGTTCACGAGAAGGTTCTACTATTTTTGGTGTTTTTGGATAAAACACCAAGAAAATTGATTTTCACTTATTTTTGAAAAAATCAATTTGAAATCAAGCGAAGGTTAAAAGCGAGGCTCATGATTCTTCCGGTGTGATCGTGTACCAAGTAAAGTCGTGTGTGGAATGGCCTTGCAGGAAATCATGTGAAAATTCAGAAGCCGCCCAAGAGAAGGCCAAAACCCGTGTGCTATAGGCTTGGGTTTTGGCCAAAAATAGGACATTTTGGAAAACTAGAGTATTTCTATGAAAGTAACACGATTTATCTCTGTCGAGCCTGTTTCGATTAAATAGTGAGCCCTCTAAAGCGGCGAGCACCGTTCACGGAAGGTTCTACTATTTTTGGTGTTTTTGGATAAAATACCAAGAAAATTGATTTTCACTTATTTTTTGAAAAAATCAATTTGAATTCAAGCGAAGGTTAAAAGCGAGCTCGTGATTCCTCCGTGTCATCGTGTACCCAATAAAGTCGTGTGTGGAATGGGCTTGCAGGAAATCGTGTGAAAATTCGAGCAGCCATGAGAAGGCCAAAACCAGTGTGCTATAGGCTTGGGTTTTGGCCAAAAATAGGACATTTTGGAAAACTAGAGTATTTCTATGAAAGTAACACGATTTATCTCTGCCGAGCCATGTTTGGATTAAATAGCGAGCCCTCTAAAGCGGTGAGCACCGTTCACGAGAAGGTTCTACTATTTTTGGTGTTTTTGGATAAAATACCAAGAAAATTGATTTTCACTTATTTTTGAAAAAATCAATTTGAAATCAAGCGAATGTTAAAAAGCAAGCTCGCGATTCTTCCGGTGTCATCGTGTAACCGGTAAAGTCATGTGTGGAATGGGCTTGCGAGAATCGTGTGAAAATTGAAGCCGCAGAGAAGGCCAAAACCAGTGTGATATAGGCTTGGGTTTTGGCCAAAAATGGGACATTTTGGAAAACTAGAGTATTTCTATGAAAGTAACACGATTTATCTACTGCGAGCCATGTTTCGATTAAGTAACGAGCCATACGAAGCGGTGGGCACCATTCACGAGAAGGTTCTACTATTTTTGGTGTTTTTGGATAAAATACCAAGAAAATTGATTTTCACTTATTTTTTAAAAAATCAATTAAAAATCAAGCGAAGGTTAAAAGCGAGGCTCGTGATTCTTCCGGTGTCATCGTGTACCCGATAAAGTCGTGTGTGGAATGGGCTTGCGGAAATCATGTGAAAATTCGAAGCCGCAGAGAAGGCCAAAACCAGTGTGCTATAGGCTTGGGTTTTGGGCCAAAATAGGACATTTTGGAAAACTAGAATATTTCTATAAAGTAACACGATTTATCTACTGTCGAGCCACTGTTTCGATTAAATAGCGAGCCCTCTAAAGCGGCGAGCACCGTTCACGGAAGGTTCTACTATTTTTGGTGTTTTTGGATAAAACACCAAGAAAATTGATTTTTCACTTATTTTTGAAAAAATCAATTTGAAATCAAGCGAAGGTTAAAAGCGAGCTCATGATTCTTCCGGTGTCATCGTGTACCCGGTAAAAGTCGTGTGTGGAATGGGCTTGCGGAAATCGTGTGAAAATTCGAAGCCGCCAGAGAAGGACAAAACCCAGTGTGCTATAGGCTTGGGTTTTGGCCAAAAATGGGACATTTTGGAAAACTAGAATATTTCTATGAAAGTAACACGATTTATCTCTGCGAGCCATGTTTGGATTAAATAGCGAGCCCTCTAAAGCGGTGAGCACCGTTCACGAGAAGGTTCTACTATTTTTGGTGTTTTTGGATAAAATACCAAGAAAATTGATTTTTCACTTATTTTTTGAAAAAATCAATTTGAAATCAAGCGAATGTTAAAAAGCAAGCTCGTGATTCTTCCGGTGTCATCGTGTAACCGGTAAAGTCATGTGTGGAATGGGCTTGCGAGAATCGTGTGAAAATTGAGACAGCCATGAGAAGGCCAAAACCCGTGTGATATAGGCTTGGGTTTTGGCCAAAAATGGGACATTTTGGAAAACTAGAGTATTTCTATGAAAGTAACACGATTTATCTACTGCGAGCCATGTTTCGATTAAGTAACGAGCCATACGAAGCGGTGGGCACCATTCACGAGAAGGTTCTACTATTTTTGGTGTTTTTGGATAAAATACCAAGAAAATTGATTTTCACTTATTTTTTAAAAAATCAATTAAAAATCAAGCGAAGGTTAAAAGCAGGGCTCGTGATTCTTCCGGTGTCATCGTGTACCCGGTGAAAGTCGTGTGTGGAATGGGCTTGCGAAATCATGTGAAAATTCGAAGCCGCATGAGAAGGCCAAAACCCGTGTGCTATAGGCTTGGGTTTGGGCCAAAATAGGACATTTTGGAAAACTAGAATATTTCTATGAAAGTAACACGATTTATCTACTGTCGAGCCACTGTTTCGATTAAATAGCGAGCCCTCTAAAGCGGCGAGCACCGTTCACGAGAAGGTTCTACTATTTTTGGTGTTTTTGGATAAAACACCAAGAAAATTGATTTTTCACTTATTTTTGAAAAAATCAATTTGAAATCAAGCGAAGGTTAAAAGCGAGGCTCATGATTCTTCCGTGTCATCGTGTACCCGGTAAAGTCGTGTGTGGAATGGGCTTGCGGAAATCGTGTGAAAATTCGGAAGCCGCCAGAGAAGGACAAAACCCGTGTGCTTATAGGCTTGGGTTTTGGCCAAAAATAGGACATTTTGGAAAACTAGAGTATTTCTATGAAGTAACACGATTTATCTGCTGCGAGCCACTGTTTGGATTAAATGCTGAGCCCTCTAAAGCGGTGAGCACCGTTCACGAGAAGGTTCTACTATTTTTGGTGTTTTTGGATAAAATACCAAGAAAATTGATTTTCACTTATTTTTGAAAAAATCAATTTGAAATCAAGCGAATGTTAAAAGCAAGCTCGTGATTCTTCCGTGTCATCGTGTACCCGAGTAAAGTCGTGTGTGGAATGGGCTTGCACGAAATCGTGTGAAAATTCGAAGCCATGAGAAGGCCAAAACCGGTGTGATATAGGCTTGGGTTTTGGCCAAAAATGGGACATTTTGGAAAACTAGAGTATTTCTATGAAAGTAACACGATTTATCTACTGCGAGCCACTGTTTCGATTAAGTAACGAGCCATACAGAGCGATGGGCACCATTCACGGAAGGTTCTACTATTTTTGGTGTTTTTGGATAAAATACCAAGAAAATTGATTTTCACTTATTTTTTAAAAAATCAATTAAAAATCAAGCGAAGGTTAAAAGCGAGGCTCGTGATTCTTCCGGTGTCATCGTGTACCCGGTAAAGTCGTGTGTGGAATGGGCTTGCGGAAATCATGTGAAAATTCGAAGCCAGCCCGAGAAGGCCAAAACCCGTGTGCTATAGGCTTGGGTTTTGGGCCAAAAATAGGACATTTTGGAAAACTAGAATATTTCTATGAAAGTAACACGATTTATCTCTGTCGAGCCACTGTTTCGATTAAATACGAGCCCTCTAAAGCGGCGAGGCACCGTTCACGAGAAGGTTCTACTATTTTTGGTGTTTTTGGATAAAACACCAAGAAAATTGATTTTTCACTTATTTTTGAAAAAATCAATTTGAAATCAAGCGAAGGTTAAAAGCGGGCTCGTGATTCTTCCGGTGTCATCGTGTACCCGATAAAGTCGTGTGTGGAATGGGCTTGCGAAATCATGTGAAAATTGAAGCCGCATGAGAAGGCCAAAACCAGTGTGCTTATAGGCTTGGGTTTTGGCCAAAAATAGGACATTTTGGAAAACTAGAATATTTCTATGAAAGTAACACGATTTATCTCTGTCGAGCCATGTTTCGATTAAATAGCGAGCCCTCTAAGCGGTGAGGCACCGTTCACGAGAAGGTTCTACTATTTTTGGTGTTTTTGGATAAAATACCAAGAAAATTGATTTTCACTTATTTTTGAAAAAATCAATTTGAATTCAAGCGAAGGTTAAAAGCGGGCTCATGATTCTTCCGTGTCATCGTGTACCCGGTAAAGTCGTGTGTGGAATGGGCTTGCGAGAAATCGTGTGAAAATTCGAGCAGCCCGAGAAGGCCAAAACTCGGTGTGCTATAGGCTTGGGTTTTGGCCAAAAATAGGACATTTTGGAAAACTAGAGTATTTCTATGAAAGTAACACGATTTATCTACTGTCGAGCCATGTTTCGATTAAATAGCGAGCCCTCTAAGCGGCGAGGCACCGTTCACGAGAAGGTTCTACTATTTTTGGTGTTTTTGGATAAAATACCAAGAAAATTGATTTTCACTTATTTTTGAAAAAATCAATTTGAATTCAAGCGAAGGTTAAAAGCGAGGCTCGTGATTCTTCCAGTGTCATCGTGTACCCGGTAAAGTCGTGTGTGGAATGGGCTTGCGGAAATCGTGTGAAAATTCGAAGCCGCCAGAGAAGGCCAAAACCAGTGTGCTTATAGGCTTGGGTTTTGGCCAAAAATGGGACATTTTGGAAAACTAGAGTATTTCTATAAAGTAACACGATTTATCTCTGTCGAGCCACTGTTTCGATTAAATGTGAGCCCTCTAAAGCGGCGAGGCACCGTTCACGAGAAGGTTCTACTATTTTTTGGTGTTTTTGGATAAAACACCAAGAAAATTGATTTTTCACTTATTTTTGAAAAAATCAATTTGAAATCAAGCGAAGGTTAAAAGCAGGCTCATGATTCCTCCAGTGTCATCGTGTACCCAATAAAGTCGTGTGTGGAATGGGCTTGCGGAAATCGTGTGAAAATTCGAAGCCATGAGAAGGCCAAAACCAGTGTGCTATAGGCTTGGGTTTTGGCCAAAAATAGGACATTTTGGAAAACTAGAGTATTTCTATAAAGTAACACGATTTATCTCTGCGAGCCTGTTTGGATTAAATAGCGAGCCCTCTAAAGCGGTGAGGCACCGTTCACGAGAAGGTTCTACTATTTTTGGTGTTTTTGGATAAAATACCAAGAAAATTGATTTTCACTTATTTTTTGAAAAAATCAATTTGAAATCAAGCAGAATGTTAAAAGCGAGGCTCATGATTCTTCCGGTGTCATCGTGTACCCGATAAAGTCGTGTGTGGAATGGGCTTGCAGGAAATCGTGTGAAAATTCGAGAAGCCATGAGAAGGCCAAAACCAGTGTGATATAGGCTTGGGTTTTGGCCAAAAATGGGACATTTTGGAAAACTAGAGTATTTCTATGAAAGTAACACGATTTATCTACTGCGAGCCTTGTTTCGATTAAGTAGCGAGCCATACGAAGCGATGGGCACCATTCACGGAAGGTTCTACTATTTTTGGTGTTTTTGGATAAAATACCAAGAAAATTGATTTTTCACTTATTTTTTAAAAAATCAGTTAAAAATCAAGCGAAGGATTAAGCGAGGCTCGTGATTCTTCCGTGTCATCGTGTACCCGATAAAGTCGTGTGTGGAATGGGCTTGCGGAAATCATGTGAAAATTCGGAAGCCGCCTAATAGAAGGCCAAAACCCGTGTGCTATAGGCTTGGGTTTTGGGCCAAAAATAGGACATTTTGGAAAACTAGAATATTTCTATGAAAGTAACACGATTTATCTACTGTCGAGCCTGTTTCGATTAAATAGCTGAGCCCTCTAAAGCGGCGAGGCACCGTTCACGGAAGGTTCTACTATTTTTGGTGTTTTTGGATAAAACACCAAGAAAATTGATTTTCACTTATTTTTGAAAAAATCAATTTGAAATCAAGCGAAGGTTAAAAGCGAGGCTCATGATTCTTCCAGTGTCATCGTGTACCCGGTAAAGTCGTGTGTGGAATGGGCTTGCGGAAATCATGTGAAAATTCGAAGCCGCCAGAGAAGGCCAAAACCAGTGTGCTATAGGCTTGGGTTTTGGCCAAAAATAGGACATTTTGGAAAACTAGAGTATTTCTATAAAGTAACACGATTTATCTCTGTCGAGCCACTGTTTCGATTAAATAGCGAGCCCTCTAAAGCACCGAGGCACCGTTCACGAGAAGGTTCTACTATTTTTAGTGTTTTTGGATAAAATACCAAGAAAATTGATTTTTCACTTATTTTTGAAAAAATCAATTTGAATTCAAACGAAGGTTAAAAGCGAGGCTCATGATTCTTCCGGTGTCATCGTGTACCCGGTAAAGTCGTGTGTGGAATGGAGCTTGCGGAAATCGTGTGAAAATTCGAAGCAGCCTGAGAAGGCCAAAACCAGTGTGCTATAGGCATGGGTTTTGGCCAAAAATAGGACATTTTGGAAAACTAGAGTATTTCTATGAAAGTAACACGATTTATCTCTGTCGAGCCACTGTTTCGATTAAATAGCGAGCCCTCTAAAGCGGCGAGCACCGTTCTGAGAAGGTTCTATTATTTTTGGTGTTTTTGGATAAAATACCAAGAAAATTGATTTTTCACTTATTTTTGAAAAAATCAATTTGAATTCAAGCGAAGGTTAAAAGCGAGGCTCATGATTCTTCCGTGTCATCGTGTACCCGGTAAAAGTCGTGTGTGGAATGGGCTTGCGGAAATCGTGTGAAAATTCGGAAGCCGCCAAGAAGGCCAAAACCCATGTGCTATAGGCTTGGGTTTTGGCCAAAAATAGGACATTTTGGAAAACTAGAAGTATTTCTATGAAAGTAATCCGATTTATCCGGCTAGAGCCATGTTTGAATTAAATAGCGAGCCATACGAAGCGGTGGGCACCGTTCACGAGAAGGTTCTACTATTTTTGCTGTTTTTTGGATAAAATACCAAGAAAATTGATTTTTCACTTATTTTTAAAAAAATCAATTAAAAATCAAGCGAAGGTTAAAAGCGAGGCTCGTGATTCTTCACGTGTCATCGTGTACCTGATAAAGTCGGTGTGTGGAATGGGCTTGCGGGAAATCGTGTGAAAATTCGAAGCCGCAAGAAGGCCAAAACCCATGTGCTATAGGCTTGGGTTTTGGCCAAAAATGGGACATTTTGGAAAACTAGAGTATTTACGTGAAAGTAACACGATTTATCTCTGTCGAGCCACTGTTTGGATTAAATAGCGAGCCCTCTAAAGCGGTGAGCACCGTTCACGGAAGGTTCTACTATTTTTGGTGTTTTTGGATAAAATACCAAGAAAATTAATTTTCACTTATTTTTGAAAAAAATCAATTTGAAATCAAGCGAAGGTTAAAAGCGAGGCTCGTGATTCTTCCAGTGTCATCGTGTACCCGGTGAAAGTCGTGTGTGGAATGGGCTTGCGGAAATCGTGTGAAAAATCGGAAGCCGCATGAGAAGGCCAAAACCCGTGTGCTATAGGCTTGGGTTTTCGGCCAAAAATGGGACATTTTGGAAAACTAGAATATTTCTATGAAAGTAACACGATTTATCTCTGCCGAGCCATGTTTCGATTTATAGCGAGCCATACGAGGCGGTGGGCACCGTTCACGAGAAGGTTCTACTTTTTTGTGTTTTTTGGATAAAATACCAAGAAAATTGATTTTTCACTTATTTTTTGAAAAAATCAATTAAAAATCAAGCGAAGGTTAAAAGCGAGGCTCGTGATTCTTCCGGTGTCATCGTGTACCCGATGAAAGTCGTGTGTAGAATGGGCTTGCGGAAATCGTGTGAAAATTCGAGGAGCCACCTAAGAAGGCCAAAACCAGTGTGCTTATAGGCTTGGGTTTTGGCCAAAAATAAGACATTTTGGGAAAACTAGAGTATTTCTATGAAAGTAACCCAATTTTCTCTGCCGAGCCTGTTTGGATTAAATAGCGAGCCCTCACGAAGCATTGGGGCACCGATTCGCGAGAAGATTCTACTATTTTTTGAGATTTTTGCAAAAATACAAAGAAAATTGATTTTTCCTTATTTTTGAAAAAATAAAGTAAAAAATCAAACTAAGGTTCAAAAGCAGGCTCGTGATTCTTCCCATGTCATCGTGTACCCGGTAAAAGTCGTGTGTGGAATGGGCTTGCGGAAATCGTGTGAAAATTCGAAGCGCATGAGAAGGCCAAAACCCGGTGTGCTTAGAGGCTTGGGTTTTGGCCAAAAATGGGACATTTTGGAAAACTAGAGTATTTCTATGAAAGTAACACGACTTATCTACTGCGAGCCTTGTTTCGATTAAGTAGCGAGCCATACGAAGCGATGGGCACCGTTCACGAGAAGGTTCTACTATTTTTGGTGTTTTTGGATAAAATACCAAGAAAATTGATTTTTCACTTATTTTTTAAAAAATCAATTAAAAATCAAGCGAAGGTTAAAAGCGAGGCTCGTGATTCTTCCGGTGTCATCGTGTACCCGATAAAGTCGTGTGTGGAATGGGCTTGCGGAAATCATGTGAAAATTCGGAAGCCGCGAAGAAGGCCAAAACCTAGTGTGCTTATAGGCTTGGGTTTTGGGCCAAAATAGGACATTTTGGAAAACTAGAGTATTTCTATGAAAGTAACACGATTTATCTCTCTCGAGCCACTGCTTTGATTAAATAGTGAGCCCTCTAAGCGGTGGGCACCGTTCACGAGAAGGTTCTACTATTTTTGGTGTTTTTGGATAAAATACCAAGAAAATTGATTTTTCACTTATTTTTTGAAAAAATCAATTTGAAATCAAGCGAAGGTTAAAAGCGAGGCTCATGATTCTTCCGTGTCATCGTGTACCCGGTAAAGTGCGTGTGTGGAATGGGCTTGCGGAAATCGTGTGAAAATTGAGCAGCCCAGAGAAGGACAAAACCGGTGTGCTTATAGGCTTGGGTTTTGGCAAAAATAGGACATTTTGGAAAACTAGAGTATTTCTATGAAAGTAACACGACTTATCTACTGCGAGCCTTGTTTCGATTAAGTAGCGAGCCATGCGAAGCGATGGGCACCGTTCACGAGAAGGTTCTACTATTTTTGGTGTTTTTTGGATAAAATACCAAGAAAATTGATTTTTCACTTATTTTTTGAAAAAATCAATTAAAAATCAAGCGAAGGTTAAAAGCGAGGCTCGTGATTCTTCCGGTGTCATCGTGTACCCGAGTGAAAGTCGTGTGTAGAATGGGCTTGCGAGGAAATCGTGTGAAAATTCGGGAGCCACCTAGAGAAGGCCAAAACCAGGTGTGCTATAGGCTTGGGTTTTTGGCCAAAAATAGGACATTTTGGGAAAACTAGAGTATTTCTATGAAAGTAACCCAATTTTTCTCTGCCAGAGCCCTGTTTGGATTAAATAGCGAGCCCTCACGAAGCATTGGGGCACAGATTCGTGAGAAGATTCTACTATTTTTTTGAGATTTTTTGCAAAAAATACCAAGAAAATTGATTTTTCCCTTATTTTTTGAAAAAAATAAAGTAAAAATCAAACTAAGGTTCAAAGCAGGCTCGTGATTCTTCCCGTGTCATCGTGTACCCAGTAAAGTCGTGTGTGGAATGGGCTTGCGAGGAAGTGGTGTGAAAATCCATAAGCAGCCGAGAAGGCCAAAACAGGTGTGCTATAGGCTTGGGTTTTGGGCGAAAAATGGGACATTTTTGGAAAACTAGAGTATTTCTATGAAAGTAACACGATTTATCTCTGCCAGAGCCCTGTTTCGATTTGTAACGAGGCATCCGAAGTAGCGGGCACCGTTCACGAGAAGGTTCTACTATTTTTGTGTTTTTGGATAAAATACCAAGAAAATTGATTTTCACTTATTTTTGAAAAAATCAATTAAAAATCAAGCGAAGGTTAAAAGCGAGGCTCGTGATTCTTCCAGTGTCATCGTGTACCCGATGAAAGTCGTGTGTAGAATGGGCTTGCGAGAAATCGTGTGAAAATTCGAGGAGCCACCTAGAGAAGGCCAAAACCGGTGTGCTATAGGCTTGGGTTTTGGCCAAAAATAGGACATTTGGGAAAACTAGAGTATTTCTATGAAAGTAACCCAATTTTCTCTGCCGAGCCATGTTTGGATTAAATATGAGCCCTCACGAAGCATTGGGGCACCGATTCATGAGAAGATTCTACTATTTTTTGAGATTTTTGCAAAAATACAAAGAAAATTGATTTTCCCTATATTTTTGAAAAAATAAAGTAAAAATCAAACTAAGGTTCAAAGCAGGCTCGTGATTCTTCCAGTGTCATCGTGTACCCGATAAAGTCGTGTGTGGAATGGGCTTGCGGAAATCGTGTGAAAATCCATAAGCGCACGAGAAGGCCAAAACTTAGTGTGCTATAGGCTTGGGTTTGGGCCAAAAATAGGACATTTTGGAAAACTAGAATATTTCTATGAAAGTAACACGATTTATCTCTGTCGAGCCATGTTTCGATTTATAGCGAGCCATCCGAAGCATCGGGCACCGTTCACGGAAGGTTCTACTATTTTTTGTGTTTTTGGATAAAATACCAAGAAAATTGATTTTCACTTATTTTTGAAAAAAATCAATTAAAAATCAAGCGAAGGTTAAAAGCGAGGCTCGTGATTCTTCCGGTGTCATCGTGTACCCGATGAAAGTCGGTGTGTAGAATGGGCTTGCGAGAAATCGTGTGAAAATTCGAGGAGCCACCTAAGAGAGGCCAAAACCCGGTGTGCTATAGGCTTGGGTTTTGGCCAAAAATAGGACATTTTGGGAAAACTAGAGTATTTCTATGAAAGTAACCCAATTTTTCTCTGCGAGCCACTGTTTGGATTAAATAGCTGAGCCCTTTGAAGCATTGGGGCACCGATTCGAGAAGATTCTACTATTTTTGAGATTTTTTGCAAAAATACCAAGAAAATTGATTTTTCCCTTATTTTTGGAAAAAATAAAGTAAAAATCAAACTAAGGTTCAAAGCAGAGCTCGTGATTCTTCCGGTGTCATCGTGTACCCGATGAAAGTCGTGTGTGGAATGGGCTTGCGGAAATCGTGTGAAAATTCGAAGCCGCCCGAGAAGGCCAAAACACGTGTGCTAGAGGCTTGGGTTTTGGGCCAAAGTGGGACATTTTGGAAAACTAGAGTATTTCTATGAAAGTAACACGATTTATCTCTCTCGAGCCACACTTTGATTAAATAGTGAGCCCTCTAAAGCGGTGAGCACCGTTCACGAGAAGGTTCTACTATTTTTTGGTGTTTTTGGATAAAATACCAAGAAAATTGATTTTTCACTTATTTTTGAAAAAATCAATTTGAAATCAAGCGAAGGTTAAAAGCAGGCTCATGATTCTTCCAGTGTCATCGATGTACCCGGTAAAGTCGTGTGTGGAATGGGCTTGCGGAAATCGTGTGAAAATTCGAAGCAGCCGAGAGAAGGACAAAACCAGTGTGCTATAGGCTTGGGTTTTGGCAAAAATAGGACATTTTGGAAAACTGAAATATTTCTATGAAAGTAACACGACTTATCTACTGCGAGCCTTGTTTCGATTAAGTAACGAGCCATACGAAGCGATGGGCACCGTTCACAGAAGGTTCTACTATTTTTGGTGTTTTTGGATAAAATACCAAGAAAATTGATTTTCACTTATTTTTGAAAAAATCAATTAAAAATCAAGCGAAGGTTAAAAGCGAGGCTCAGTGATTCTTCCGGTGTCATCGTGTACCCGATAAAAGTGCGTGTGTAGAATGGGCTTGCGAGAAATCGTGTGAAAATTCGGGAGCCACCTAGAGAAGGCCAAAACTAGTGTGCTATAGGCTTGGGTTTTGGCCAAAAATAGAGACATTTGGGAAAACTAGAGTATTTCTATGAAAGTAACCCAATTTTCTCTGCCGAGCCACTGTTTGGATTAAATAGCGAGCCCTCACGAAGCATTGGGGCACTGGTTCATGAGAAGATTCTACTATTTTTTGAGATTTTTGCAAAAATACCAAGAAAATTGATTTTTCCATATTTTTGAAAAAATAAAGTAAAAATCAAACTAAGGTTCAAAGCGGGCTCGTGATTCTTCCGGTGTCATCGTGTACCCGGTAAAAGTCGTGTGTGGAATGGGCTTGCGGGAAGTGGTGTGAAAATCCATAAGCAGCCCGAGAAGGCCAAAACCAGTGTGCTATAGGCTTGGGTTTTGGGCGAAAAATAGGACATTTTGGAAAACTAGAGTATTTCTATGAAAGTAACACGATTTATCTCTGCCGAGCCTATTTCGATTTATAGCGAGCCATACGAAGTAGCGGGCACCGTTCACGGAAGGTTCTACTATTTTTTGTGTTTTTGGATAAAATACCAAGAAAATTGATTTTTCACTTATTTTTGAAAAAATCAATTAAAAATCAAGCGAAGGTTAAAAGCGAGGCTCGTGATTCTTCCGGTGTCATCGTGTACCCGATGAAAGTCGTGTGTAGAATGGGCTTGCGAGGAAATCGTGTGAAAATTCGAGGAGCCACCTAAGAAGGCCAAAACCCGGTGTGCTATAGGCTTGGGTTTTGGCCAAACATAGGACATTTTGGGAAAACTAGAGTATTTCTATGAAAGTAACCCAATTTTCTCTGCCGAGCCACTATTTGGATTAAATAGTGAGCCCTCACGAAGCATTGGGGCACGGATTCATGAGAAGATTCTACTATTTTTTGAGATTTTTGCAAAAATACAAAGAAAATTGATTTTCCCTATATTTTTGAAAAAATAAAGTAAAAATCAAACTAAGGTTCAAAGCAGGGCTCGTGATTCTTCCAGGTGTCATCGTGTACCCGGTGAAAGTCGTGTGTGGAATGGGCTTGCGGGAAATCGTGTGAAAATCCATAAGCCGCCAAGAGAGGCCAAAACCAGTGTGCTTATAGGCTTGGGTTTTGGGCCAAAAATAGGACATTTTGGAAAACTAGAAATATTTCTATGAAAGTAACACGATTTATCTACTGTCGAGCACTGTTTCGATTTATAGCGAGCCATACGAAGCATCGGGCACCGTTCACAGAAGGTTCTACTATTTTTTTGTGTTTTTTTTGGATAAAATACCAAGAAAATTGATTTTTCACTTATTTTTTGAAAAAAATCAATTAAAAATCAAACGAAGGTTAAAAGCAGGCTCGTGATTCTTCCCGTGTCATCGTGTACCCGGTAAAAGTCGTGTGTAGAATGGAGCTTGCAGGAAATCGTGTGAAAATTCGGGAGCCACCTAAGAGAGGCCAAAACCGGTGTGCTATAGGCTTGGGTTTTTGGCCAAAAATAGGACATTTTGGGAAAACTAGAATTTCTATGAAAGTAACCCAATTTTTCTCTGCCGAGCCGCTGTTTGGATTCGTAACGAGCCCTCTGAAGCATTGGGGCACCGTTCGCAGAAGATTCTACTATTTTTTTGAGATTTTTTGCAAAAAATACCAAGAAAATTGATTTTTCCCTTATTTTTTGAAAAAAATAAAGTAAAAATCAAACTAAGGTTCAAAGCAGGCTCGTGATTCTTCCCGTGTCATCGTGTACCCAGTAAAGTCGTGTGTGGAATGGGCTTGCAGGAAATCGTGTGAAAATTCGAAGCGCCCAAGAGAGGCCAAAACCAGGTGTGCTAGAGGCTTGGGTTTTGGCAAAAATGGGACATTTTGGAAAACTAGAGTATTTCTATAAAGTAACACGACTTATCTACTGCGAGCCTTGTTTCGATTAAATAGCGAGCCATACGAAGCGATGGGCACCGATTCACGAGAAGGTTCTACTATTTTTGGTGTTTTTGGATAAAATACCAAGAAAATTGATTTTTCACTTATTTTTGAAAAAATCAATTAAAAATCAAGCGAAGGTTAAAAGCAGGGCTCGTGATTCTTCCGGTGTCATCGTGTACCCGGTAAAGTCGGTGTGTAGAATGGGCTTGCGGAAATCGTGTGAAAATTCGGGAGCCACCTAGAGAAGGCCAAAACCAGGTGTGCTATAGGCTTGGGTTTTGGCCAAAAATAGAACATTTTGGGAAAACTAGAGTATTTCTATGAAAGTAACCCAATTTTTCTCTGCGAGCCACTGTTTGGATTAAATAGTGAGCCCTCACGAAGCATTGGGGCACCGATTCGTGAGAAGATTCTACTATTTTTTGAGATTTTTGCAAAAATACCAAGAAAATTGATTTTTCCATATTTTTGAAAAAATAAAGTAAAAATCAAACTAAGGTTCAAAGCAGGCTCGTGATTCTTCCCGTGTCATCGTGTACCCAGTAAAGTCGTGTGTGGAATGGGCTTGCAGGAAGTCGTGTGAAAATCCATAAGCCGCCCAAGAGAAGGCCAAAACCCGTGTGCTATAGGCTTGGGTTTTGGGCGAAAAATGGGACATTTTGGAAAACTAGAGTATTTCTATGAAGTAACACGATTTATCTACTGCGAGCCTATTTCGATTTATATGAGGCATACGAAGTAGCGAGCACCAGTTCACGAGAAGGTTCTACTATTTTTTGTGTTTTTGGATAAAATACCAAGAAAATTGATTTTCACTTATTTTTGAAAAAATCAATTAAAAATCAAGCGAAGGTTAAAAGCGAGGCTCGTGATTCTTCCGGTGTCATCGTGTACCCGATAAAGTCGTGTGTGGAATGGGCTTGCGAGAAATCGTGTGAAAATTCGAAGCAGCCAGAGAAGGCCAAAACCGGTGTCTTAGAGGCTTGGGTTTTGGCCAAAAATGGGACATTTTGGAAAACTAGAGTATTTCTATGAAAGTAACACGACTTATCTACTGCGAGCCTTGTTTCGATTAAGTAGCGAGCCATACGAAGCGATGGGCACCGTTCACGAGAAGGTTCTACTATTTTTGGTGTTTTTGGATAAAATACCAAGAAAATTGATTTTCACTTATTTTTTAAAAAATCAATTAAAAAATCAAGCGAAGGTTAAAAGCGAGGCTCGTGATTCTTCCGGTGTCATCGTGTACCCGATAAAGTGGTGTGTGGAATGGGCTTGCGAAATCATGTGAAAATTCGAAGCCGCACGAGAAGGCCAAAACCGTGTGCTATAGGCTTGGGTTTTGGGCCAAAAGTGGGACATTTTGGAAAACTAGAGTATTTCTATGAAAGTAACACGATTTATCTCTCTCGAGCCACGCTTGATTAAATAGTGAGCCCTCTAAAGCGTGCAGGCACCGTTCCACGAAGGTTCTACTATTTTTGGTGTTTTTGGATAAAATACCAAGAAAATTGATTTTTCACTTATTTTTTGAAAAAATCAATTTGAAATCAAGCGAAAGGTTAAAAGCGAGGCTCATGATTCTTCCGTGTCATCGTGTACCCGGTAAAGTCGTGTGTGGAATGGGCTTGCGGAAATCGTGTGAAAATTCGAAGCAGCCCAGAGAAGGACAAAACCCGTGTGCTATAGGCTTGGGTTTTGGCAAAAAATGGGACATTTTGGAAAACTAGAGTATTTCTATGAAAGTAACACGACTTATCTACTGCGAGCCTTGTTTCGATTAAGTAGCGAGCCATACGAAGCGATGGGCACCGATTCACGAGAAGGTTCTACTATTTTTGGTGTTTTTGGATAAAATACCAAGAAAATTGATTTTCACTTATTTTTTGAAAAAATCAATTAAAAATCAAGCGAAAGGTTAAAAGCGAGGCTCGTGATTCTTCCGGTGTCATCGATGTACCCGATAAAGTCGTGTGTAGAATGGGCTTGCGGAAATCGTGTGAAAATTCGAGGAGCCACCTAGAGAAGGCCAAAACCAGTGTGCTTATAGGCTTGGGTTTTGGCCAAAAATAGGACATTTGGGAAAACTAGAGTATTTCTATGAAAGTAACCCAATTTTTCTCTGCCGAGCACTGTTTGGATTAAATAGTGAGCCCTCACGAAGTATTGGGGCACCGTTCGCGAGAAGATTCTACTATTTTTTGAGATTTTTGCAAAAATACCAAGAAAATTGATTTTTCCATATTTTTTGAAAAAATAAAGTAAAAATCAAACTAAGGTTCAAAGCAGGGCTCGTGATTCTTCCGGTGTCATCGTGTACCCGAGTAAAGTCGTGTGTGGAATGGGCTTGCGGGAAGTCGTGTGAAAATCCATAAGCGCCATGAGAAGGCCAAAACCAGTGTGCTTATAGGCTTGGGTTTTGGGCGAAAAATAGGACATTTTGGAAAACTAGAGTATTTCTATGAAAGTAACACGATTTATCTACTGCGAGCCATGTTTCGATTTATGTGAGGCATCCGAAGTAGCGAGCACCGTTCACGGAAGGTTCTACTATTTTTTGTGTTTTTGGATAAAATACCAAGAAAATTGATTTTTCACTTATTTTTTGAAAAAATCAATTAAAAATCAAGCGAAGGTTAAAAGCGAGGCTCGTGATTCTTCCGGTGTCATCGTGTACCCGATAAAAGTCGTGTGTAGAATGGGCTTGCGAGGAAATCGTGTGAAAATTCGAGGAGCCACCTAGAGAAGGCCAAAACCAGGTGTGCTATAGGCTTGGGTTTTGGCCAAAAATAGGACATTTTGGGAAAACTAGAGTATTTCTATGAAAGTAACCCAATTTTTCTCTGCGAGCCACTGTTTGGATTAAATAGCTGAGCCCTCCGAAGCATTGGGGCACTGGTTCGCGGAAGATTCTACTATTTTTTGAGATTTTTGCAAAAATACCAAGAAAATTGATTTTTCCATATTTTTGGAAAAAATAAAGTAAAAATCAAACTAAGGTTCAAAAGCAGAGCTCAGTGATTCTTCCGGTGTCATCGTGTACCCGATGAAAGTCGTGTGTGGAATGGGCTTGCGGAAATCGTGTGAAAATTTAGAAGCCGCTGAGAAGGCCAAAACACGTGTGCTTAGAGGCTTGGGTTTTGGCAAAAATGGGACATTTTGGAAAACTAGAGTATTTCTATAAAGTAACACGACTTATCTACTGCGAGCCTTGTTTCGATTAAGTAGCGAGCCATACGAAGCGGTGGGCACCGATTCACGAGAAGGTTCTACTATTTTTGGTGTTTTTGGATAAAATACCAAGAAAATTGATTTTCACTTATTTTTGAAAAAAATCAATTAAAAATCAAGCGAAGGTTAAAAGCGAGGCTCGTGATTCTTCCGGTGTCATCGTGTACCCGATGAAAGTCGTGTGTAGAATGGGCTTGCGAGGAAATCGTGTGAAATTTGAGGAGCCACCTAAGAAGGCCAAAACCAGTGTGCTTATAGGCTTGGGTTTTGGCCAAAAATAGGACATTTGGGAAAACTAGAGTATTTCTATGAAAGTAACCCAATTTTTCTCTGCGAGCCACTGTTTGGATTAAATAGTGAGCCCTCACGAAGCATTGGGGCACTCGATTCGCGAGAAGATTCTACTATTTTTTGAGATTTTTGCAAAAATACCAAGAAAATTGATTTTTCCTTATTTTTGAAAAAATAAAGTAAAAATCAAACTAAGGTTCAAAAGCAGGCTCGTGATTCTTCCAGTGTCATCGTGTACCCGGTAAAAGTCGTGTGTGGAATGGGCTTGCAGGAAATCGTGTGAAAATCCATAAGCCGCCCAAGAAGGCCAAAACCAGTGTGCTTAGAGGCTTGGGTTTTGGGCCAAAAATAGGACATTTTGGAAAACTAGAATATTTCTATGAGCGTAACACGATTTATCTACTGCGAGCCACATTTCGATTTATAGCGAGCCATCACGAAGCATCGGGCACCGTTCACGAGAAGGTTCTACTATTTTTTGTGTTTTTGGATAAAATACCAAGAAAATTGATTTTTCACTTATTTTTAAAAAAATCAATTAAAAATCAAGCGAAGGTTAAAAGCGAGGCTCGTGATTCTTCCGTGTCATCGTGTACCCGATAAAGTCGTGTGTAGGAATGGGCTTGCGGAAATCGTGTGAAAATTCGGGAGCCACCTAGAGAAGGCCAAAACCAGGTGTGCTTATAGGCTTGGGTTTTGGCCAAAAATAGGACATTTGGGAAAACTAGAGTATTTCTATGAAAGTAACCCAATTTTTCTCTTCGAGCCACTGTTTGGATTAAATAGTGAGCCCTCACGAAGCATTGGGGCACCGATTCGCGAGAAGATTCTACTATTTTTTGAGATTTTTGCAAAAATACCAAGAAAATTGATTTTTCCATATTTTTTGAAAAAATAAAGTAAAAATCAAACTAAGGTTCAAAGCAGGCTCGTGATTCTTCCAGTGTCATCGTGTACCCGAGTAAAGTCGGTGTGTGGAATGGGCTTGCGGAAATCGTGTGAAAATCCATAAGCAGCCCAGAGAAGGCCAAAACCAGTGTGCTTATAAGCTTGGGTTTTGGGCCAAAAATAGGACATTTGTAGAAAACTAGAGTATTTCTATGAAAGTAACACGATTTATCTACTGTCGAGCCACACTTGATTAAGTAGCGAGCACTCTAAAGCGGCGAGCACTGATTCACGAGAAGGTTCTACTATTTTTGGTGTTTTTGGATAAAATACCAAGAAAATTGATTTTCACTTATTTTTTGAAAAAATCAATTTGAAATCAAGCGAAGGTTAAAAGCGAGGCTCGTGATTCTTCCGTGTCATCGTGTACCCGGTAAAGTCGTGTGTGGAATGGAGCTTGCGGAAATCATGTGAAAATTCGGAAGCGCCTGAGAAGGCCAAAACCCGTGTGCTTATAGGCTTGGGTTTTGGGCCAAAATCAGGACATTTTGGAAAACTAGAATATTTCTATGAAGTAACACGATTTATCTACGTCGAGCCACCTTCGATTAAGTATCGAGCCCTCTAAAGCGGTGGGCACCGTTCACGAGAAGGTTCTACTATTTTTGGTGTTTTTGGATAAAATACCAAGAAAATTGATTTTTCACTTATTTTTGAAAAAATCAATTTGAAATCAAGCGAAGGTTAAAAGCGAGGCTCATGATTCTTCCGGTGTCATCGTGTACCCGGTAAAGTCGTGTGTGGAATGGTCTTGCGGAAATCGTGTGAAAATTCGAAGCAGCCAGAGAAGGACAAAACCCAGTGTCTGCTATAGGCTTGGGTTTTGGGGCAAAAATGGGACATTTTGGAAAACTAAATATTTACGTGAAAGTAACACGATTTATCTCTGTCGAGCCACTGTTTCGATTACGTAACAAGCCCTCTAAAGCAGCGGGCACCGTTCACAGAAGGTTCTACTATTTTTGGTGTTTTTGGATAAAATACCAAGAAAATTGATTTTTCACTTATCTTTTGAAAAAATCAATTTGAAATCAAGCGAAGGTTAAAAGCGAGGCTCGTGATTCTTCCGGTGTCATCGTGTACCCGATGAAAGTCGTGTGTGGAATGGGCTTGCGAGAAATCGTGTGAAAATTCGAAGCCGCCGAGAAGGCCAAAACCAGTGTGCTAGAGGCTTGGGTTTTGGCAAAAATGGGACATTTTGGAAAACTAGAAGTATTTCTATGAAAGTAACACGACTTATCTACTGCGAGCCTTGTTTCGATTAAGTAACGAGCCATACGAAGCGATGGGCACCGTTCACGGAAGGTTCTACTATTTTTGGTGTTTTTGGATAAAATACCAAGAAAATTGATTTTCACTTATTTTTGAAAAAATCAATTAAAAATCAAGCGAAGGTTAAAAGCGAGGCTCGTGATTCTTCCGGTGTCATCGTGTACCCGATGAAAGTCGTGTGTAGAATGGGCTTGCGGAAATCGTGTGAAAATTCGAGGAGCCACCTAGAGAAGGCCAAAACCAGTGTGCTATAGGCTTGGGTTTTGGCCAAAAATAGGACATTTTGGGAAAACTAGAGTATTTCTATGAAAGTAACCCAATTTTTCTCTGCGGAGCCATGTTTGGATTAAATAGTGAGCCCTACTGAAGCATTGGGGCACGGATTCAGCTGAAGATTCTACTATTTTTGAGATTTTTGCAAAAATACCAAGAAAATTGATTTTTCCATATTTTTGAAAAAATAAAGTAAAAATCAAACTAAGGTTCAAAGCAGGCTCGTGATTCTTCCCGTGTCATCGTGTACCCGGTAAAGTCGTGTGTGGAATGGGCTTGCGAAATCGTGTGAAAATTCATAAGCAGCCAGAGAAGGCCAAAACCAGTGTGCTATAGGCTTGGGTTTTGGGCCAAAAATAGGACATTTTGGAAAACTAGAATATTTCTATGAAAGTAACACGATTTATCATTGTCGAGCCACAACTTCGATTAAATAGTGAGCCCTCTAAAGCGGCGAGCCACCGTTCACGAGAAGGTTCTACTATTTTTGGTGTTTTTGTGGATAAAATACCAAGAAAATTGATTTTCACTTATTTTTGAAAAAATCAATTTGAAATCAAGCGAAGGTTAAAAGCGAGGCTCATGATTCTTCCAGTGTCATCGTGTACCCGGTAAAGTCGTGTGTGGAATGGGCTTGCGGAAATCGTGTGAAAATTCGAAGCGCATGAGAAGGCCAAAACCAGTGTGCTAGAGGCTTGGGTTTTGGCCAAAAATGGGACATTTTGGAAAACTAGAGTATTTCTATGAAAGTAACACGACTTATATCTGCGAGCCTTGTTTCGATTAAGTAGCGAGCCATACGAAGCGATGGGCACCGTTCACGGAAGGTTCTACTATTTTTGGTGTTTTTGGATAAAATACCAAGAAAATTGATTTTTCACTTATTTTTTAAAAAATCAATTAAAAATCAAGCGAAGGTTAAAAGCGAGGCTCGTGATTCTTCCGGTGTCATCGTGTACCCGATGAAAGTCGTGTGTGGAATGGGCTTGCGAAATCATGTGAAAATTCGAAGCGCCTGAGAAGGCCAAAACCCGTGTGCTATAGGCTTGGGTTTTGGGCCAAAATAGGACATTTTGGAAAACTAGAATATTTCTATGAAAGTAACACGATTTATCTCTGTCGAGCCACACTTCGATTAAATAGCGAGCCCTCTAAAGCGGTGAGGCACCGTTCACGAGAAGGTTCTACTATTTTTGGTGTTTTTGGATAAAATACCAAGAAAATTGATTTTTCACTTATTTTTGAAAAAATCAATTTGAAATCAAGCGAAGGTTAAAAGCGAGGCTCATGATTCTTCCAGTGTCATCGTGTACCCGGTAAAGTTGTGTGTGGAATGGGCTTGCGAGAATCGTGTGAAAATTCGAAGCGCCTGAGAGAGGCCAAAACCAGTGTGCTTATAGGCTTGGGTTTTGGGGCAAAAATAGGACATTTTGGAAAACTAAAGTATTTACGTGAAAGTAACACGATTTATCTACTGTCGAGCCATGTTTCGATTAAGTAGCTGAGCCCTCTAAAGCGGTGAGCACCGTTCACGAGAAGGTTCTACTATTTTTTGGTGTTTTTGGATAAAATACCAAGAAAATTGATTTTTCACTTATTTTTGAAAAAATCAATTTGAAATCAAGCGAAGGTTAAAAGCGGGCTCATGATTCTTCCGGTGTCATCGTGTACCCGGTAAAGTCGTGTGTGGAATGGGCTTGCGGAAATCGTGTGAAAATTCGAAGCAGCCAGAGAAGGACAAAACCCGTGTGCTTATAAGCTTGGGTTTTGGGGTAAAAATAGGACATTTTGGAAAACTAGAGTATTTACGTGAAAGTAACACGATTTATCTACGTCGAGCCACTGTTTCGATTAAGTAACGAGCCCTCTAAAGCGGTGAGGCACCGTTCACGAGAAGGTTCTACTATTTTTGGTGTTTTTGGATAAAATACCAAGAAAATTGATTTTCACTTATTTTTGAAAAAATCAATTTGAAATCAAGCGAAGGTTAAAAGCGAGGCTCATGATTCTTCCAGTGTCATCGTGTACCCGATGAAAGTCGTGTGTGGAATGGGCTTGCGGAAATCGTGTGAAAATTCGAAGCAGCCAGAGAAGGCCAAAACCCGTGTGCTATAGGCTTGAGTTTTGCGGCAAAAATGGGACATTTTGGAAAACTAAAGTATTTACGTGAAAGTAACACGATTTATCTACTGTCGAGCCATGTTTCAATTAAGTATGAGCCCTCTAAGCGGCGGGCACCGTTCACGAGAAGGTTCTACTATTTTTGGTGTTTTTGGATAAAATACCAAGAAAATTGATTTTCACTTATTTTTTGAAAAAATCAATTTGAAATCAAGCGAAGGTTAAAAGCGGGATCGCGATTCTTCCGGTGTCATCGTGTACCCGATAAAGTCGATGCGTGGAATGGGCTTGCGAGAAATCGTGTGAAAATTCGGAAGCCGCCAGAGAGGCCAAAACCCGTGTGCTTAGAGGCTTGGGTTTTGGCCAAAAATGGGACATTTTGGAAAACTAGAGTATTTCTATAAAGTAACACGACTTATCTACTGCGAGCCTTGTTTCGATTAAGTAGCGAGCCATCCGAAGCGATGGGCACCGGTTCACAGAAGGTTCTACTATTTTGGTGTTTTTGGATAAAATACCAAGAAAATTGATTTTCACTTATTTTTTAAAAAATCAATTAAAAATCAAGCGAAGGTTAAAAGCGAGCTCATGATTCTTCCGTGTCATCGTGTACCCGAGTAAAGTCGTGTGTGGAATGGGCTTGCGAGAAATCGTGTGAAAATTCGGAAGCCGCAGAGAAGGACAAAACCCGTGTGCTTATAGGCTTGGGTTTTGGGGCAAAAATAGGACATTTTGGAAAACTAAATATTTACGTGAAAGTAACACGATTTATCTCTGTCGAGCCACTGTTTCGATTAAATAGCGAGCCCTCTAAGCGGCGAGCACCGTTCACGAGAAGGTTCTACTATTTTTGGTGTTTTTGGATAAAATACCAAGAAAATTGATTTTCACTTATTTTTGAAAAAATCAATTTGAAATCAAGCGAAGGTTAAAAGCGAGGCTCGTGATTCTTCCAGTGTCATCGTGTACCCGGTAAAGTTGTGTGTGGAATGGGCTTGCGGAAATCGTGTGAAAATTCGAAGCCGCAAGAGAGGCCAAAACCCGTGTGCTAGAGGCTTGGGTTTTGGCAAAAATGGGACATTTTGGAAAACTAGAGTATTTCTATGAAAGTAACACGACTTATCTCTGCGAGCCTTGTTTCGATTAAGTAACGAGCCATACGAAGCGATGGGCACCGTTCACGAGAAGGTTCTACTATTTTTGGTGTTTTTGGATAAAATACCAAGAAAATTGATTTTCACTTATTTTTGAAAAAATCAATTAAAAATCAAGCGAAGGTTAAAAGCGAGGCTCGTGATTCTTCCGGTGTCATCGTGTACCCGATAAAGTAGTGTTTAGAATGGGCTTGCGGAAATCGTGTGAAAATTCAGGAGCCACCTAGAGAAGGCCAAAACCGGTGTGCTATAGGCTTGGGTTTTGGCCAAAAATAGAACATTTTGGGAAAACTAGAGTATTTCTATGAAAGTAACCCAATTTTTCTCTGCAGAGCCACTGTTTGGATTAAATAGTGAGCCCTCACGAAGCATTGGGGCACCGATTCGCAAAAGATTCTACTATTTTTTGAGATTTTTGCAAAAATACCAAGAAAATTGATTTTTCCATATTTTTGAAAAAATAAAGTAAAAATCAAACTAAGGTTCAAAAGCAGGGCTCGTGATTCTTCCGGTGTCATCGTGTACCCGAGTAAAGTCGTGTGTGGAATGGGCTTGCGAGAAATCGTGTGAAAATCCATAAGCAGCCAGAGAAGGCCAAAACCCGTGTGCTATAGGCTTGGGTTTTGGGCCCAAAATAGGACATTTTGGAAAACTAGAGTATTTCTATGAAAGTAACACGATTTATCTCTGTCGAGCCACACTTCGATTAAATATGAGCCCTCTAAGCGGCGAGCACCGTTCACGAGAAGGTTCTACTTATTTTTGGTGTTTTTGGATAAAATACCAAGAAAATTGATTTTTCACTTATTTTTGAAAAAAATCAATTTGAAATCAAGCGAAGGTTAAAAGCGAGGCTCATGATTCTTCCGGTGTCATCGTGTACCCGGTAAAGTCGTGTGTGGAATGGGCTTGCGGAAATCTTTTGAAAATTCGAAAGCCGCATGAGAAGGCCAAAACCCGTGTGCTAGAGGCTTGGGTTTTGGCCAAAAATAGGACATTTTGGAAAACTAGAGTATTTCTATGAAAGTAACACGACTTATACGTGCGAGCCTTGTTTCGATTAAGTAGCGAGCCATCCGAAGCGGTGGGCACCGTTCACGAGAAGGTTCTACTATTTTTGGTGTTTTTGGATAAAATACCAAGAAAATTGATTTTTCACTTATTTTTGAAAAAATCAAATTGAAATCAAATGAAGGTTAAAAGCGAGGCTCATGATTCTTCCGTGTCATCGTGTACCCGGTAAAGTTGTGTGTGGAAAGGGCTTGCGGAAATCGTGTGAAAATTCGAAGCCATGACGAAGGCCAAAACCTAGTGTGCTATAGGCTTGGGTTTTGGGGCAAAAATAGGACATTTTGGAAAACTACTGATATTTACGTGAAAGTAACACGATTTATCTACTGTCGAGCCACTGTTTCGATTAAGTAACGAGCCCTCTAAAGCGGTGAGGCACCGTTCACGGAAGGTTCTACTATTTTTGGTGTTTTTGGATAAAATACCAAGAAAATTGATTTTTCACTTATTCTTTGAAAAAATCAATTTGAAATCAAGCGAAAGGTTAAAAGCGAGGCTCGTGATTCTTCCGTGTCATCGTGTACCCGGTAAAGTCGTGTGTGGAATGGGCTTGCGGAAATCGTGCGAAAATCCATAAGCCGCCTAGAGAAGGCCAAAACCAGTGTGCTATAGGCTTGGGTTTTGGGCCCAAAATAGGACATTTTGGAAAACTAGAGTATTTCTATGAAAGTAACACGATTTATCTACTGTCGAGCCACATTTCGATTAAGTAGCGAGCCCTCTAAAGCGGTGAGCACCGTTCACAAAAGGTTCTACTATTTTTGGTGTTTTTGATAAAATACCAAGAAAATTGATTTTCACTTATTTTTTGAAAAAATCAATTTGAAATCAAGCGAAGGTTAAAAGCGAGGCTCTTGATTCTTCCAGGTGTCATCGTGTACCCGGTAAAAGTCGTGTGTAGGAATGGGCTTGCGGAAATCGTGTCAAAATTCGAGGAGCCACCTAAGAAGGCCAAAACCAGTGTGCTATAGGCTTGGGTTTTGGCCAAAAATAGGACATTTGGGAAAACTAGAGTATTTCTATGAAAGTAACCCAATTTTTCTCTGCGAGCCACTGTTTGGATTAAATAGTGAGCCCTCACGAAGCATTGGGGCACCGTTCGCAAAAGATTCTACTATTTTTTGAGATTTTTGCAAAAATACCAAGAAAATTGATTTTTCCTTATTTTTTGAAAAAATAAAGTAAAAAATCAAACTAAGGTTCAAAAGCAGGCTCGTGATTCTTCCGGTGTCATCGTGTACCCGATAAAGTCGTGTGTGGAATGGGCTTGCGGGAAATCGTGTGAAAATCCATAAGCAGCCAGAGAAGGCCAAAACCCGTGTGCTTATAGGCTTGGGTTTTGGGCCCAAAATAGGACATTTTGGAAAACTAGAGTATTTCTATGAAAGTAACACGATTTATCTCTGTCGAGCCACACTTCGATTAAATAGCGAGCCCTCTAAGCGGCGAGGCACCGTTCACGAGAAGGTTCTACTATTTTTTGGTGTTTTTGGATAAAATACCAAGAAAATTGATTTTTCACTTATTTTTGAAAAAAATCAATTTGAAATCAAGCGAAGGTTAAAAGCGAGGCTCATGATTCTTCCAGTGTCATCGTGTACCCGGTAAAGTCGTGTGTGGAATGGGCTTGCGGAAATCTTTTGAAAATTCGAAGCGCATGAGAAGGCCAAAACCGGTGTGCTAGAGGCTTGGGTTTTGGCCAAAAATGGGACATTTTGGAAAACTAGAGTATTTCTATAAAGTAACACGACTTATACATGCGAGCCTTGTTTCGATTAAGTAACGAGCCATACGAAGCGGTGGGCACCGTTCACGAGAAGGTTCTACTATTTTTGGTGTTTTTGGATAAAATACCAAGAAAATTGATTTTTCACTTATTTTTGAAAAAATCAAATTGAAATCAAATGAAGGTTAAAAGCAGGCTCGCGATTCTTCCCGTGTCATCGTGTACCCGGTAAAGTTGTGTGTGGAAAGGGCTTGCGGAAATCGTGTGAAAATTCGAAGCCATGACGAAGGCCAAAACCGGTGTGCTTATAGGCTTGGGTTTTGGGGCAAAAATAGGACATTTTGGAAAACTACTGATATTTACGTGAAAGTAACACGATTTATCTCTGTCGAGCCACTGTTTCGATTAAGTAGCGAGCCCTCTAAAGCGGTGAGCACCGTTCCACGGAAGGTTCTACTATTTTTGGTGTTTTTGGATAAAATACCAAGAAAATTGATTTTCACTTATTCTTTGAAAAAATCAATTTGAAATCAAGCGAAGGTTAAAAGCGAGGCTCATGATTCTTCCGGTGTCATCGTGTACCCAGTAAAGTCGTGTGTGGAATGGGCTTGCAGGAAATCGTGCGAAAATCCATAAGCCGCCTAAGAGAAGGCCAAAACCCGTGTGCTATAGGCTTGGGTTTTGGGCCCAAAATGGGACATTTTTGGAAAACTAGAGTATTTCTATGAAAGTAACACGATTTATCTACTGTCGAGCCACTGTTTCGATTAAGTAGCGAGCCCTCTAAAGCAGCGGGCACCGTTCACAAAAGGTTCTACTATTTTTTGGTGTTTTTGTTGATAAAATACCAAGAAAATTGATTTTTCACTTATTTTTGAAAAAATCAATTTGAAATCAAGCGAAGGTTAAAAGCGAGGCTCTTGATTCTTCCGGTGTCATCGTGTACCCGGTAAAGTCGTGTGTAGAATGGGCTTGCGGAAATCGTGTGAAAATTCGAGAGCCACCTAAGAAGGCCAAAACCCGGTGTGCTATAGGCTTGGGTTTTGGCCAAAAATAGGACATTTGGGAAAACTAGAGTATTTCTATGAAAGTAACCCAATTTTTCTCTGCGAGCCACTGTTTGGATTAAATAGCGAGCCCTCACGAAGCATTGGGGCACCGATTCGCGAGAAGATTCTACTATTTTTTGAGATTTTTGCAAAAATACCAAGAAAATTGATTTTTCCATATTTTTGAAAAAATAAAGTAAAAATCAAACTAAGGTTCAAAGCAGGGCTCGTGATTCTTCCAGTGTCATCGTGTACCCGATAAAGTCGTGTGTGGAATGGGCTTGCGGAAATCTTTTGAAAATTCGAAGCGCATGAGAAGGCCAAAACCGGTGTGCTAGAGGCTTGGGTTTTGGCCAAAAATGGGACATTTTGGAAAACTAGAGTATTTCTATAAGTAACACGACTTATCATGTGCGAGCCTTGTTTCGATTAAGTAGCGAGCCATACGAAGCGATGGGCACCGTTCACGAGAAGGTTCTACTATTTTTGGTGTTTTTGGATAAAATACCAAGAAAATTGATTTTCTCTTATTTTTTAAAAAATCAATTAAAAATCAAGCGAAGGTTAAAAGCGAGGCTCGTGATTCTTCCGGTGTCATCGTGTACCCGGTAAAGTCGGTGTGTGGAATGGGCTTGCGGAAATCGTGTGAAAATTCGGAAGCCAGTCAAGAAGGCCAAAACCGGTGTGCTAGAGGCTTGGGTTTTGGCCAAAAATGGGACATTTTGGAAAACTAGAGTATTTCTATGAAAGTAACACGACTTATCTTTGCGAGCCTTGTTTCGATTAAGTAGCGAGCCATACGAAGCTGTGGGCACCGTTCACGGAAGGTTCTACTATTTTTGGTGTTTTTTGGATAAAATACCAAGAAAATTGATTTTCACTTATTTTTGAAAAAATCAATTAAAAATCAAGCGAAGGTTAAAAGCGAGGCTCGTGATTCTTCCGGTGTCATCGTGTACCCGATAAAGTCGTGTGTGGAATGGGCTTGCGGAAATCATGTGAAAATTCGAAGCCGCCTGAGAAGGCCAAAACTTAGTGTGCTATAGGCTTGGGTTTTGGACCAAAAATAGGACATTTTGGAAAACTATAATATTTCTATGAAAGTAACACGATTTATCTCTGTCGAGCCACGCTTGATTAAATAGCGAGCCCTCTAAGCGGTGAGGCACCGTTCACGGAAGGTTCTACTATTTTTGGTGTTTTTGGATAAAATACCAAGAAAATTCATTTTCACTTATTTTTGAAAAAATCAATTTGAAATCAAGCGAAGGTTAAAAGCGAGGCTCATGATTCTTCCAGTGTCATCGTGTACCCGGTAGAAGTCGTGTGTGGAATGGGCTTGCAGAAATCGTGTGAAAATTCGAAGCCGCCAGAGAAGGACAAAACCGGTGTGCTATAGGCTTGGGTTTTGGGGCAAAAATAGGACGTTTTGGAAAACTAGAGTATTCTATGAAAGTAACACGATTTATCTCTGTCGAGCCACTGTTTCGATTAATAGCTGAGCCCTCTAAGCGGCGAGGCACCGTTCACGAGAAGGTTCTACTATTTTTGGTGTTTTTGGATAAAATACCAAGAAAATTGATTTTCACTTATTTTTGAAAAAATCAATTTGAAATCAAGCGAAGGTTAAAAGCGAGGCTCATGATTCTTCCGTGTCATCGTGTACCTAGTAAAGTCGTGTGTGGATTGGTCTTGCGAAATCATGTGAAAATTCGAAGCCGCCGAGAAGGCCAAAACCAGTGTGCTATAGGCTCGGGTTTTGGGCCAAAAATAGGACATTTTGGAAAACTAGAATATTTCTATGAAAGTAACACGATTTATCTCTGTCGAGCCTACTTCGATTAAATAGTGAGCCCTCTAAGCGGTGAGGCACCGTTCACGAGAAGGTTCTACTATTTTTTGGTGTTTTTGGATAAAATACCAAGAAAATTGATTTTTCACTTATTTTTGAAAAAATCAATTTGAAATCAAGCGAAGGTTAAAAGCGAGCTCATGATTCTTCCGTGTCATCGTGTACCCGGTAAAAGTCGTGTGTGGAATGGGCTTGCGAGAAATCGTGTGAAAATTCGAAGCCGCCAAGAGAAGGCCAAAACCAGTGTGCTAGAGGCTTGGGTTTTGGCCAAAAATGGGACATTTTGGAAAACTAGAGTATTTCTATGAAAGTAACACGACTTATCTACTGCGAGCCTTGTTTCGATTAAGTAACGAGCCATCTAAGCGATGGGCACCGTTCACGGAAGGTTCTACTATTTTTGGTGTTTTTGGATAAAATACCAAGAAAATTGATTTTCACTTATTTTTTAAAAAATCGATTAGAAATCAAGCGAAGGTTAAAAGCGAGGCTCATGATTCTTCCGGTGTCATCGTGTACCCGGTAATAGTCGTGTGTGGAATGGGCTTGCGGAAATCGTGTGAAAATTCGGAAGCCGCCAGAGAAGGCCAAAACACGTGTGCTATAGGCTTGGGTTTTGGGCAAAAATGGGACATTTTGGAAAACTAGAGTATTTCTTTGAAAGTAACACGATTTATCTCTGTCGAGCCATGTTTCGATTAAATAGCGAGCCCTCTAAAGCGGTCGGGCACCGTTCACGAGAAGGTTCTACTATTTTTGGTGGTTTTGGATAAAATACCAAGAAAATTGATTTTTCACTTATTTTTGAAAAAATCAATTTGAAATCAAGCGAAAGGTTAAAAGCAGGCTCATGATTCTTCCGTGTCATCGTATACCCGGTAAAAGTCGTGTGTGGAATGGGCTTGCGGAAATCGTGTGAAAATTCGGAAGCCGCCAGAGAAGGCCAAAACCCGTGTGCTATAGGCTTGGGTTTTGGGCCAAAAATAGGACATTTTGGAAAACTAGAATATTTCTATGAAAGTAACACGATTTATCTCTGCCGAGCCATATTTCGATTTATAGCGAGCCATACGAAGCAGTGAGCACCGTTCCGAGAAGGTTCTACTAATTTTTTGTGTTTTTGGATAAAATACCAAGAAAATTGATTTTTCACTTATTTTTGAAAAAATCAATTAAAAATCAAGCGAAGGTTAAAAGCAGAGCTCGTGATTCTTCCGGTGTCATCGTGTACCCGGTAAAGTCGTGTGTAGAATGGGCTTGCAGGAAATCGTGTGAAAATTCGAGGAGCCACCTAAGAAGGCCAAAACCAGGTGTCGCTATAGGCTTGGGTTTTGGCCAAAAATAGGACATTTGGGAAAACTAGAGTATTTCTATGAAAGTAACCCAATTTTTCTCTGCGAGCCATGTTTCGATTTGTAACGAGCCATGCATAGCAGCGGGCACCGTTCACAGAAGGTTCTACTAATTTTTGTGTTTTTGGATAAAATACCAAGAAAATTGATTTTTCACTTATTTTTGAAAAAATCAATTAAAAATCAAGCGAAGGTTAAAAGCAGAGCTCGTGATTCTTCCGGTGTCATCGTGTACCCGGTAAAGTCGTGTGTGGAATGGGCTTGAAGGAAATCGTGTGAAAATTCGAAGCGAGTCAAGAGAAGGCCAAAACCGAGTGTGCTTAGAGGCTTGGGTTTTGGCCAAAAATGGGACATTTTGGAAAACTAGAGTATTTCTATGAAAGTAACACGACTTATCTACTGCGAGCCTTGTTTCGATTAAATAGCGAGCCATACGAAGCGGTGGGCACCGTTCACGAGAAGGTTCTACTATTTTTGGTGTTTTTGGATAAAATACCAAGAAAATTGATTTTTCACTTATTTTTTAAAAAATCAATTAAAAATCAAGCGAAAGGTTAAAAGCGAGGCTCGTGATTCTTCCAATGTCATCGTGTACCCGGTGAAAGTCGTGTGTGGAATGGGCTTGCGAAATCATGTGAATATTCGAAGCGCCAGAGAAGGCCAAAACACGTGTGCTTATAGGCTTGGGTTTTGGACCAAAAATAGGACATTTTGGAAAACTAAAGTATTTCTATGAAAGTAACACGATTTATCTCTGTCGAGCCACTGCTTGATTAAATAGCTGAGCCCTCTAAGCGGTGGGCACCGTTCACGAGAAGGTTCTACTATTTTTGGTGTTTTTGGATAAAATACCAAGAAAATTGATTTTCACTTATTTTTTGAAAAAATCAATTTGAAATCAAGCGAAGGTTAAAAGCGGGCTCGTGATTCTTCCGTGTCATCGTGTACCCGGTAAAGTCGTGTGTGGAATGGGCTTGCGAGAAATCGTGTGAAAATTCGAAGCCATGAGAAGGACAAAACACGTGTGCTATAGGCTTGGGTTTTGGGGCAAAAATAGGACGTTTTGGAAAACTAGAGTATTTACTGTGAAAGTAACACGATTTATCTCGATCGAGCCACTGTTTCGATTAAGTAGCGAGCCCTCTAAAGCGGTGAGCACCGTTCACGAGAAGGTTCTACTATTTTTTGGTGTTTTTGGATAAAATACCAAGAAAATTGATTTTTCACTTATTTTTGAAAAAATCAATTTGAAATCAAGCGAAGGTTAAAAGCGAGCTCATGATTCTTCCGTGTCATCGTGTACCCGGTAAAGTCATGTGTGGAATGGGCTTGCGGAAATCGTGTGAAAATTCGAAGCGCCAGAGAAGGCCAAAACCAGTGTGCTAGAGGCTTGGGTTTTGGCCAAAAATGGGACATTTTGGAAAACTAGAGTATTTCTATAAAGTAACACGACTTATCTCTGCCGAGCCTTGTTTCGATTAAGTAACGAGCCATCTAAAGCGATGGGCACCGTTCACGAGAAGGTTCTACTATTTTTGGTGTTTTTGGATAAAATACCAAGAAAATTGATTTTCACTTATTTTTTAAAAAATCGATTAGAAATCAAGCGAAGGTTAAAAGCGAGGCTCATGATTCTTCCGGTGTCATCGTGTACCCGGTGAAAGTCGTGTGTGGAATGGGCTTGCGGAAATCGTGTGAAAATTCGAAGCCGCATGAGAAGGCCAAAACACGTGTGCTATAGGCTTGGGTTTTGGGCCAAAAATAGGACATTTTGGAAAACTAGAGTATTTCTATGAAAGTAACACGATTTATCTCTGCCGAGCCACTGTTTCGATTTATAACGAGCCATACGAAGCGGTGGGCACCGTTCACGAGAAGGTTCTACTAATTTTTTGTGTTTTTGGATAAAATACCAAGAAAATTGATTTTCACTTATTTTTGAAAAAATCAATTAAAAATCAAGCGAAGGTTAAAAGCGAGGCTCGTGATTCTTCCGGTGTCATCGTGTACCCGAGTAAAGTCGTGTGTAGAATGGGCTTGCGAGAAATCGTGTGAAAATTCGAGGAGCCACCTAAGAAGGCC
This sequence comes from Murraya koenigii, assembly GCA_025617385.1. Classification (NCBI taxonomy): domain Eukaryota; kingdom Viridiplantae; phylum Streptophyta; class Magnoliopsida; order Sapindales; family Rutaceae; genus Murraya; species Murraya koenigii. Next base: position 37,625,591 of record CM046814.1, on the reverse strand, counting down.
AAAACAGGTGTGCTATGAGGCTTGGGTTTTGGCCAAAAATAGGACATTTTGGGAAAACTAGAGTATTTCTATGAAAGTAACCCAATTTTCTCTGCGAGCCTATTTGGATTAAATAGCTGAGCCCTCACGAAGCATTGGGGCACCGTTCGCGAGAAGATTCAACTATTTTTGAGATTTTTTGCAAAAATACCAAGAAAATTGATTTTTCCATTATTTTTGAAAAAATAAAGTAAAAATCAAACTAAGGTTCAAAAGCAGGCTCGTGATTCTTCCGTGTCATCGTGTACCCGGTAAAGTCGGTGTGTGGAGTGGGCTTGCGGAAATCGTGTGAAAATTCATAAGCCATGAAGAAGGCCAAAACCAGTGTGCTATAGGCTTGGGTTTTGGGCCAAAAATAGGACATTTTGGAAAACTAGAATATTTCTATGAATGTAACACGATTTATCTACTGTCGAGCCACTGCTTCGATTAAATAACGAGCCCTCTAAGCGGTGGGCACCGTTCACGAGAAGGTTCTACTATTTTTGGTGTTTTTGGATAAAATACCAAGAAAATTGATTTTTCACTTATTTTTGAAAAAATCAATTTGAAATCAAATGAAGGTTAAAAGCAGGGCTCATGATTCTTCCGTGTCATCGTGTACCCGATAAAGTCGTGTGTGGAATGGGCTTGCGGAAATCGTGTGAAAATTCGGAAGCGCCAGAGAAGGACAAAACCAGTGTGCTTATAGGCTTGGGTTTTGGGGCAAAAATAGGACATTTTGGAAAACTAGAATATTTCTATGAAAGTAACACGATTTATCTCTGTCGAGCCACTGTTTGGATTAAATAGCGAGCCCTCTAAAGCGGTGAGCTCCGTTCACAGAAGGTTCTACTATTTTTTGGTGTTTTTGGATAAAATACCAAGAAAATTAATTTTTCACTTATTTTTGAAAAAATCAATTTGAAATCAAGCGAAGGTTAAAAGCGAGGCTCATGATTCTTCCGTGTCATCGTGTACCCGAGTAAAGTCGTGTGTGGAATGGGCTTGCGGAAATCGTGTGAAAATTCGAGCAGCCATGAGAAGGCCAAAACCCAGTGTGCTATAGGCTTGGGTTTTGGGCCAAAAATAGGACATTTTGGAAAACTAGAATATTTCTATGAAAGTAACACGATTTATCTCTGCGAGCCCTATTTCGATTTATAACGAGCCATCTGAAGCGGTGGGCACCGTTCCACGGAAGGTTCTACTATTTTTTGTGTTTTTGGATAAAATACCAAGAAAATTGATTTTCACTTATTTTTGAAAAAATCAATTAAAAATCAAGCGAAGGTTAAAAGCAGGCTCAGTGATTCTTCCGGTGTCATCGTGTACCCGGTAAAGTCGTGTGTAGAATGGGCTTGCGAGAAATCGTGTGAAAATTCGAGAGCCACCTAGAGAAGGCCAAAACCGGTGTGCTATAGGCTTGGGTTTTGGCCAAAAATAGGACATTTTGGGAAAACTAGAGTATTTCTATGAAAGTAACCCAATTTTTCTCTGCCGAGCCACTGTTTGGATTAAATAGCTGAGCCCTCACGAAGCATTGGGGCACCGATTCGCGAGAAGATTCTACTATTTTTTGAGATTTTTGCAAAAATACCAAGAAAATTGATTTTTCCATTATTTTTGAAAAAAATAAAGTAAAAATCAAACTAAGGTTCAAAAGCAGAGCTCGTGATTCTTCCGGTGTCATCGTGTACCCGAGTAAAGTCGTGTGTGGAATGGGCTTGCGGAAATCGTGTGAAAATTCATAAGCAGCCCGAGAAGGCCAAAACCAGTGTGCTTATAGGCTTGGGTTTTGGGGCAAAAATGGGACATTTTGGAAAACTAGAGTATTTCTATGAAAGTAACACGATTTATCTACTGCGAGCCCTATTTCGATTTATAGCGAGCCATCTGAAGCGGTGAGCACCGTTCACGGAAGGTTCTACTATTTTTGGTGTTTTTGGATAAAATACCAAGAAAATTGATTTTTCACTTATTTTTGAAAAAATCAATTAGAAATCAAGCGAAGGTTAAAAGCGAGGCTCGTGATTCTTCCGTGTCATCGTGTACCCGGTAAAGTCGTGTGTGGAATGGGCTTGCGGAAATCGTGTGAAAATTCGGAAGCCGCCAGAGAAGGCCAAAACCAGTGTGCTTATAGGCTTGGGTTTTGGGGCAAAAATAGGACATTTTGGAAAACTAGAAGTATTTCTATGAAAGTAACACGATTTATCTCTGTCGAGCCACTGTTTCGATTAAATAGCGAGCCCTCTGAAGCGGCGGGCACCGTTCACGGAAGGTTCTACTATTTTTGGTGCTTTTTGGATAAAATACCAAGAAAATTGATTTTTCACTTATTTTTGAAAAAATCAATTTGAAATCAAGCGAAAGGTTAAAAGCGAGGCTCAGCGATTCTTCCGTGTCATCGTGTACCCGGTAAAAGTCGTGTGTGGAATGGGCTTGCGGAAATCGTGTGAAAATTCGAAGCCGCCAGAGAAGGCCAAAACACGTGTGCTATAGGCTTGGGTTTTGGGCCAAAAATAGGACATTTTGGAAAACTAGAGTATTTCTATGAAGTAACACGATTTATCTCTGCGAGCCACTGTTTCGATTTATAGCGAGCCATCTGAAGCAGCGGGCACCGTTCACAGAAGGTTCTACTAATTTTTGGTGTTTTTGGATAAAATACCAAGAAAATTGATTTTTCACTTATTTTTGAAAAAATCAATTAAAAATCAAGCGAAAGGTTAAAAGCGGGCTCGTGATTCTTCCGTGTCATCGTGTACTCGGTAAAGTCGTGTGTGGAGTGGGCTTGCAGGAAATCGTGTGAAAATTCATAAGCGCCAAGAGAAGGCCAAAACCAGTGTGCTTATAGGCTTGGGTTTTGGGCCAAAAATAGGACATTTTGGAAAACTAGAAATATTTCTATGAAAGTAACACGATTTATCTCTGTCGAGCCACTACTTCGATTAAATAGCGAGCCCTCTAAAGCGGTGAGGCACCGTTCACGAGAAGGTTCTACTATTTTTTGGTGTTTTTGGATAAAATACCAAGAAAATTGATTTTTCACTTATTTTTTGAAAAAATCAATTTGAAATCAAACGAAGGTTAAAAGCGAGGCTCATGATTCTTCCGGTGTCATCGTGTACCCGATGAAAGTCGTGTGTGGAATGGGCTTGCGGAAATCGTGTGAAAATTCGGAAGCCGCCAAGAAGGACAAAACACGTGTGCTATAGGCTTGGGTTTTGGGGCAAAAATAGGACATTTTGGAAAACTAGAATATTTCTATGAAAGTAACACGATTTATCTCTGTCGAGCCACTGTTTGGATTAAATGTGAGCCCTCTAAAGCGGAAGGGCACTGGTTCACGAAAGGTTCTACTATTTTTGGTGTTTTTGGATAAAATACCAAGAAAATTGATTTTCACTTATTTTTGAAAAAATCAATTTGAAATCAAGCGAAGGTTAAAAGCGAGCTCGTGATTCTTCCAGTGTCATCGTGTACCCGATAAAGTCGTGTGTGGAATGGGCTTGCGAAATCGTGTGAAAATTCGAAGCCGCCAGAGAAGGCCAAAACCGGTGTGCTATAGGCTTGGGTTTTGGGCCAAAAATGGGACATTTTGGAAAACTAGAAGTATTTCTATGAAAGTAACACGATTTATCTCTGCGGAGCCATGTTTCGATTTATAGTGAGCCATCGCAAGCGGTGGGCACCGTTCACGAGAAGGTTCTACTAATTTTTGGTGTTTTTGGATAAAATACCAAGAAAATTGATTTTTCACTTATTTTTGAAAAAATCAATTAAAAATCAAGCGAAGGTTAAAAGCGAGGCTCGTGATTCTTCCGGTGTCATCGTGTACCCGATAAAGTCGTGTGTGGAATGGGCTTGCAGGAAATCGTGTGAAAATTCGAAGCCAGTCAAGAAGGCCAAAACCGGTGTGCTAGAGGCTTGGGTTTTGGCCAAAAATGGGACATTTTGGAAAACTAGAGTATTTCTATGAAAGTAACACGACTTATCTCTGCGAGCCTTGTTTCGATTAAGTAGCGAGCCATCGAAGCGAGTGGGCACCGTTCACAGAAGGTTCTACTATTTTTGGTGTTTTTGGATAAAATACCAAGAAAATTGATTTTCACTTATTTTTTAAAAAATCAATTAAAAATCAAGCGAAGGTTAAAGAGAGGCTCGTGATTCTTCCGGTGTCATCGTGTACCCGGTAAAGTCGTGTGTGGAATGGGCTTGCGGAAATCATGTGAAAATTGAAGCCGCCAAGAAGGCCAAAACCCGTGTGCTATAGGCTTGGGTTTTGGACCAAAAATAGGACATTTTGGAAAACTAGAATATTTCTATGAAAGTAACACGATTTATCTCTGTCGAGCCACGCTTCGATTAAATAGCGAGCCCTCTAAAGCGGTGAGGCACCGTTCACGAGAAGGTTCTACTATTTTTTGGTGTTTTTGGATAAAATACCAAGAAAATTGATTTTCACTTATTTTTGAAAAAAATCAATTTGAAATCAAGCGAAGGTTAAAAGCAGGCTCATGATTCTTCCAGTGTCATCGTGTACCCGGTAAAAGTCGTGTGTGGAATGGGCTTGCGGAAATCGTGTGAAAATTCGGAAGCCGCCAGAGAAGGACAAAACCACGTGTGCTATAGGCTTGGGTTTTGGGCCAAAAATGGGACGTTTTGGAAAACTAGAGTATTTCTATGAAAGTAACACGATTTATCTCGATCGAGCCACTGTTTCGATTAAATAGTGAGCCCTCTAAAGCGGTGGGCACCAGTTCACGGAAGGTTCTACTATTTTTGGTGTTTTTGGATAAAATACCAAGAAAATTGATTTTCACTTATTTTTGAAAAAATCAATTTGAAATCAAGCGAAGGTTAAAAGCAGGCTCGAGATTCTTCCGGTGTCATCGTGTACCCGGTAAAGTGCGTGTGTGGAATGGGCTTGCGGAAATCGTGTGAAAATTCGAAGCCGCCAAGAAGGCCAAAACACGTGTGCTATGAGGCTTGGGTTTTGGCCAAAAATGGGACATTTTGGAAAACTAGAGTATTTCTATGAAGTAACACGACTTATCTACTGCCGAGCCTTGTTTCGATTAAGTAGCGAGCCATCTAAAGCGGTGGGCACCGTTCACGGAAGGTTCTACTATTTTTGGTGTTTTTTTTGGATAAAATACCAAGAAAATTGATTTTTCACTTATTTTTTTAAAAAAATCGATTAGAAATCAAACGAAGGTTAAAAGCAGGCTCGTGATTCTTCCCGTGTCATCGTGTACCCAGTAAAGTCGTGTGTGGAATGGGCTTGCGGAAATCGTGTGAAAATTGGAAGCCGCAAGAGAAGGCCAAAACACGTGTGCTATAGGCTTGGGTTTTGGGCCAAAAATAGGACATTTTGGAAAACTAGAGTATTTCTATGAAAGTAACACGATTTATCTCTGCCGAGCCACATTTCGATTTATAGTGAGCCCTCTAAAGCGGTGGGCACCGTTCACGAGAAGGTTCTACTATTTTTTGGTGTTTTTGGATAAAATACCAAGAAAATTGATTTTTCACTTATTTTTGAAAAAATCAATTTGAAAATCAAACGAAGGTTAAAAGCGAGGCTCGTGATTCTTCCGTGTCATCGTGTACCCGGTAAAGTCGTGTGTGGAATGGGCTTGCGGAAATCGTGTGAAAATTCGAGAGCCACCTAAGAAGGCCAAAACCAGTGTGCTATGAGGCTTGGGTTTTGGCCAAAAATAGGACATTTTGGAAAAACTAGAGTATTTCTATGAAAGTAACCCAATTTTCTCTGCCGAGCCATGTTTGGATTAAATAGTGAGCCCTCACGAAGCATTGGGGCACCGATTCGCGAGAAGATTCTACTATTTTTTGAGATTTTTGCAAAAATACCAAGAAAATTGATTTTTCCATTATTTTTGAAAAAATAAAGTAAAAATCAAACTAAGGTTCAAAAGCAGGCTCGTGATTCTTCCGGTGTCATCGTGTACCCGATGAAAGTCGTGTGTGGAGTGGGCTTGCAGGAAATCGTGTGAAAATTCATAAGCCGCCAAAGAGAAGGCCAAAACCCGTGTGCTATAGGCTTGGGTTTTGGGCCAAAAATGGGACATTTTTGGAAAACTAGAGTATTTCTATGAATGTAACACGATTTATCTCTGTCGAGCCTGCTTCGATTAAATAGCGAGCCCTCTGAAGCGGTGGGCACCGTTCACAGAAGGTTCTACTATTTTTTGGTGTTTTTTTGGATAAAATACCAAGAAAATTGATTTTTCACTTATTTTTTGAAAAAAATCAATTTGAAATCAAACGAAGGTTAAAAGCAGGCTCGCGATTCTTCCCGTGTCATCGTGTACCCAGTAAAGTCGTGTGTGGAATGGGCTTGCGAAATCGTGTGAAAATTCGAAGCAGCCCAGAGAAGGCCAAAACCCGTGTGCTATGAGGCTTGGGTTTTGGGCCAAAAATAGGACATTTTGGAAAACTAGAGTATTTCTATGAAAGTAACACGATTTATCTCTGTCGAGCCACTGTTTGGATTAATAACGAGCCCTCTAAAGCGGTGAGGCACCGTTCACAGAAGGTTCTACTATTTTTGGTGTTTTTGGATAAAATACCAAGAAAATTGATTTTTCACTTATTTTTGAAAAAATCAATTTGAAATCAAGCGAAGGTTAAAAGCGAGGCTCATGATTCTTCCGGTGTCATCGTGTACCCGATGAAAGTCGTGTGTGGAATGGGCTTGCAGGAAATCGTGTGAAAATTCGGAAGCCATGAAGAAGGCCAAAACCAGTGTGCTTATAGGCTTGGGTTTTGGGCCAAAAATAGGACATTTTGGAAAACTAGAATATTTCTATGAAAGTAACACGATTTATCTCTGCGGAGCCTATTTCGATTAAGTAACGAGCCATACTGAAGCGGTGGGCACCGTTCCACGAGAAGGTTCTACTATTTTTGGTGTTTTTGGATAAAATACCAAGAAAATTGATTTTTCACTTATTTTTGAAAAAATCAATTAAAAATCAAGCGAAGGTTAAAAGCGAGGCTCGTGATTCTTCCGGTGTCATCGTGTACCCGGTAAAGTCGTGTGTAGAATGGGCTTGCGAAATCGTGTGAAAATTCGAGAGCCACCTAAGAAGGCCAAAACCAGTGTGCTATAGGCTTGGGTTTTGGCCAAAAATAGGACATTTTGGGAAAACTAGAGTATTTCTATGAAAGTAACCCAATTTTCTCTGCCGAGCCATGTTTGGATTAAATAGTGAGCCCTCACGAAGCATTGGGGCACCGTTCGCGAGAAGATTCTACTATTTTTTGAGATTTTTGCAAAAATACCAAGAAAATTGATTTTTCCATTATTTTTGAAAAAATAAAGTAAAAATCAAACTAAGGTTCAAAAGCAGGCTCGTGATTCTTCCGGTGTCATCGTGTACCCGATGAAAGTCGTGTGTGGAATGGGCTTGCGGAAATCGTGTGAAAATTCATAAGCCGCCAAGAAGGCCAAAACCCGTGTGCTTATAGGCTTGGGTTTTGGGCCAAAAATGGGACATTTTGGAAAACTAGAAGTATTTCTATGAAAGTAACACGATTTATCTACTGCGAGCCACTGTTTCGATTAATAGCGAGCCATCACGAAGCGGTGGGCACCGTTCACGAGAAGGTTCTACTATTTTTTGTGTTTTTGGATAAAATACCAAGAAAATTGATTTTTCACTTATTTTTGAAAAAATCAATTAAAAATCAAGCGAAGGTTAAAAGCGAGGCTCGTGATTCTTCCGTGTCATCGTGTACCCGATGAAAGTCGTGTGTGGAATGGGCTTGCGGAAATCGTGTGAAAATTCAGGAGCCACCTAGAGAAGGCCAAAACACGTGTGCTATAGGCTTGGGTTTTGGCCAAAAATAGGACATTTGGGAAAACTAGAGTATTTCTATGAAAGTAACACGATTTATCTCTGCGAGCCATGTTTGGATTAAATAGCGAGCCCTCTGAAGCAGTGGGGCACCGTTCCCAGAAGATTCTACTATTTTTTTGAGATTTTTTGCAAAAAATACCAAGAAAATTGATTTTTCACTTATTTTTTGAAAAAAATCAAGTAAAAATCAAACGAAGGTTCAAAGCGAGCTCGTGATTCTTCCGGTGTCATCGTGTACCCGGTAAAGTCGGTGTGTGGAATGGGCTTGCGAAATCGTGTGAAAATTCGAGAAGCCATGAGAAGGCCAAAACCCGTGTGCTATAGGCTTGGGTTTTGGGCCAAAAATGGGACATTTTTGGAAAACTAGAGTATTTCTATGAAAGTAACACGATTTATCTCTGTCGAGCCACTGTTTCGATTAAATAGCGAGCCCTCTAAAGCGGTGGGCACCGTTCACAGAAGGTTCTACTATTTTTGGTGTTTTTGGATAAAATACCAAGAAAATTGATTTTCACTTATTTTTGAAAAAATCAATTTGAAATCAAGCGAAGGTTAAAAGCGAGGCTCGTGATTCTTCCGGTGTCATCGTGTACCCGGTGAAAGTCGTGTGTGGAATGGGCTTGCAGGAAATCGTGTGAAAATTCGAAGCAGCCTGAGAAGGCCAAAACCCGTGTGCTATAGGCTTGGGTTTTGGGCCAAAAATGGGACATTTTGGAAAACTAGAATATTTCTATGAAAGTAACACGATTTATCTCTGTCGAGCCACTGTTTGGATTAAGTAGCGAGCCCTCTAAGCGGTGGGCACCGTTCACGAGAAGGTTCTACTATTTTTGGTGTTTTTGGATAAAATACCAAGAAAATTGATTTTCACTTATTTTTTGAAAAAATCAATTTGAAATCAAGCGAAGGTTAAAAGCGAGCTCATGATTCTTCCAGTGTCATCGTGTACCCGGTAAAGTCGTGTGTGGAATGGGCTTGCAGGAAATCGTGTGAAAATTCGAAGCAGCCAGAGAAGGCCAAAACCCGTGTGCTATAGGCTTGGGTTTGGGCCAAAAATGGGACATTTTGGAAAACTAGAATATTTCTATGAAAGTAACACGATTTATCTACTGTCGAGCCTGTTTCGATTAAATAGCGAGCCCTCTAAGCGGTGGGCACCGATTCCACAGAAGGTTCTACTATTTTTGGTGTTTTTGGATAAAATACCAAGAAAATTGATTTTTCACTTATTTTTGAAAAAATCAATTTGAAATCAAGCGAAGGTTAAAAGCGAGGCTCGTGATTCTTCCGTGTCATCGTGTACCCGATAAAGTCGTGTGTGGAATGGGCTTGCGGAAATCGTGTGAAAATTCGAAGCAGCCAAGAAGGCCAAAACCCGTGTGCTATAGGCTTGGGTTTTGGCCAAAAATGGGACATTTTGGAAAACTAGAGTATTTCTATGAAAGTAACACGATTTATCTACTGTCGAGCCACTGTTTCGATTAAATAGCGAGCCCTCTAAAGCGGTGGGCACCGTTCACGAGAAGGTTCTACTATTTTTGGTGTTTTTGGATAAAATACCAAGAAAATTGATTTTCACTTATTTTTGAAAAAAATCAATTTGAAATCAAACGAAGGTTAAAAGCGAGGCTCGTGATTCTTCCAGTGTCATCGTGTACCCGGTAAAGTCGTGTGTGGAATGGGCTTGCGGAAATCGTGTGAAAATTCGAAGCCGCCAGAGAAGGCCAAAACCCGTGTGCTATAGGCTTGGGTTTTGGGCCAAAAATGGAACATTTTTGGAAAACTAGAGTATTTCTATGAAAGTAACACGATTTATCTCTGTCAGAGCCCTGTTTCGATTAAATAGCGAGCCCTCTAAAGCGGTGGGCACCGTTCACGAGAAGGTTCTACTATTTTTTGGTGTTTTTGGATAAAATACCAAGAAAATTGATTTTCACTTATTTTTGAAAAAATCAATTTGAAATCAAGCGAAGGTTAAAAGCGAGGCTCATGATTCTTCCCGTGTCATCGTGTACCCGATAAAGTCGTGTGTGGAATGGGCTTGCGGAAATCGTGTGAAAATTCGAAGCCGCCAGAGAAGGCCAAAACCGGTGTGCTATAGGCTTGGGTTTTGGGCCAAAAATAGGACATTTTGGAAAACTAAAGTATTTCTATGAAAGTAACACGATTTATCTCTGTCGAGCCACTGTTTCGATTAAGTAGCGAGCCCTCTAAAGCGGTGGGCACCGTTCACGAAAGGTTCTACTATTTTTGGTGTTTTTGGATAAAATACCAAGAAAATTGATTTTTCACTTATTTTTTGAAAAAATCAATTTGAAATCAAGCGAAGGTTAAAAGCGGGCTCGTGATTCTTCCAGTGTCATCGTGTACCCGATAAAGTCGTGTGTGGAATGGGCTTGCGAAATCGTGTGAAAATTCGAAGCCGCAGAGAAGGCCAAAACCAGTGTGCTATTGGCTTGGGTTTTGGGCCAAAAATGGGACATTTTTGGAAAACTAGAGTATTTCTATGAAAGTAACACGACTTATCTCTGCGAGCCTTGTTTCGATTAAATAGCGAGCCATCTAAAGCGATGGGCACCGTTCACGAGAAGGTTCTACTATTTTTGGTGTTTTTGGATAAAATACCAAGAAAATTGATTTTTCACTTATTTTTTGAAAAAATCAATTAAAAATCAAGCGAAGGTTAAAAGCAGGCTCGTGATTCTTCCGTGTCATCGTGTACCCGATAAAGTCGTGTGTGGAATGGGCTTGCGGGAAATCGTGTGAAAATTCGGAAGCCGCCAGAGAAGGCCAAAACCAGTGTGCTATAGGCTTGGGTTTTGGGCCAAAAATAGGACATTTTGGAAAACTAGAGTATTTCTATGAAAGTAACACGATTTATCTCTGCCGAGCCACTGTTTGGATTAAATAGTGAGCCCTCTGAAGCATTGGGGCACCGATTCACGAGAAGGTTCTACTATTTTTGAGTGTTTTTGGATAAAATACCAAGAAAATTGATTTTTCACTTATTTTTGAAAAAATCAATTAAAAATCAAGCGAAGGTTCAAAAGCAGGCTCGTGATTCTTCCGTGTCATCGTGTACCCGATAAAGTCGTGTGTGGAATGGGCTTGCGGAAATCGTGTGAAAATTCGAAGCGCCATGAGAAGGCCAAAACCCAGTGTGCTATAGGCTTGGGTTTTGGGCCAAAAATAGGACATTTTGGAAAACTAGAGTATTTCTATGAAAGTAACACGATTTATCTCTGTCGAGCCACATTTCGATTAAATAGTGAGCCCTCTAAGCGGTGAGCACCGTTCACGAGAAGGTTCTACTATTTTTGGTGTTTTTTGGATAAAATACCAAGAAAATTGATTTTTCACTTATTTTTGAAAAAATCAATTTGAAATCAAACGAAGGTTAAAAGCAGGGCTCGTGATTCTTCCGTGTCATCGTGTACCTGAGTAAAGTCGTGTGTGGAATGGGCTTGCGGAAATCGTGTGAAAATTCGAAGCAGCCCAGAGAAGGCCAAAACTCAGTGTGCTATAGGCTTGGGTTTTGGGCCAAAAATGGGACATTTTGGAAAACTAGAGTATTTCTATGAAAGTAACACGATTTATCTCTGTCGAGCCATGTTTCGATTAAATAGCGAGCCCTCTGAAGCGGTGGGCACCGTTCACGGAAGGTTCTACTATTTTTGGTGTTTTTGGATAAAATACCAAGAAAATTGATTTTTCACTTATTTTTGAAAAAATCAATTTGAAATCAAGCGAAGGTTAAAAGCGAGGCTCGTGATTCTTCCGGTGTCATCGTGTACCCGATGAAAGTCGTGTGTGGAATGGGCTTGCGGAAATCGTGTGAAAATTCGAAGCGCATGAGAAGGACAAAACCCGTGTGCTTATAGGCTTGGGTTTTGGGCCAAAAATAGGACATTTTGGAAAACTAGAGTATTTCTATGAAAGTAACACGATTTATCTCTGTCGAGCCACTGTTTGGATTAAGTAGCGAGCCCTCTGAAGCGGTGGGCACCGTTCACGGAAGGTTCTACTATTTTTGGTGTTTTTGGATAAAATACCAAGAAAATTGATTTTCACTTATTTTTGAAAAAATCAATTTGAAATCAAGCGAAGGTTAAAAGCAGGGCTCATGATTCTTCCGTGTCATCGTGTACCCGGTAAAGTCGTGTGTGGAATGGGCTTGCGGAAATCGTGTGAAAATTCGAAGCAGCCAAGAGAAGGCCAAAACCCGTGTGCTATAGGCTTGGGTTTTGGGCCAAAAATGGGACATTTTTGGAAAACTAGAGTATTTCTATGAAAGTAACACGATTTATCTCTGTCAGAGCCCTGTTTCGATTAAATAGCGAGCCCTCTAAAGCGGTGAGACACCGTTCACGAGAAGGTTCTACTATTTTTTGGTGTTTTTTGGATAAAATACCAAGAAAATTGATTTTTCACTTATTTTTTGAAAAAATCAATTTGAAATCAAGCGAAAGGTTAAAAGCGAGGCTCATGATTCTTCCGTGTCATCGTGTACCCGGTAAAGTCGTGTGTGGAATGGGCTTGCGGAAATCGTGTGAAAATTCGAAGCCGCCAAGAAGGCCAAAACCCGTGTGCTATAGGCTTGGGTTTTGGCCAAAAATAGGACATTTTGGAAAACTAGAGTATTTCTATGAAAGTAACACGATTTATCTCTGTCGAGCCACTGTTTGGATTAAATAGCGAGCCCTCTGAAGCGGTGGGCACCGTTCACGAGAAGGTTCTACTTATTTTTGGTGTTTTTGGATAAAATACCAAGAAAATTGATTTTTCACTTATTTTTGAAAAAAATCAATTTGAAATCAAACGAAGGTTAAAAGCGAGGCTCGTGATTCTTCCAGTGTCATCGTGTACCCGATGAAAGTCGTGTGTGGAATGGGCTTGCGAAATCGTGTGAAAATTCGAAGCGCATGAGAAGGCCAAAACTCAGTGTGCTATAGGCTTGGGTTTTGGCCAAAAATGGGACATTTTGGAAAACTAGAGTATTTCTATGAAAGTAATCACGATTTATCTCGGCGAGCCCTGTTTGGATTAAATAGCGAGCCATCTAAAGCGGTGGGCACCGTTCACAGAAGGTTCTACTATTTTTGGTGTTTTTTTTGGATAAAATACCAAGAAAATTGATTTTTCACTTATTTTTTTAAAAAAATCAATTAAAAATCAAACGAAGGTTAAAAGCAGGCTCGTGATTCTTCCCGTGTCATCGTGTACCCGGTAAAGTCGTGTGTGGAATGGGCTTGCGGAAATCGTGTGAAAATTCGAAGCCGCCAGAGAAGGCCAAAACCCGTGTGCTATAGGCTTGGGTTTTGGGCCAAAAATGGGACATTTTGGAAAACTAGAGTATTTCTATGAAAGTAACACGATTTATCTCTGTCAGAGCCCTGTTTCGATTCGTAACGAGCCCTCTAAAGCGGCGAGCCACAGTTCACAGAAGGTTCTACTATTTTTGGTGTTTTTTGGATTAAATACCAAGAAAATTGATTTTCACTTATTTTTGAAAAAATCAATTTGAATTCAAACGAAGGTTAAAAGCGAGGCTCGTGATTCCTCCAGTGTCATCGTGTAACCTGAGTAAAGTCGTGTGTGGAATGGGCTTGCAGGAAATCGTGTGAAAATTCGAAGCCATGAGAAGGCCAAAACCAGTGTGCTATAGGCTTGGGTTTTGGCCAAAAATAGGACATTTTGGAAAACTAGAGTATTTCTATGAAAGTAATCAGATTTATCTGCTCGAGCCACTGTTTGGATTAAGTAGCGAGCCATCCGAAGCGGTGGGCACCGATTCACGAGAAGGTTCTACTATTTTTGGTGTTTTTGGATAAAATACCAAGAAAATTGATTTTTCACTTATTTTTGAAAAAAATCAATTAAAAATCAAGCGAAGGTTAAAAGCGAGCTGGTGATTCTTCCGTGTCATCGTGTACCCAATAAAGTCGTGTGTGGAATGGGCTTGCAGGAAATCGTGTGAAAATTCGAAGCAGCACGAGAAGGCCAAAACCCATGTGCTATAGGCTTGGGTTTTTGGCCAAAAATGGGACATTTTTGGAAAACTAGAGTATTTCTATGAAAGTAACACGATTTATCTCTGTCAGAGCCCTGTTTCGATTAAATAGTGAGCCCTCTAAAGCGGCGGGCACCGTTCACAGAAGGTTCTACTATTTTTTGAAGTTTTTTTGGATTAAATACCAAGAAAATTGATTTTTCACTTATTTTTTGAAAAAAATGAATTTCAAATCAAACGAAGGTTAAAAGCAGGCTCGCGATTCATCCCGTGTCATCGTGTACCCAGTAAAGTCGTGTGTGGAATGGGCTTGCAGGAAATCGTGTCAAAATTCAGAAGCCGCCCAAGAGAAGGCCAAAACCCGTGTGCTATAGGCTTGGGTTTTTGCCCAAAAATGGGACCTTTTTGGAAAACTAGAGTATTTCTATGAAAGTAACACGATTTATCTCTGCCAGAGCCCTGTTTCGATTCGTAACGAGCCATCTGAAGCAGTGGGCACCGTTCACAGAAGGTTCTACTATTTTTGGTGTTTTTTTTGGATAAAATACCAAGAAAATTGATTTTTCACTTATTTTTTTAAAAAAATCAATTAAAACTCAAACGAAGGTTAAAAGCAGGCTCGTGATTCTTCCCGTGTCATCGTGTACCCAGTAAAGTCGTGTGTGGAATGGGTTTGCAGGAAATCATGTGAAAATTCAGAAGCCGCCCAAGAGAAGGCCAAAACCCGTGTGCTATAGGCTTGGGTTTTGGGCAAAAATGGGACATTTTTGGAAAACTAGAGTATTTCTATGAAAGTAACACGATTTATCTCTGCCAGAGCCCTGTTTGGATTAAGTAGCGAGCCCTACTAAGCGGTGAGCACCGTTCACGGAAGGTTCTACTATTTTTGGTGTTTTTGGATAAAATACCAAGAAAATTGATTTTCACTTATTTTTTGAAAAAATCAATTTGAAATCAAGCGAAGGTTAAAAGCGAGGCTCATGATTCTTCCCGTGTCATCGTGTACCCGGTAAAGTCGTGTGTGGAATGGGCTTGCGAAATCGTGTGAAAATTCGAAGCAGCCCAGAGAAGGCCAAAACCAGTGTGCTATAGGCTTGGGTTTTGGCCAAAAATAGGACATTTTGGAAAACTAGAGTATTTCTATGAAAGTAATCACGATTTATCTGCTCGAGCCATGTTTGGATTAAATAGCGAGCCCTCTAAGCGGTGGGCACCGTTCACGAGAAGGTTCTACTATTTTTGAAGTTTTTTGGATTAAATACCAAGAAAATTGATTTTTCACTTATTTTTGAAAAAATGAATTTCAAATCAAGCGAAGGTTAAAAGCGAGCTCATGATTCATCCGTGTCATCGTGTACCCGATAAAGTCGTGTGTGGAATGGGCTTGCGGAAATCGTGTGAAAATTCGGAAGCGCCCAAGAGAGGCCAAAACCAGTGTGCTATAGGCTTGGGTTTTGGCCAAAAATGGGACCTTTTGGAAAACTAGAGTATTTCTATGAAAGTAACACGATTTATCTACTGCGAGCCACTGTTTCGATTAAGTAGCGAGCCATCTAGAGCGGTGGGCACCGTTCACGAGAAGGTTCTACTATTTTTGGTGTTTTTTGGATAAAATACCAAGAAAATTGATTTTCACTTATTTTTTAAAAAATCAATTAAAACTCAAGCGAAGGTTAAAAGCAGGGCTCGTGATTCTTCCAGTGTCATCGTGTACCCGGTAAAGTCGTGTGTGGAATGGGCTTGCGAAATCATGTGAAAATTCGAAGCAGCCCAGAGAAGGCCAAAACCAGTGTGCTATAGGCTTGGGTTTTGGCCAAAAATAGGACATTTTGGAAAACTAGAATATTTCTATGAAAGTAATCACGATTTATCTAGTCAGAGCCCTGTTTGGATTAAATAGCGAGCCCTCTAAAGCGGTGAGCACCAGTTCACAGAAGGTTCTACTATTTTTGAAGTTTTTTGGATTAAATACCAAGAAAATTGATTTTTCACTTATTTTTGAAAAAATGAATTTCAAATCAAGCGAAGGTTAAAAGCGAGGCTCATGATTCATCCGGTGTCATCGTGTACCCGGTAAAGTCGTGTGTGGAATGGGCTTGCAGGAAATCGTGTCAAAATTCAGAAGCCGCCCAAGAGAAGGCCAAAACCCGTGTGCTATAGGCTTGGGTTTTGGCCAAAAATGGGACCTTTTGGAAAACTAGAGTATTTCTATGAAAGTAATCAGATTTATCTCGGTCGAGCCACTGTTTGGATTAAGTAGCGAGCCATCTGAAGCGGTGGGCACCGATTCACAGAAGGTTCTACTATTTTTGGTGTTTTTGGATAAAATACCAAGAAAATTGATTTTCACTTATTTTTTGAAAAAATCAATTTGAATTCAAGCGAAGGTTAAAAGCGAGGCTCATGATTCTTCCGGTGTCATCGTGTACCCGAGTAAAGTCGTGTGTGGAATGGGCTTCGCGAAATCGTGTGAAAATTCGAAGCCATGAGAAGGCCAAAACCAGTGTGCTATAGGCTTGGGTTTTGGCCAAAAATGGGACATTTTGGAAAACTAGAATATTTCTATGAAAGTAATCAGATTTATCTCGGTCGAGCCATGTTTGGATTAAATAACGAGCCATCTAGAGCGGTGGGCACCGTTCACGAGAAGGTTCTACTATTTTTGGTGTTTTTGGATAAAATACCAAGAAAATTGATTTTCACTTATTTTTGAAAAAATCAATTAAAAATCAAGCGAAGGTTAAAAGCAGGCTCGTGATTCTTCCAGTGTCATCGTGTACCCGATAAAGTCGTGTGTGGAATGGGCTTGCGGAAATCGTGTGAAAATTCGGAAGCAGCCAAGAGAAGGCCAAAACCAGTGTGCTATAGGCTTGGGTTTTGGCCAAAAATGGGACATTTTGGAAAACTAGAGTATTTCTATGAAAGTAACACGATTTATCTACTGTCGAGCCACATTTCGATTAAATAGCGAGCCCTCTAAGCGGCGAGGCACCGTTCACGAGAAGGTTCTACTATTTTTGAAGTTTTTTGGATTAAATACCAAGAAAATTGATTTTTCACTTATTTTTGAAAAAATCAATTTGAAATCAAGCGAAGGTTAAAAGCGAGGCTCATGATTCATCCGGTGTCATCGTGTACCCGATAAAGTCGTGTGTGGAATGGGCTTGCGGAAATCGTGTGAAAATTCGAAGCAGCCTGAGAAGGCCAAAACCCGTGTGCTATAGGCTTGGGTTTTGGCCAAAAATGGGACATTTTGGAAAACTAGAGTATTTCTATGAAAGTAACACGATTTATCTCTGCGAGCCATGTTTCGATTAAGTAGCGAGCCATCTGAAGCGGTGGGCACCGTTCACAGAAGGTTCTACTATTTTTGGTGTTTTTTTTGGATAAAATACCAAGAAAATTGATTTTTCACTTATTTTTTAAAAAATCAATTAAAAATCAAGCGAAGGTTAAAAGCGAGGCTCGTGATTCTTCCGGTGTCATCGTGTACCCGGTGAAAGTCGTGTGTGGAATGGGCTTGCGGAAATCGTGTGAAAATTCGAAGCCGCCAAGAGAAGGCCAAAACCAGTGTGCTATAGGCTTGGGTTTTGGCCAAAAATAGGACATTTTGGAAAACTAGAGTATTTCTATGAAAGTAACACGATTTATCTCTGTCAGAGCCTGTTTGGATTAAATAGCGAGCCCTCTAAAGCGGCGAGCACCGTTCACGGAAGGTTCTACTATTTTTGAAGTTTTTGGATTAAATACCAAGAAAATTGATTTTTCACTTATTTTTGAAAAAATGAATTTCAAATCAAGCGAAGGTTAAAAGCGAGGCTCATGATTCATCCGTGTCATCGTGTACCCGATAAAGTCGTGTGTGGAATGGGCTTGCGAAATCGTGTGAAAATTCGGAAGCCGCCAGAGAAGGCCAAAACCAGTGTGCTATAGGCTTGGGTTTTGGCCAAAAATGGGACATTTTGGAAAACTAGAGTATTTCTATGAAAGTAATCAGATTTATCCGTAGCGAGCCCTGTTTGGATTAAATAGCGAGCCATCTGAAGCGGTGGGCACCGTTCACGAGAAGGTTCTACTATTTTTGGTGTTTTTGGATAAAATACCAAGAAAATTGATTTTTCACTTATTTTTTGAAAAAATCAATTTGAATTCAAGCGAAGGTTAAAAGCGAGGCTCGTGATTCTTCCAGTGTCATCGTGTAACCCGATAAAAGTCGTGTGTGGAATGGGCTTGCGGAAATCGTGTGAAAATTCGAAGCCGCCGAGAAGGCCAAAACCAGTGTGCTATAGGCTTGGGTTTTGGCCAAAAATAGGACATTTTGGAAAACTAGAGTATTTCTATGAAAGTAATCACGATTTATCCGGCCGAGCCACTGTTTGGATTAAGTAGCGAGCCATACTGAAGCGGTGGGCACCGTTCACAGAAGGTTCTACTATTTTTTGGTGTTTTTTTTGGATAAAATACCAAGAAAATTGATTTTTCACTTATTTTTTGAAAAAAATCAATTAAAAATCAAACGAAGGTTAAAAGCAGGCTCGTGATTCTTCCCGTGTCATCGTGTACCCAGTAAAGTCGTGTGTGGAATGGGCTTGCAGGAAATCGTGTGAAAATTCAGAAGCCGCCCAAGAGAAGGCCAAAACCCGTGTGCTATAGGCTTGGGTTTTTGGCCAAAAATGGAACATTTTTGGAAAACTAGAGTATTTCTATGAAAGTAACACGATTTATCTACTGTCGAGCCATGTTTCGATTAAGTAGTGAGCCCTCTAAAGCAGCGGGCACCGTTCACAGAAGGTTCTACTATTTTTTGAAGTTTTTTTGGATTAAATACCAAGAAAATTGATTTTTCACTTATTTTTTGAAAAAAATGAATTTCAAATCAAACGAAGGTTAAAAGCAGGCTCGCGATTCATCCCGTGTCATCGTGTACCCAGTAAAGTCGTGTGTGGAATGGGCTTGCAGGAAATCGTGTCAAAATTCAGAAGCCGCCCAAGAGAAGGCCAAAACCCGTGTGCTATAGGCTTGGGTTTTTGCCCAAAAATGGGACCTTTTTGGAAAACTAGAGTATTTCTATGAAAGTAACACGATTTATCTCTGCGAGCCACTGTTTCGATTAAGTAACGAGCCATCCGAAGCGGTGGGCACCGTTCACGAGAAGGTTCTACTATTTTTGGTGTTTTTGGATAAAATACCAAGAAAATTGATTTTTCACTTATTTTTTAAAAAATCAATTTAAAACTCAAGCGAAGGTTAAAAGCGAGGCTCGTGATTCTTCCGGTGTCATCGTGTACCCGGTAAAGTCGTGTGTGGAATGGGCTTGCGGAAATCATGTGAAAATTCGAAGCCGCCGAGAAGGCCAAAACCCGTGTGCTATAGGCTTGGGTTTTGGCCAAAAATAGGACATTTTGGAAAACTAGAGTATTTCTATGAAAGTAATCACGATTTATCTGTACGAGCCACTGTTTGGATTAAATAGCGAGCCCTCTAAGCGGCGGGCACCGTTCACGGAAGGTTCTACTATTTTTGAAGTTTTTTGGATTAAATACCAAGAAAATTGATTTTTCACTTATTTTTTGAAAAAATCAATTTCAAATCAAGCGAAGGTTAAAAGCGAGCTCATGATTCATCCGGTGTCATCGTGTACCCGGTAAAAGTCGTGTGTGGAATGGGCTTGCGAGAAATCGTGTGAAAATTCGAAGCCGTCAAGAAGGCCAAAACCAGTGTGCTATAGGCTTGGGTTTTGCCCAAAAATGGGACCTTTTGGAAAACTAGAGTATTTCTATGAAAGTAATCAGATTTATCTCGTCGAGACCTGTTTGGATTAAATAGCGAGCCATCTAAGCGGTGGGCACCGTTCACGAGAAGGTTCTACTATTTTTTGGTGTTTTTGGATAAAATACCAAGAAAATTGATTTTTCACTTATTTTTTGAAAAAATCAATTTGAATTCAAGCGAAGGTTAAAAGCGAGGCTCATGATTCTTCCGTGTCATCGTGTACCCGATAAAGTCGTGTGTGGAATGGGCTTGCGGAAATCGTGTGAAAATTCGAAGCCGCCCAGAGAAGGCCAAAACCAGTGTGCTATAGGCTTGGGTTTTGGCCAAAAATAGGACATTTTGGAAAACTAGAGTATTTCTATAAGTAATCACGATTTATCTGCGCGAGCCTGTTTGGATTAAATAGCGAGCCATCTGAAGCGATGGGCACCAGTTCACGAGAAGGTTCTACTATTTTTTGGTGTTTTTGGATAAAATACCAAGAAAATTGATTTTTCACTTATTTTTGAAAAAATCAATTAAAAATCAAGCGAAGGTTAAAAGCGAGCTCGTGATTCTTCCGGTGTCATCGTGTACCCGATAAAGTCGTGTGTGGAATGGGCTTGCGGAAATCGTGTGAAAATTCGAAGCCGCCAGAGAAGGCCAAAACCCATGTGCTATAGGCTTGGGTTTTGGCCAAAAATGGGACATTTTGGAAAACTAGAATATTTCTATGAAAGTAACACGATTTATCTCTGTCGAGCCACTGTTTCGATTAAATAGCGAGCCCTCTAAGCGGCGAGGCACCGTTCACAGAAGGTTCTACTATTTTTGAAGTTTTTTGGATTAAATACCAAGAAAATTGATTTTTCACTTATTTTTGAAAAAATCAATTTGAAATCAAGCGAAGGTTAAAAGCGGGCTCATGATTCATCCGGTGTCATCGTGTACCCGGTAAAGTCGTGTGTGGAATGGGCTTGCGGAAATCGTGTGAAAATTCGAAGCCGCAAGAGAGGCCAAAACCCGTGTGCTATAGGCTTGGGTTTTGGCCAAAAATGGGACATTTTGGAAAACTAGAGTATTTCTATGAAAGTAACACGATTTATCTACTGCGAGCCTATTTCGATTAAGTAGCGAGCCATCCGAAGCGGTGGGCACCGTTCACGAGAAGGTTCTACTATTTTTGGTGTTTTTTGGATAAAATACCAAGAAAATTGATTTTTCACTTATTTTTTTAAAAAAATCAATTAAAACTCAAACGAAGGTTAAAAGCAGGCTCGTGATTCTTCCCGTGTCATCGTGTACCCAGTAAAGTCGTGTGTGGAATGGGTTTGCAGGAAATCATGTGAAAATTCGAAGCAGCCCAGAGAAGGCCAAAACCCGTGTGCTATAGGCTTGGGTTTTGGGCAAAAATAGGACATTTTGGAAAACTAGAGTATTTCTATGAAAGTAACACGATTTATCTCTGCGGAGCCATGTTTGGATTAAGTAGCGAGCCCTACGAAGCGGTGAGCACCGTTCACGGAAGGTTCTACTATTTTTGGTGTTTTTGGATAAAATACCAAGAAAATTGATTTTTCACTTATTTTTTGAAAAAATCAATTTGAAATCAAGCGAAGGTTAAAAGCGAGGCTCATGATTCTTCCCGTGTCATCGTGTACCCGATAAAGTCGTGTGTGGAATGGGCTTGCGGAAATCATGTGAAAATTCGAAGCAGCCAGAGAAGGCCAAAACTCAGTGTGCTATAGGCTTGGGTTTTGGCCAAAAATGGGACATTTTGGAAAACTAGAGTATTTCTATGAAAGTAATCACGATTTATCTGCGCGAGCCACTGTTTGGATTAAATAGCGAGCCCTCTAAAGCGGTGGGCACCGTTCACGAGAAGGTTCTACTATTTTTGAGTGTTTTTGGATTAAATACCAAGAAAATTGATTTTTCACTTATTTTTGAAAAAATCAATTTCAAATCAAGCGAAGGTTAAAAGCGAGGCTCGTGATTCATCCCGTGTCATCGTGTACCCGATGAAAGTCGTGTGTGGAATGGGCTTGCGGAAATCGTGTGAAAATTCGAAGCAGCCAGAGAAGGCCAAAACCAGTGTGCTATAGGCTTGGGTTTTGGCCAAAAATGGGACATTTTGGAAAACTAGAGTATTTCTATGAAAGTAACACGATTTATCTCTGCGAGCCACTGTTTCGATTAAGTAACGAGCCATCACGAAGCGGTGGGCACCGTTCACGAGAAGGTTCTACTATTTTTGGTGTTTTTGGATAAAATACCAAGAAAATTGATTTTTCACTTATTTTTTAAAAAATCAATTAAAACTCAAGCGAAGGTTAAAAGCGAGGCTCGTGATTCTTCCAGTGTCATCGTGTACCCGATAAAGTCGTGTGTGGAATGGGCTTGCGGAAATCATGTGAAAATTCGGAAGCCAGTCAGAGAAGGCCAAAACCGGTGTGCTATAGGCTTGGGTTTTGGGCAAAAATAGGACATTTTGGAAAACTAGAGTATTTCTATGAAAGTAACACGATTTATCTACTGCGAGCCACTGTTTGGATTAAGTAACGAGCCCTACGAAGCGGTGAGCACCGTTCACGAGAAGGTTCTACTATTTTTGGTGTTTTTTGGATAAAATACCAAGAAAATTGATTTTTCACTTATTTTTGAAAAAAATCAATTTGAAATCAAGCGAAGGTTAAAAGCAGGCTCATGATTCTTCCCGTGTCATCGTGTACCCGATGAAGTCGTGTGTGGAATGGGCTTGCGGAAATCATGTGAAAATTCGAGAAGCGCATGAGAAGGCCAAAACCAGTGTGCTATAGGCTTGGGTTTTGGCCAAAAATGGGACATTTTGGAAAACTAGAAATATTTCTATGAAAGTAATCCGATTTATCCGGCGAGCCACTGTTTGGATTAAATAGCGAGCCATCCGAAGCGGTGGGCACCGTTCACGAGAAGGTTCTACTATTTTTGGTGTTTTTGGATAAAATACCAAGAAAATTGATTTTCACTTATTTTTTAAAAAATCAATTAAAAATCAAGCGAAGGTTAAAAGCGAGGCTCGTGATTCTTCCGGTGTCATCGTGTACCCGATAAAGTCGTGTGTGGAATGGGTTTGCGGAAATCATGTGAAAATTCGAAGCCGCCAGAGAAGGCCAAAACCTAGTGTGCTATAGGCTTGGGTTTTGGGCCAAAAATAGGACATTTTGGAAACTAGAATATTTCTATGAAAGTAACACGATTTATCTCTGTCGAGCCACTGTTTCGATTAAATAGTGAGCCCTCTAAAGCGGCGAGCCGCAGTTCACGGAAGGTTCTAATATTTTTGAGTGTTTTTGGATTAAATACCAAGAAAATTGATTTTTCACTTATTTTTGAAAAAATCAATTTGAATTCAAGCGAAGGTTAAAAGCGGGCTCGTGATTCCTCCGTGTCATCGTGTACCCGGTGAAAGTCGTGTGTGGAATGGGCTTGCGGAAATCGTGTGAAAATTCGAAGCCGCACGAGAAGGCCAAAACACGTGAGCTATAGGCTTGGGTTTTGGCCAAAAATGGAACATTTTGGAAAACTAGAATATTTCTATGAAGTAATCAGATTTATCCGGCCGGAGCCTGTTTGGATTAAGTAGCGAGCCATACGAAGCGGTGGGCACCGTTCACAGAAGGTTCTACTATTTTTGGTTTTTGGATAAAATACCAAGAAAATTGATTTTTCACTTATTTTTTAAAAAATCAATTAAAAATCAAGCGAAGGTTAAAAGCGAGGCTCGTGATTCTTCCAGTGTCATCGTGTACCCGGTAAAGTCGTGTGTGGAATGGGTTTGCGAAATCATGTGAAAATTCAGAAGCCACGAGAAGGCCAAAACCGTGTCTATAAGCTGCGAAATCGTGTGAAAATTGGAGCCAGAGAAGGCCAAAACCGTGTGCTATAGGCTTGGGTTTTGGCCAAAAATGGGACATTTTGGAAAACTAGAGTATTTCTATGAAAGTAATCCGATTTATCCGGCGAGCCACTGTTTGGATTAAGTAACGAGCCATACGAAGCGGTGGGCACCGTTCACGAGAAGGTTCGACTATTTTTGGTGTTTTTGGATAAAATACCAAGAAAATTGATTTTTCACTTATTTTTTAAAAAATCAATTAAAAATCAAGCGAAGGTTAAAAAGTAGGCTCATGATTCTTCCCGTGTCATCGTGTACCCAGTAAAGTCGTGTGTGGAATGGGCTTGCAGGAAATCATGTGAAAATTCAGAAGCCGCACAAGAGAAGGCCAAAACCCGTGTGCTATAGGCTTGGGTTTTGGGCCAAAAATGGGACATTTTTGGAAACTACAGTATTTCTATGAAAGTAACACGATTTATCTCTGTCGAGCCACTGTTTCGATTAAATAGCTGAGCCCTCTAAGCGGCGAGGCACCGTTCACGGAAGGTTCTAATATTTTTGAAGTTTTTTGGATTAAATACCAAGAAAATTGATTTTTCACTTATTTTTGAAAAAATCAATTTGAATTCAAGCGAAGGTTAAAAGCGGGCTCATGATTCCTCCGGTGTCATCGTGTACCCGGTAAAGTCGTGTGTGGAATGGGCTTGCGAGAAATCGTGTGAAAATTCGGAAGCCATGAGAAGGCCAAAACAGGTGTGCTTATAGGCTTGGGTTTTTGCCCAAAAATGGGACCTTTTTGGAAAACTAGAGTATTTCTATGAAAGTAACACGATTTATCTCTGTCAGAGCCCTGTTTCGATTCGTAACAAGCCCTCTAAAGCAGCGGGCACCGTTCACAGAAGGTTCTACTATTTTTTGAAGTTTTTTTGGATTAAATACCAAGAAAATTGATTTTTCACTTATTTTTTGAAAAAATGAATTTCAAATCAAGCGAAGGTTAAAAGCGGGCTCATGATTCATCCGTGTCATCGTGTACCCAATAAAAGTCGTGTGTGGAATGGGCTTGCGGAAATCGTGTGAAAATTCGAAGCCGCCCAGAGAAGGCCAAAACCCATGTGCTTATAGGCTTGGGTTTTGGCCAAAAATGGGACATTTTTGAAAACTAGAGTATTTCTATGAAAGTAATCAGATTTATCCGGCGAGCCACTGTTTGGATTAAATAGCGAGCCATACGAGGCGGTGGGCACCGTTCACGAGAAGGTTCTACTATTTTTTGGTGTTTTTGGATAAAATACCAAGAAAATTGATTTTTCACTTATTTTTTGAAAAAATCAATTTGAAATCAAGCGAAGGCTAAAAGCGAGGCTCGTGATTCTTCCAGTGTCATCGTGTACCCAATAAAGTCGTGTGTGGAATGGGCTTGCGGAAATCGTGTGAAAATTCGGAAGCCGCCAGAGAAGGCCAAAACCCATGTGCTTATAGGCTTGGGTTTTGGCCAAAATGGAACATTTTGGAAAACTAGAAGTATTTCTATGAAAGTAACACGATTTATCTCTGTCAGAGCCCTGTTTCGATTCGTAACGAGCCCTCTAAAGCGGTGGGCACCGTTCACGGAAGGTTCTACTATTTTTTGAAGTTTTTTGGATTAAATACCAAGAAAATTGATTTTCACTTATTTTTTGAAAAAATGAATTTCAAATCAAGCGAAGGTTAAAAGCGAGGCTCATGATTCATCCGGTGTCATCGTGTACCCGGTAAAGTCGTGTGTGGAATGGGTTTGCGGAAATCATGTGAAAATTCGAGAAGCCTACAAGAAGGCCAAAACCCGTGTGCTATAGGCTTGGGTTTTGGGCCAAAAATAGGACATTTTGGAAAACTAGAATATTTCTATGAAAGTAACATGATTTATCTACTGTCGAGCCACTGTTTCGATTAAGTAGCGAGCCCTCTAAAGCGGTGAGACACCGTTCACGAGAAGGTTCTACTATTTTTTGGTGTTGTTTTGGATAAAATACCAAGAAAATTGATTTTTCACTTATTTTTGAAAAAATCAATTTGAATTCAAGCGAAGGTTAAAAGAAGGCTCGTGATTCTTCCGGTGTGATCGTGTACCCGGTAAAGTCGTGTGTGGAATGGGCTTGCGAAATCGTGTGAAAATTCGAAGCAGCCCAGAGAAGGCCAAAACCAGTGTGCTTATAGGCTTGGGTTTTGGCCAAAAATGAGACATTTTGGAAAACTAGAGTATTTCTATGAAAGTAATCCGATTTATCCGGCGAGCCACTGTTTGGATTAAGTAGCGAGCCATACGAGGCGGTGGGCACCGTTCACGAGAAGGTTCTACTATTTTTTGGTGTTTTTGGATAAAATACCAAGAAAATTGATTTTCACTTATTTTTTAAAAAATCAATTAAAAATCAAGCGAAGGTTAAAAAGTAGGCTCGTGATTCTTCCGGTGTCATCGTGTACCCGGTAAAGTCGTGTGTGGAATGGGCTTGCGGAAATCATGTGAAAATTCGGAAGCCCATGAGAAGGCCAAAACCCGTGTGCTTATAGGCTTGGGTTTTGGGCCAAAAATAGGACATTTTGGAAGCTAGAATATTTCTATAAGTAACACGATTTATCTCTGTCGAGCCACTGTTTCGATTAAGTAACTGAGCCCTCTAAAGCGGTGGGCACCGTTCACGGAAGGTTCTACTATTTTTGAAGTTTTTTGGATTAAATACCAAGAAAATTGATTTTTCACTTATTTTTGAAAAAATCAATTTCAAATCAAGCGAAGGTTAAAAGCGAGGCTCATGATTCATCCGGTGTCATCGTGTACCCGGTAAAAGTCGGTGTGTGGAATGGGCTTGCGGAAATCGTGTGAAAATTCGAAGCAGCCCAGAGAAGGCCAAAACCCGTGTGCTTATAGGCTTGGGTTTTGCCCAAAAATGGGACCTTTTGGAAAACTAGAGTATTTCTATAAAGTAACACGATTTATCTACTGCGAGCCATGTTTCGATTAAATAGCGAGCCCTCTGAAGCGGTGGGCACCGTTCACGAGAAGGTTCTACTATTTTTGGTGTTTTTGGATAAAATACCAAGAAAATTGATTTTTCACTTATTTTTTAAAAATATCAATTAAAAATCAAGCGAAGGTTAAAAAGTAGGCTCGTGATT
Source organism: Murraya koenigii (assembly GCA_025617385.1). Taxonomy (NCBI): domain Eukaryota; kingdom Viridiplantae; phylum Streptophyta; class Magnoliopsida; order Sapindales; family Rutaceae; genus Murraya; species Murraya koenigii. The sequence goes on along the minus strand of CM046814.1, from coordinate 37,598,887 downwards.
CTTCCGGTGTCATCGTGTACCCGGTAAAGTCGTGTGTGGAATGGGTTTGCGGAAATCATGTGAAAATTCGAAGCAGCCTAGAGAAGGCCAAAACCAGTGTGCTATAGGCTTGGGTTTTGGCAAAAATAGGACATTTTGGAAAACTAGAGTATTTCTATGAAAGTAACACGATTTATCTACTGCGAGCCATGTTTGGATTAAATAGCTGAGCCCTACTGAAGCACGGGCACCAGTTCACGAGAAGGTTCTACTATTTTTTGGTGTTTTTTTGGATAAAATACCAAGAAAATTGATTTTTCACTTATTTTTTGAAAAAAATCAATTTGAAATCAAACGAAGGTTAAAAGCAGGCTCGCGATTCTTCTCGTGTCATCGTGTACCCAGTAAAGTCGTGTGTGGAATGGGCTTGCAGGAAATCATGTGAAAATTCAGAAGCCGCCCAAGAGAAGGCCATAACCCGTGTGCTATAGGCTTGGGTTTTGGGGCAAAAATGGGACATTTTTGGAAAACTAGAGTATTTCTATGAAAGTAACACGATTTATCTACTGCGAGCCATGTTTGGATTAAATAGTGAGCCCTCACGAAGCGGTGGGCACCGTTCACGAGAAGGTTCTACTATTTTTGGTGTTGTTTTGGATAAAATACCAAGAAAATTGATTTTCACTTATTTTTGAAAAAAATCAATTTGAATTCAAGCGAAGGTTAAAAGAAGGCTCGTGATTCTTCCGGTGTGATCGTGTACCCGGTAAAGTCTTGTGTGGAATGGGCTTGCGGAAATCGTGTGAAAATTCGAAGCCGCCAAGAAGGCCAAAACCAGTGTGCTTATAGGCTTGGGTTTTGGCCAAAAATAGGACATTTTGGAAAACTAGAGTATTTCTATGAAAGTAATCCGATTTATCCGGCGAGCCTGTTTGGATTAAGTAACGAGCCATACTGAAGCGGTGGGCACCGTTCACGAGAAGGTTCTACTTATTTTTGGTGTTTTTTGGATAAAATACCAAGAAAATTAATTTTCACTTATTTTTTAAAAAATCAATTAAAAATCAAGCGAAGGTTAAAAGTAGGCTCATGATTCTTCCGTGTCATCGATGTACCCGGTGAAAGTCGTGTGTGGAATGGGCTTGCGGAAATCATGTGAAAATTCGAAGCCGCCAGAGAAGGCCAAAACCCGTGTGCTATAGGCTTGGGTTTTGGGCCAAAAATAGGACATTTTGGAAAGCTGGAGTATTTCTATGAAAGTAACACGATTTAACTATGTCGAGGCCTGTTTCGATTAAATAGCGAGCCCTCACAAGCGGCGAGCTCCGTTCACGGAAGGTTCTACTTATTTTTGGTGTTGTTTTGGATAAAATACCAAGAAAATTGATTTTCACTTATTTTTTGAAAAAATCAATTTGAATTCAAGCGAAGGTTAAAAGAAGGCTCGTGATTCTTCCGGTGTGATCGTGTACCCGATGAAAGTCGTGTGTGGAATGGGCTTGCGGAAATCGTGTGAAAATTCGGAAGCAGCCTAGAGAAGGCCAAAACCAGTGTGCTATAGGCTTGGGTTTTGGCCAAAAATGGGACATTTTGGAAAACTAGAGTATTTCTATGAAAGTAATCCGATTTATCTCGGCGAGCCACTGTTTGGATTAAGTAGCGAGCCATACGAAGCGGTGGGCACCGTTCACGAGAAGGTTCTACTATTTTTGGTGTTTTTTGGATAAAATACCAAGAAAATTAATTTTCACTTATTTTTTAAAAAATCAATTAAAAATCAAGCGAAGGTTAAAAGTAGGCTCATGATTCTTCCGTGTCATCGTGTACCCGGTAAAGTCGTGTGTGGAATGGGCTTGCGGAAATCATGTGAAAATTCGAAGCAGCCCAGAGAAGGCCAAAACCAGTGTGCTATAGGCTTGGGTTTTGGGCCAAAAATAGGACATTTTGGAAAGCTAGAATATTTCTATGAAGTAACACGATTTATCTATGTCGAGGCACTGTTTCGATTAAGTAGCGAGCCCTCAAAGCGGCGAGCACCGTTCACGAGAAGGTTCTACTATTTTTGGTGTTGTTTTGGATAAAATACCAAGAAAATTGATTTTTCACTTATTTTTGAAAAAATCAATATGAATTCAAGCGAAGGTTAAAAGAAGGCTCATGATTCTTCCGGTGTGATCGTGTACCCGGTAAAGTCGTGTGTGGAATGGGCTTGCGAGAAATCGTGTGAAAATTCGGAAGCCGCCTGAGAAGGCCAAAACCAGTGTGCTATAGGCTTGGGTTTTGGCCAAAAATAGGACATTTTGGAAAACTAGAGTATTTCTATGAAAGTAATCCGATTTATCCGGCGAGCCACTGTTTGGATTAAGTAACGAGCCATTTGAAGCGGTGGGCACCGTTCACGAGAAGGTTCTACTATTTTTGCTGTTTTTTGGATAAAATACCAAGAAAATTGATTTTTCACTTATTTTTGAAAAAAATCAATTAAAAATCAAGCGAAGGTTAAAAGCGAGGCTCGTGATTCTTCCGTGTCATCGTGTACCCAATAAATTCGTGTGTGGAATGGAGCTTGCGGAAATCGTGTGAAAATTTAGAAGCCGCCAGAGAAGGCCAAAACCCATGTGCTATAGGCTTGGGTTTTGGGCAAAAATAGTACATTTTGGAAAACTAGAGTATTTCTAGAAAGTAACACGATTTATCTCTGCGAGCCACTGTTTGGATTCATAACGAGCCCTCTAAAGCGGTGGGCACCGTTCACGAGAAGGTTCTACTATTTTTGGTGTTTTTGGATAAAATACCAAGAAAATTGATTTTCACTTATTTTTGAAAAAAATCAATTTGAAATCAAGCGAAGGTTAAAAGCGAGGCTCGTGATTCTTCCGTGTCATCGTGTACCCGGTAAAAGTCGTGTGTGGAATGGGCTTCGCGAAATCATGTGAAAATTCGAAGCGCATGAGAAGGCCAAAACCCGTGTGCTATAGGCTTGGGTTTTGGCCAAAAATAGGACATTTTGGAAAACTAGAATATTTCTATGAAAGTAACACGATTTATCTCGGTCGAGCCACTGTTTGGATTAAATAGTGAGCCCTCCGAAGCGGTGAGCACCGTTCCGAGAAGGTTCTACTATTTTTGGTGTTTTTGGATAAAATACCAAGAAAATTGATTTTTCACTTATTTTTGAAAAAATCAATTTGAAATCAAGCGAAGGTTAAAAGCGAGGCTCGTGATTCTTCCGGTGTCATCGTGTACCCGGTAAAGTCGTGTGTGGAATGGGCTTGCGGAAATCATGTGAAAATTCGAAGCCGCCAGAGAAGGCCAAAACCAGTGTGCTATAGGCTTGGGTTTTGGCCAAAAATAGGACATTTTGGAAAACTAGAGTATTTCTATGAAGTAACACGATTTATCTCGTCGAGCCATGTTTGGATTAAGTAACAAGCCCTCTGAAGCGGCGGGCACCGTTCACGAGAAGGTTCTACTATTTTTTGTGTTTTTGGATAAAATACCAAGAAAATTGATTTTCACTTATTTTTGAAAAAATCAATTTGAAATCAAGCGAAGGTTAAAAGCGAGTCTCATGATTCTTCCGTGTCATCGTGTACCCGATAAAGTCGTGTGTGGAATGGGCTTGCGGAAATCATGTGAAAATTCGAAGCCGCCAGAGAAGGCCAAAACCCGTGTGCTATAGGCTTGGGTTTGGGCCAAAAATAGGACATTTTGGAAAACTAGAATATTTCTATGAAAGTAACACGATTTATCTCTGTCGAGCCACATTTCGATTAAATAGCGAGCCCTCTAAAGCGGCGGGCACCGTTCACGAGAAGGTTCTACTATTTTTGAAGTTTTTTGGATTAAATACCAAGAAAATTGATTTTTCAATTATTTTTGAAAAAATCAATTTCAAATCAAGCGAAGGTTAAAAGCAGGCTCATGATTCTTCCGGTGTGATCGTGTACCCAGTAAAGTCGTGTGTGGAATGGGCTTGCAAGAAATCGTGTGAAAATTCAGAAGCCGCCCAAGAGAAGGCCAAAACCCGTGTGCTATAGGCTTGGGTTTTTGGCCAAAAATGGGACATTTTTGGAAAACTAGAGTATTTCTATGAAGTAATCACGATTTATCCGGCGAGCCACTGTTTGGATTAAGTAACGAGCCATTTGAAGCAGTGGGCACCGTTCACAGAAGGTTCTACTATTTTTTGGTGTTTTTTTTGGATAAAATACCAAGAAAATTGATTTTTCACTTATTTTTTGAAAAAAAATCAATTAAAAATCAAACGAAGGTTAAAAGCAGGCTCGTGATTCTTCCCGTGTCATCGTGTACCCAATAAATTCGTGTGTGGAATGGGCTTGCAGGAAATCGTGTGAAAATTTAGAAGCCGCCCAAGAGAAGGCCAAAACCCATGTGCTATAGGCTTGGGTTTTGGGCCAAAAATAGTACATTTTGGAAAACTAGAGTATTTCTGAAAGTAACACGATTTATCTACTGCGAGCCACTGTTTGGATTAAATAGCGAGCCCTCTAAGCGGTGGGCACCGTTCACGAGAAGGTTCTACTATTTTTGGTGTTTTTGGATAAAATACCAAGAAAATTGATTTTCACTTATTTTTGAAAAAATCAATTTGAAATCAAGCGAAGGTTAAAAGCGAGGCTCATGATTCTTCCAGTGTCATCGTGTACCCGATGAAAGTCGTGTGTGGAATGGGCTTGCGGAAATCATGTGAAAATTCGAGCAGCCTGAGAAGGCCAAAACCCGTGTGCTATAGGCTTGGGTTTTTGGCCAAAAATGGGACATTTTTGGAAAACTAGAGTATTTCTATGAAAGTAACACGATTTATCTCAGCCAGAGCCCTGTTTGGATTCGTAACGAGCCCTCTGAAGCAGCGGGCACCGTTCACAGAAGGTTCTACTATTTTTGGTGTTTTTGGATAAAATACCAAGAAAATTGATTTTCACTTATTTTTGAAAAAATCAATTTGAAATCAAGCGAAGGTTAAAAGTAGGCTCATGATTCTTCCGTGTCATCGTGTACCCGATAAAGTCATGTGTGGAATGGGCTTGCAGGAAATCGTGTGAAAATTTAGAAGCAGCCCGAGAAGGCCAAAACCCATGTGCTATAGGCTTGGGTTTTGGGCAAAAATAAGTACATTTTGGAAAACTAGAGTATTTCTATGAAAGTAACACGATTTATCTGCTGCGAGCCACTGTTTGGATTAAATAGCTGAGCCCTCTAAAGCGGTGAGCACCGTTCACGAGAAGGTTCTACTATTTTTGGTGTTTTTGGATAAAATACCAAGAAAATTGATTTTTCACTTATTTTTGAAAAAATCAATTTGAAATCAAGCGAAGGTTAAAAGCGAGGCTCATGATTCTTCCGGTGTCATCGTGTACCCGATAAAGTCGTGTGTGGAATGGGCTTGCGGAAATCATGTGAAAATTCGAAGCCAGCCTGAGAAGGCCAAAACCAGTGTGCTATAGGCTTGGGTTTTGGCCAAAAATCGGACATTTTGGAAAACTAGAGTATTTCTATGAAAGTAATCACGATTTATCTCGGCGAGCCTGTTTGGATTAAATAGCGAGCCCTCTGAAGCGGCGGGCACCGTTCACGAGAAGGTTCTACTATTTTTGGTGTTTTTGGATAAAATACCAAGAAAATTGATTTTTACTTATTTTTTGAAAAAATCAATTTGAATTCAAGCGAAGGTTAAAAGCAGGCTCATGATTCTTCCGTGTGATCGTGTACCCGGTAAAGTCGTGTGTGGAATGGGCTTCGCGGAAATCGTGTGAAAATTCGAAGCCGCCAAGAAGGCCAAAACCAGTGTGCTATTAGGCTTGGGTTTTGGGCCAAAAATAGGACATTTTGGAAAACTAGAAGTATTTCTATGAAAGTAACACGATTTATCTCTGCGAGCCACTGTTTGGATTAAATAGCGAGCCCTCTGAAGCGGTGGGCACCGTTCACGAGAAGGTTCTACTATTTTTGGTGTTTTTGGATAAAATACCAAGAAAATTGATTTTCACTTATTTTTGAAAAAATCAATTTGAATTCAAGCGAAAGGTTAAAAGCGAGGCTCATGATTCTTCCGGTGTCATCGTGTACCCGGTGAAAGTCGTGTGTGGAATGGGCTTGCGGAAATCATGTGAAAATTCGAAGCAGCCAGAGAAGGCCAAAACCAGTGTGCTATAGGCTTGGGTTTTGGCCAAAAATAGGACATTTTGGAAAACTAGAGTATTTCTATGAAAGTAACACGATTTATCTCGGTCGAGCCACTGTTTGGATTAAATAGCGAGCCCTCTGAAGCGGTGGGCACCGTTCACAGAAGGTTCTACTATTTTTGGTGTTTTTGGATAAAATACCAAGAAAATTGATTTTCACTTATTTTTGAAAAAATCAATTTGAAATCAAGCGAAGGTTAAAAGTAGGCTCGTGATTCTTCCGGTGTCATCGTGTACCCGGTAAAGTCATGTGTGGAATGGGCTTGCGAAATCGTGTGAAAATTCAGAAGCCGCATGAGAAGGCCAAAACCCGTGTGCTTATAGGCTTGGGTTTTGGGCCAAAAATGGGACATTTTGGAAAACTAGATTATTTCTATAAGTAACACGATTTATCTCTGTCGAGCCACTGTTTCGATTAAATAGCGAGCCCTCTAAAGCGGTGAGCACCGTTCACGGAAGGTTCTACTATTTTTGGTGTTTTTGGATAAAATACCAAGAAAATTGATTTTTCACTTATTTTTGAAAAAATCAATTTGAATTCAAGCGAAGGTTAAAAGCGAGGCTCATGATTCTTCCGGTGTGATCGTGTACCCGATAAAGTCGTGTGTGGAATGGGCTTGCGGAAATCGTGTGAAAATTCGAAGCCAGTCAAGAGAGGCCAAAACCTAGTGTGCTATAGGCTTGGGTTTTGGCCAAAAATCGGACATTTTGGAAAACTAGAGTATTTCTATAAAGTAACACGATTTATCCGGCCGAGCCACTGTTTGGATTCATAACGTGAGCCCTCTGAAGCGGCGGGCACCGTTCACGAGAAGGTTCTACTATTTTTGGTGTTTTTGGATAAAACACCAAGAAAATTGATTTTCACTTATTTTTGAAAAAATCAATTTGAAATCAAGCGAAGGTTAAAAGCGAGGCTCATGATTCTTCCGGTGTGATCGTGTACCAAGTAAAGTCGTGTGTGGAATGGCCTTGCGGAAATCATGTGAAAATTCGAAGCCGCTGAGAAGGCCAAAACCAGTGTGCTATAGGCTTGGGTTTTGGCCAAAAATAGGACATTTTGGAAAACTAGAGTATTTCTATGAAAGTAACACGATTTATCTCTGTCGAGCCATGTTTCGATTAAATAGCTGAGCCCTCTAAAGCGGCGAGCACCGTTCACGAGAAGGTTCTACTATTTTTTGGTGTTTTTGGATAAAATACCAAGAAAATTGATTTTTCACTTATTTTTTGAAAAAATCAATTTGAATTCAAGCGAAGGTTAAAAGCGAGGCTCGTGATTCCTCCGTGTCATCGTGTACCCAATAAAGTCGTGTGTGGAATGGGCTTGCGGAAATCGTGTGAAAATTCGAAGCCGCATGAGAAGGCCAAAACCAGTGTGCTTATAGGCTTGGGTTTTGGCCAAAAATGGGACATTTTGGAAAACTAGAGTATTTCTATGAAAGTAACACGATTTATCTCTGCGAGCCACTGTTTGGATTAAATAGCTGAGCCCTCTAAAGCGGTGGGCACCGTTCCGCAGAAGGTTCTACTATTTTTTGGTGTTTTTGGATAAAATACCAAGAAAATTGATTTTTCACTTATTTTTGAAAAAATCAATTTGAAATCAAGCGAGATGTTAAAAAGCAAGCTCGCGATTCTTCCGGTGTCATCGTGTAACCCGGTAAAGTCATGTGTGGAATGGGCTTGCGAGAAATCGTGTGAAAATTCGAGCAGCCAGAGAAGGCCAAAACCCGTGTGATATAGGCTTGGGTTTTGGCCAAAAATGGGACATTTTGGAAAACTAGAGTATTTCTATGAAAGTAACACGATTTATCTCTGCGAGCCACTGTTTCGATTAAATAACGAGCCATCACGAAGCGGTGGGCACCATTCACGAGAAGGTTCTACTATTTTTGGTGTTTTTGGATAAAATACCAAGAAAATTGATTTTCACTTATTTTTTAAAAAATCAATTAAAAATCAAGCGAAGGTTAAAAGCGAGGCTCGTGATTCTTCCGGTGTCATCGTGTACCCGGTAAAGTCGTGTGTGGAATGGGCTTGCGGAAATCATGTGAAAATTCGAAGCCGCGAGAAGGCCAAAACACGTGTGCTTATAGGCTTGGGTTTTGGGCCAAAAATAGGACATTTTGGAAAACTAGAATATTTCTATGAAAGTAACACGATTTATCTCTGTCGAGCCACTGTTTCGATTAAATAGCGAGCCCTCTAAGCGGCGAGGCACCGTTCACGGAAGGTTCTACTATTTTTGGTGTTTTTGGATAAAACACCAAGAAAATTGATTTTTCACTTATTTTTTGAAAAAATCAATTTGAAATCAAGCGAAGGTTAAAAGCGAGGCTCATGATTCTTCCGTGTCATCGTGTACCCGATGAAAGTCGTGTGTGGAATGGGCTTGCGGAAATCGTGTGAAAATTCGAGCAGCCAAGAGAAGGACAAAACCCGTGTGCTATAGGCTTGGGTTTTGGCCAAAAATGGGACATTTTGGAAAACTAGAATATTTCTATGAAAGTAACACGATTTATCTCTGCGAGCCACTGTTTGGATTAAATAGCTGAGCCCTCTAAGCGGTGGGCACCGTTCACGAGAAGGTTCTACTATTTTTGGTGTTTTTGGATAAAATACCAAGAAAATTGATTTTCACTTATTTTTGAAAAAATCAATTTGAAATCAAGCGAATGTTAAAAGCAAGCTCGTGATTCTTCCAGTGTCATCGTGTAACCGATAAAGTCATGTGTGGAATGGGCTTGCGGAAATCGTGTGAAAATTCGAAGCAGCCCGAGAAGGCCAAAACCCGTGTGATATAGGCTTGGGTTTTTGGCCAAAAATGGGACATTTTGGAAAACTAGAGTATTTCTATGAAAGTAACACGATTTATCTCTGCGAGCCATGTTTCGATTAAGTAACGAGCCATACGAAGCGGTGGGCACCATTCACGAGAAGGTTCTACTATTTTTGGTGTTTTTGGATAAAATACCAAGAAAATTGATTTTTCACTTATTTTTTAAAAAATCAATTAAAAATCAAGCGAAGGTTAAAAGCGAGGCTCGTGATTCTTCCGGTGTCATCGTGTACCCGGTAAAGTCGGTGTGTGGAATGGGCTTGCGAAATCATGTGAAAATTCGAAGCCGCCGAGAAGGCCAAAACACGTGTGCTATAGGCTTGGGTTTTGGGCCAAAAATAGGACATTTTGGAAAACTAGAGTATTTCTATGAAAGTAACACGATTTATCTACTGTCGAGCCACTGTTTCGATTAAATAGTGAGCCCTCTAAAGCGGCGAGCACCGTTCACGAGAAGGTTCTACTATTTTTGGTGTTTTTGGATAAAACACCAAGAAAATTGATTTTCACTTATTTTTGAAAAAATCAATTTGAAATCAAGCGAAGGTTAAAAGCGAGGCTCATGATTCTTCCAGTGTCATCGTGTACCCGATAAAGTCGTGTGTGGAATGGGCTTGCGGAAATCGTGTGAAAATTCGGAAGCCGCCCAGAGAAGGACAAAACCCGTGTGCTTATAGGCTTGGGTTTTGGCCAAAAATAGGACATTTTGGAAAACTAGAGTATTTCTATGAAAGTAACACGATTTATCTCTGCGAGCCACTGTTTGGATTAAATAGCTGAGCCCTCTAAAGCGGTGAGCACCGTTCACGAGAAGGTTCTACTATTTTTTGGTGTTTTTGGATAAAATACCAAGAAAATTGATTTTTCACTTATTTTTGAAAAAATCAATTTGAAATCAAGCGAATGTTAAAAAGCAAGCTCGTGATTCTTCCGGTGTCATCGTGTACCCGAGTAAAGTCGTGTGTGGAATGGGCTTGCGAAATCGTGTGAAAATTCGGAAGCCGCCGAGAAGGCCAAAACCAGTGTGATATAGGCTTGGGTTTTGGCCAAAAATGGGACATTTTGGAAAACTAGAGTATTTCTATGAAAGTAACACGATTTATCTGCGCGAGCCACTGTTTCGATTAAGTAACGAGCCATCTGAAGCAGTGGGCACCATTCACAGAAGGTTCTACTATTTTTGGTGTTTTTTTTGGATAAAATACCAAGAAAATTGATTTTCACTTATTTTTTAAAAAATCAATTAAAAATCAAGCGAAGGTTAAAAGCGGGCTCGTGATTCTTCCGGTGTCATCGTGTACCCGGTAAAGTCGTGTGTGGAATGGGCTTGCGGAAATCATGTGAAAATTCGAAGCCGCCCGAGAAGGCCAAAACCAGTGTGCTATAGGCTTGGGTTTTGGGCCAAAAATAGGACATTTTGGAAAACTAGAATATTTCTATGAAAGTAACACGATTTATCTCTGTCGAGCCTGTTTCGATTAAATAGTGAGCCCTCTAAAGCGGCGAGGCACCGTTCACGAGAAGGTTCTACTATTTTTGGTGTTTTTGGATAAAACACCAAGAAAATTGATTTTTCACTTATTTTTTGAAAAAATCAATTTGAAATCAAGCGAAGGTTAAAAGCGGGCTCATGATTCTTCCGGTGTCATCGTGTACCCAGTAAAGTCGTGTGTGGAATGGGCTTGCAGGAAATCATGTGAAAATTCAGAAGCCGCCAAGAGAAGGCCAAAACCCGTGTGCTATAGGCTTGGGTTTTGGCCAAAAATGGGACATTTTTGGAAAACTAGAGTATTTCTATGAAAGTAACACGATTTATCTCTGTCAGAGCCATGTTTCGATTAAATAGTGAGCCCTCTAAGCGGCGAGCACCGTTCACGAGAAGGTTCTACTATTTTTGGTGTTTTTGGATAAAATACCAAGAAAATTGATTTTCACTTATTTTTGAAAAAATCAATTTGAATTCAAGCGAAGGTTAAAAGCGGGCTCATGATTCTTCCAGTGTCATCGTGTACCCGGTAAAGTCGTGTGTGGAATGGGCTTGCGAGAAATCGTGTGAAAATTCGAAGCCGCTGAGAAGGCCAAAACTCAGTGTGCTATAGGCTTGGGTTTTGGCCAAAAATAGGACATTTTGGAAAACTAGAGTATTTCTATGAAAGTAACACGATTTATCTCTGTCGAGCCTGTTTCGATTAAATAGCTGAGCCCTCTAAGCGGCGAGGCACCGTTCACGGAAGGTTCTACTATTTTTGGTGTTTTTGGATAAAATACCAAGAAAATTGATTTTCACTTATTTTTGAAAAAATCAATTTGAATTCAAGCGAAGGTTAAAAGCGAGCTCGTGATTCTTCCGTGTCATCGTGTACCCGGTAAAGTCGTGTGTGGAATGGGCTTGCGAAATCGTGTGAAAATTCGAAGCCGCAGAGAAGGCCAAAACCAGTGTGCTTATAGGCTTGGGTTTTGGCCAAAAATAGGACATTTTGGAAAACTAGAGTATTTCTATGAAAGTAACACGATTTATCTCTGTCGAGCCATGTTTCGATTAAATAGCGAGCCCTCTAAAGCGGCGAGGCACCGTTCACGGAAGGTTCTACTATTTTTTGGTGTTTTTGGATAAAACACCAAGAAAATTGATTTTCACTTATTTTTGAAAAAATCAATTTGAAATCAAGCGAAGGTTAAAAGCAGGCTCATGATTCCTCCGGTGTCATCGTGTACCCAATAAAGTCGTGTGTGGAATGGGCTTGCGGAAATCGTGTGAAAATTCGAAGCCGCCGAGAAGGCCAAAACCAGTGTGCTATAGGCTTGGGTTTTGGCCAAAAATAGGACATTTTGGAAAACTAGAGTATTTCTATAAAGTAACACGATTTATCTCTGCGAGCCATGTTTGGATTAAATAGCTGAGCCCTCTAAGCGGTGAGCACCGATTCACGAGAAGGTTCTACTATTTTTGGTGTTTTTTGGATAAAATACCAAGAAAATTGATTTTTCACTTATTTTTTGAAAAAATCAATTTGAAATCAAGCGAATGTTAAAAGCGAGGCTCATGATTCTTCCGGTGTCATCGTGTACCCGATAAAGTCGTGTGTGGAATGGGCTTGCGGAAATCGTGTGAAAATTCGGAAGCCGCCAGAGAAGGCCAAAACCAGTGTGATATAGGCTTGGGTTTTGGCCAAAAATGGGACATTTTGGAAAACTAGAGTATTTCTATGAAAGTAACACGATTTATCTACTGCGAGCCTTGTTTCGATTAAATAGCGAGCCATACGAAGCGGTGGGCACCATTCACGGAAGGTTCTACTATTTTTGGTGTTTTTGGATAAAATACCAAGAAAATTGATTTTTCACTTATTTTTTAAAAAATCAGTTAAAAATCAAGCGAAGGTTAAAAGCAGGGCTCGTGATTCTTCCGTGTCATCGTGTACCCGATAAAGTCGTGTGTGGAATGGGCTTGCGGAAATCATGTGAAAATTGAGCAGCCCGATAGAAGGCCAAAACCCGTGTGCTATAGGCTTGGGTTTTGGGCCAAAAATGGGACATTTTGGAAAACTAGAATATTTCTATGAAAGTAACACGATTTATCTACTGTCGAGCCACTGTTTCGATTAAATAGCGAGCCCTCTAAAGCGGTGAGGCACCGTTCACGGAAGGTTCTACTATTTTTGGTGTTTTTGGATAAAACACCAAGAAAATTGATTTTTCACTTATTTTTGAAAAAATCAATTTGAAATCAAGCGAAGGTTAAAAGCGAGGCTCGTGATTCTTCCAGTGTCATCGTGTACCCGGTAAAGTCGTGTGTGGAATGGGCTTGCGGAAATCATGTGAAAATTCGAAGCCGCCAGAGAAGGCCAAAACCGTGTGCTATAGGCTTGGGTTTTGGCCAAAAATAGGACATTTTGGAAAACTAGAGTATTTCTATAAGTAACACGATTTATCTCTGTCGAGCCACTGTTTCGATTAAATAGCGAGCCCTCTAAAGCACCGAGCACCGTTCACGAGAAGGTTCTACTATTTTTTAGTGTTTTTGGATAAAATACCAAGAAAATTGATTTTTCACTTATTTTTTGAAAAAATCAATTTGAATTCAAACGAAGGTTAAAAGCGAGGCTCATGATTCTTCCGGTGTCATCGTGTACCCGGTAAAGTCGTGTGTGGAATGGGCTTGCGGAAATCGTGTGAAAATTCGAAGCCGCAAGAAGGCCAAAACCCGTGTGCTATAGGCATGGGTTTTGGCCAAAAATAGGACATTTTGGAAAACTAGAAGTATTTCTATGAAAGTAACACGATTTATCTCTGTCGAGCCATGTTTCGATTAAATAGCGAGCCCTCTAAAGCGGCGAGCACTCGTTCTGAGAAGGTTCTATTATTTTTGGTGTTTTTGGATAAAATACCAAGAAAATTGATTTTTCACTTATTTTTTGAAAAAATCAATTTGAATTCAAGCGAAGGTTAAAAGCGAGGCTCATGATTCTTCCGTGTCATCGTGTACCCGGTGAAAGTCGTGTGTGGAATGGGCTTGCGGAAATCGTGTGAAAATTCGGAAGCCGCCAAGAAGGCCAAAACCCATGTGCTATAGGCTTGGGTTTTGGCCAAAAATAGGACATTTTGGAAAACTAGAGTATTTCTATGAAAGTAATCCGATTTATCCGGCTAGAGCCACTGTTTGAATTAAATAGCGAGCCATACGAAGCGGTGGGCACCGTTCACGAGAAGGTTCTACTATTTTTGCTGTTTTTTGGATAAAATACCAAGAAAATTGATTTTTCACTTATTTTTAAAAAAATCAATTAAAAATCAAGCGAAGGTTAAAAGCGAGGCTCGTGATTCTTCACGTGTCATCGTGTACCCGGTAAAGTCGTGTGTGGAATGGGCTTGCGGAAATCGTGTGAAAATTCGAAGCAGCCAGAGAAGGCCAAAACCCATGTGCTATAGGCTTGGGTTTTGGCCAAAAATAGGACATTTTGGAAAACTAGAGTATTTCATGAAAGTAACACGATTTATCTCTGTCGAGCCTGTTTGGATTAAATAGCGAGCCCTCTAAAGCGGTGAGCACCGTTCACAGAAGGTTCTACTATTTTTGGTGTTTTTGGATAAAATACCAAGAAAATTAATTTTCACTTATTTTTGAAAAAAATCAATTTGAAATCAAGCGAAGGTTAAAAGCGAGGCTCATGATTCTTCCGGTGTCATCGTGTACCCGGTAAAGTCGTGTGTGGAATGGGCTTGCGGAAATCGTGTGAAAATCGAAGCAGCCTGAGAGAAGGCCAAAACCAGTGTGCTTATAGGCTTGGGTTTTCGGCCAAAAATGGGACATTTTGGAAAACTAGAATATTTCTATGAAAGTAACACGATTTATCTCTGCGAGCCACATTTCGATTTATAGCGAGCCATACTAAGCGGTGGGCACCGTTCACAGAAGGTTCTACTTTTTTTGTGTTTTTGGATAAAATACCAAGAAAATTGATTTTTCACTTATTTTTGAAAAAATCAATTAAAAATCAAGCGAAGGTTAAAAGCAGAGCTCGTGATTCTTCCGGTGTCATCGTGTACCCGATAAAGTCGTGTGTAGAATGGGCTTGCGAGAAATCGTGTGAAAATTCGAGGAGCCACCTAAGAAGGCCAAAACCTAGTGTGCTATAGGCTTGGGTTTTGGCCAAAAATAGGACATTTTGGGAAAACTAGAGTATTTCTATGAAAGTAACCCAATTTTCTCTGCCGAGCCCTGTTTGGATTAAGTAGCGAGCCCTCACGAAGCATTGGGGCACCGTTCACGAGAAGATTCTACTATTTTTGAGATTTTTGCAAAAATACAAAGAAAATTGATTTTTCACTTATTTTTTGAAAAAATAAAGTAAAAATCAAACTAAAGGTTCAAAGCAGGCTCGTGATTCTTCCCGTGTCATCGATGTACCCGGTAAAGTCGTGTGTGGAATGGGCTTGCGGAAATCGTGTGAAAATTCGGAAGCCATGAGAAGGCCAAAACCCGTGTGCTTAGAGGCTTGGGTTTTGGCCAAAATAGGACATTTTGGAAAACTAGAATATTTCTATGAAAGTAACACGACTTATCTACTGCGAGCCTTGTTTCGATTAAATAGCGAGCCATACGAAGCGATGGGCACCGTTCACGAGAAGGTTCTACTATTTTTGGTGTTTTTGGATAAAATACCAAGAAAATTGATTTTTCACTTATTTTTTAAAAAAATCAATTAAAAATCAAGCGAAGGTTAAAAGCGAGGCTCGTGATTCTTCCGGTGTCATCGTGTACCCGGTAAAAGTCGTGTGTGGAATGGGCTTGCGGAAATCATGTGAAAATTCGAAGCAGCCAGAGAAGGCCAAAACCAGTGTGCTATAGGCTTGGGTTTTGGGCCAAAAATAGGACATTTTGGAAAACTAGAGTATTTCTATGAAAGTAACACGATTTATCTCTCTCGAGCCATGCTTTGATTAAATAGCTGAGCCCTCTAAAGCGGTGGGCACCGTTCACGAGAAGGTTCTACTATTTTTGGTGTTTTTGGATAAAATACCAAGAAAATTGATTTTTCACTTATTTTTGAAAAAATCAATTTGAAATCAAGCGAAGGTTAAAAGCGAGGCTCATGATTCTTCCGTGTCATCGTGTACCCGGTAAAAGTCGTGTGTGGAATGGGCTTGCGGAAATCGTGTGAAAATTCGAAGCAGCCAGAGAAGGACAAAACCCAGTGTGCTATAGGCTTGGGTTTTGGCAAAAATAGGACATTTTGGAAAACTAGAGTATTTCTATGAAAGTAACACGACTTATCTACTGCGAGCCTTGTTTCGATTAAGTAACGAGCCATACGAAGCGATGGGCACCGTTCACGAGAAGGTTCTACTATTTTTGGTGTTTTTGGATAAAATACCAAGAAAATTGATTTTTCACTTATTTTTTGAAAAAATCAATTAAAAATCAAGCGAAGGTTAAAAGCGAGGCTCGTGATTCTTCCGTGTCATCGTGTACCCGGTAAAAGTCGTGTGTAGAATGGGCTTGCGGGAAATCGTGTGAAAATTCGAGGAGCCACCTAGAGAAGGCCAAAACCGGTGTGCTATAGGCTTGGGTTTTGGCCAAAA
This sequence comes from Murraya koenigii, assembly GCA_025617385.1. Classification (NCBI taxonomy): domain Eukaryota; kingdom Viridiplantae; phylum Streptophyta; class Magnoliopsida; order Sapindales; family Rutaceae; genus Murraya; species Murraya koenigii. The sequence continues at coordinate 37,582,777 of CM046814.1, read as the reverse complement.
ATAGGACATTTTGGGAAAACTAGAGTATTTCTATGAAAGTAACCCAATTTTTCTCTGCGAGCCACTGTTTGGATTAAATAGTGAGCCCTCACGAAGCATTGGGGCACCGATTCGCGAGAAGATTCTACTATTTTTTGAGATTTTTGCAAAAATACCAAGAAAATTGATTTTCCCTTATTTTTGAAAAAATAAAGTAAAAATCAAACTAAGGTTCAAAAGCAGGCTCGTGATTCTTCCGGTGTCATCGTGTACCCGGTAAAGTCGTGTGTGGAATGGGCTTGCGGGAAGTCGTGTGAAAATCCATAAGCCGCAGAGAAGGCCAAAACCAGTGTGCTATAGGCTTGGGTTTTGGGCGAAAAATAGGACATTTTGGAAAACTAGAGTATTTCTATGAAAGTAACACGATTTATCTACTGCGAGCCATGTTTCGATTTATAGCGAGCCATACGAAGTAGCGGGCACCGTTCACGAGAAGGTTCTACTATTTTTTGTGTTTTTGGATAAAATACCAAGAAAATTGATTTTCACTTATTTTTGAAAAAAATCAATTAAAAATCAAGCGAAGGTTAAAAGCAGGGCTCGTGATTCTTCCCGTGTCATCGTGTACCCGATGAAAGTCGTGTGTAGAATGGGCTTGCGGAAATCGTGTGAAAATTCGGGAGCCACCTAAGAAGGCCAAAACCCGGTGTGCTATAGGCTTGGGTTTTGGCCAAAAATAGGACATTTTGGGAAAACTAGAGTATTTCTATGAAAGTAACCCAATTTTCTCTGCCGAGCCACTGTTTGGATTAAATATGAGCCCTCACGAAGCATTGGGGCACCGATTCATGAGAAGATTCTACTATTTTTTGAGATTTTTGCAAAAATACAAAGAAAATTGATTTTTCCTTATTTTTTGAAAAAATAAAGTAAAAATCAAACTAAGGTTCAAAAGCGAGGCTCGTGATTCTTCCGGTGTCATCGTGTACCCGAGTAAAGTCGTGTGTGGAATGGGCTTGCAGGAAGTCGTGTGAAAATCCATAAGCCGCCAGAGAAGGCCAAAACCAGTGTGCTATAGGCTTGGGTTTTGGGCCAAAAATAGGACATTTTGGAAAACTAGAAATATTTCTATGAAAGTAACACGATTTATCTCTGTCGAGCCATGTTTCGATTTATAGCGAGCCATCCGAAGCATCGGGCACCGTTCACGGAAGGTTCTACTATTTTTTGTGTTTTTTGGATAAAATACCAAGAAAATTGATTTTCACTTATTTTTGAAAAAATCAATTAAAAATCAAGCGAAGGTTAAAAGCGAGGCTCGTGATTCTTCCGGTGTCATCGTGTACCCGATGAAAGTCGTGTGTAGAATGGGCTTGCAGGAAATCGTGTGAAAATTCAGGAGCCACCTAAGAGAAGGCCAAAACCCGTGTGCTATAGGCTTGGGTTTTTGGCCAAAAATAGGACATTTTGGGAAAACTAGAGTATTTCTATGAAAGTAACCCAATTTTTCTCTGCCAGAGCCCTGTTTGGATTCGTAACGAGCCCTCTGAAGCATTGGGGCACCGTTCGCAGAAGATTCTACTATTTTTTTGAGATTTTTGCAAAAATACCAAGAAAATTGATTTTTCCCTTATTTTTTGGAAAAAATAAAGTAAAAATCAAACTAAGGTTCAAAGCAGGCTCGTGATTCTTCCCGTGTCATCGTGTACCCAGTAAAGTCGTGTGTGGAATGGGCTTGCAGGAAATCGTGTGAAAATTCGAAGCCGCCAGAGAAGGCCAAAACCAGTGTGCTAGAGGCTTGGGTTTTGGGCCAAAATGGGACATTTTGGAAAACTAGAGTATTTCTATGAAAGTAACACGATTTATCTCTCTCGAGCCACGCTTTGATTAAATAGTGAGCCCTCTAAAGCGGTGGGCACCGTTCACGAGAAGGTTCTACTATTTTTGGTGTTTTTGGATAAAATACCAAGAAAATTGATTTTTCACTTATTTTTGAAAAAATCAATTTGAAATCAAGCGAAGGTTAAAGCGAGGCTCATGATTCTTCCGGTGTCATCGTGTACCCGGTAAAGTCGTGTGTGGAATGGGCTTGCAGGAAATCGTGTGAAAATTCAGAAGCCGCCCAAGAGAAGGACAAAACCCGTGTGCTATAGGCTTGGGTTTTTGGCAAAAAATGGGACATTTTTGGAAAACTAGAGTATTTCTATGAAAGTAACACGACTTATCTCTGCCAGAGCCTTGTTTCGATTAAGTAGCGAGCCATACGAAGCGGTGGGCACCGTTCACGGAAGGTTCTACTATTTTTGGTGTTTTTGGATAAAATACCAAGAAAATTGATTTTTCACTTATTTTTTGAAAAAATCAATTAAAAATCAAGCGAAGGTTAAAAGCGAGGCTCGTGATTCTTCCGGTGTCATCGTGTACCCGATGAAAGTCGTGTGTAGAATGGGCTTGCGGAAATCGTGTGAAAATTCGGGAGCCACCTAGAGAAGGCCAAAACCAGTGTGCTATAGGCTTGGGTTTTGGCCAAAAATAGGACATTTTGGGAAAACTAGAGTATTTCTATGAAAGTAACCCAATTTTCTCTGCCGAGCCACTGTTTGGATTAAATAGCGAGCCCTCACGAAGCATTGGGGCACCGTTCGCAGAAGATTCTACTATTTTTTTGAGATTTTTTGCAAAAAATACCAAGAAAATTGATTTTTCCCTTATTTTTTGAAAAAAATAAAGTAAAAATCAAACTAAGGTTCAAAGCAGGCTCGTGATTCTTCCCGTGTCATCGTGTACCCAGTAAAGTCGTGTGTGGAATGGGCTTGCAGGAAGTCGTGTGAAAATCCATAAGCCGCCCAAGAGAAGGCCAAAACCCGTGTGCTATAGGCTTGGGTTTTGGGCGAAAAATGGGACATTTTTGGAAAACTAGAGTATTTCTATGAAAGTAACACGATTTATCTCTGCCAGAGCCCTGTTTCGATTTGTAACGAGCCATCTGAAGTAGCGGGCACCGTTCACAGAAGGTTCTACTATTTTTTGTGTTTTTGGATAAAATACCAAGAAAATTGATTTTCACTTATTTTTTGAAAAAATCAATTAAAAATCAAGCGAAGGTTAAAAGCGAGGCTCAGTGATTCTTCCAGTGTCATCGTGTACCCGGTAAAGTCGTGTGTAGAATGGGCTTGCGGAAATCGTGTGAAAATTCGAGGAGCCACCTAGAGAAGGCCAAAACCGGTGTGCTATAGGCTTGGGTTTTGGCCAAACATAGGACATTTTGGGAAAACTAGAGTATTTCTATGAAAGTAACCCAATTTTTCTCTGCCGAGCCACTGTTTGGATTAAATAGCGAGCCCTCACGAAGCATTGGGGCACCGATTCGCGAGAAGATTCTACTATTTTTTGAGATTTTTGCAAAAATACAAAGAAAATTGATTTTTCCTTATTTTTGAAAAAATAAAGTAAAAATCAAACTAAGGTTCAAAAGCAGGGCTCGTGATTCTTCCGGTGTCATCGTGTACCCGGTAAAGTCGTGTGTGGAATGGGCTTGCGGAAATCGTGTGAAAATCCATAAGCGCCAAGAGAAGGCCAAAACCAGTGTGCTATAGGCTTGGGTTTTGGGCCAAAAATAGGACATTTTGGAAAACTAGAATATTTCTATAAAGTAACACGATTTATCTACTGTCGAGCCACTGTTTCGATTTATAGCGAGCCATCGAAGCATCGGGCACCGATTCACGAGAAGGTTCTACTATTTTTTGTGTTTTTGGATAAAATACCAAGAAAATTGATTTTTCACTTATTTTTGAAAAAATCAATTAAAAATCAAGCGAAGGTTAAAAGCAGGGCTCGTGATTCTTCCGGTGTCATCGTGTACCCGGTAAAAGTCGTGTGTAGAATGGGCTTGCAGGAAATCGTGTGAAAATTCGAGAGCCACCTAAGAGAGGCCAAAACCAGTGTGCTATAGGCTTGGGTTTTTGGCCAAAAATAGGACATTTTGGGAAAACTAGAGTATTTCTATGAAAGTAACCCAATTTTTCTCTGCCAGAGCCCTGTTTGGATTCGTAACGAGCCCTTTGAAGCATTGGGGCACCGTTCGCAGAAGATTCTACTATTTTTTGAGATTTTTTGCAAAAAATACCAAGAAAATTGATTTTTCCCTTATTTTTTGGAAAAAATAAAGTAAAAATCAAACTAAGGTTCAAAAGCGAGCTCGTGATTCTTCCAGTGTCATCGTGTACCCGGTAAAGTCGTGTGTGGAATGGGCTTGCAGGAAATCGTGTGAAAATTCAGAAGCCGCCAGAGAAGGCCAAAACCAGTGTGCTAGAGGCTTGGGTTTTGGCAAAAATGGGACATTTTGGAAAACTAGAGTATTTCTATGAAAGTAACACGACTTATCTACTGCGAGCCTTGTTTCGATTAAGTAGCGAGCCATACGAAGCGGTGGGCACCGATTCACGAGAAGGTTCTACTATTTTTGGTGTTTTTGGATAAAATACCAAGAAAATTGATTTTTCACTTATTTTTGAAAAAATCAATTAAAAATCAAGCGAAGGTTAAAAGCGAGGCTCGTGATTCTTCCGGTGTCATCGTGTACCCGGTAAAGTCGTGTGTAGAATGGGCTTGCGGAAATCGTGTGAAAATTCGGGAGCCACCTAGAGAAGGCCAAAACCCGTGTGCTTATAGGCTTGGGTTTTGGCCAAAAATAGGACATTTTGGGAAAACTAGAGTATTTCTATGAAAGTAACCCAATTTTTCTCTGCGAGCCACTGTTTGGATTAAATAACGAGCCCTCTGAAGCATTGGGGCACCGTTCGCAGAAGATTCTACTATTTTTTGAGATTTTTTGCAAAAATACCAAGAAAATTGATTTTTCCATTATTTTTGAAAAAATAAAGTAAAAATCAAACTAAGGTTCAAAGCAGGCTCGTGATTCTTCCGGTGTCATCGTGTACCCGGTAAAGTCGTGTGTGGAATGGGCTTGCAGGAAGTCGTGTGAAAATCCATAAGCCGCCCAAGAGAAGGCCAAAACCCGTGTGCTATAGGCTTGGGTTTTGGGCGAAAAATGGGACATTTTTGGAAAACTAGAGTATTTCTATGAAAGTAACACGATTTATCTGCGCGAGCCACTGTTTCGATTTATGTGAGGCATCTGAAGTAGCGGGCACCGTTCACAGAAGGTTCTACTATTTTTTGTGTTTTTGGATAAAATACCAAGAAAATTGATTTTTCACTTATTTTTTGAAAAAAATCAATTAAAAATCAAACGAAGGTTAAAAGCAGGCTCGTGATTCTTCCCGTGTCATCGTGTACCCAGTAAAGTCGTGTGTGGAATGGGCTTGCAGGAAATCGTGTGAAAATTCAGAAGCCGCCCAAGAGAAGGCCAAAACCGGTGTGCTTAGAGGCTTGGGTTTTGGCCAAAAATGGGACATTTTGGAAAACTAGAGTATTTCTATGAAAGTAACACGACTTATCTACTGCGAGCCTTGTTTCGATTAAGTAGCGAGCCATACGAAGCGATGGGCACCGATTCACGAGAAGGTTCTACTATTTTTGGTGTTTTTGGATAAAATACCAAGAAAATTGATTTTTCACTTATTTTTTAAAAAATCAATTAAAAATCAAGCGAAGGTTAAAAGCAGGGCTCGTGATTCTTCCGTGTCATCGTGTACCCAGTAAAGTGGTGTGTGGAATGGGCTTGCAGGAAATCATGTGAAAATTCAGAAGCCGCCCAAGAGAAGGCCAAAACCCGTGTGCTATAGGCTTGGGTTTTGGGCCAAAAATGGGACATTTTTGGAAAACTAGAGTATTTCTATGAAAGTAACACGATTTATCTCTCTCGAGCCACGCTTGATTAAATAGCTGAGCCCTCTAAAGCGGCGAGGCACCGTTCACGAGAAGGTTCTACTATTTTTGGTGTTTTTGGATAAAATACCAAGAAAATTGATTTTTCACTTATTTTTTGAAAAAATCAATTTGAAATCAAGCGAAGGTTAAAAGCGAGGCTCATGATTCTTCCGGTGTCATCGTGTACCCGGTAAAGTCGTGTGTGGAATGGGCTTGCGGAAATCGTGTGAAAATTCGGAGCAGCCCAGAGAAGGACAAAACCCAGTGTGCTATAGGCTTGGGTTTTGGCAAAAAATGGGACATTTTGGAAAACTAGAGTATTTCTATGAAAGTAACACGACTTATCTCTGCGAGCCTTGTTTCGATTAAGTAACGAGCCATACGAAGCGATGGGCACCGTTCACGAGAAGGTTCTACTATTTTTGGTGTTTTTTGGATAAAATACCAAGAAAATTGATTTTTCACTTATTTTTTGAAAAAATCAATTAAAAATCAAGCGAAAGGTTAAAAGCGAGGCTCGTGATTCTTCCGGTGTCATCGTGTACCCGGTAAAGTCGTGTGTAGAATGGGCTTGCGGAAATCGTGTGAAAATTCAGGAGCCACCTAGAGAAGGCCAAAACCAGTGTGCTTATAGGCTTGGGTTTTGGCCAAAAATAGGACATTTTGGGAAAACTAGAGTATTTCTATGAAAGTAACCCAATTTTTCTCTGCCAGAGCCCTGTTTGGATTAATAGTGAGCCCTCACGAAGTATTGGGGCACCGTTCGCGAGAAGATTCTACTATTTTTTTGAGATTTTTTGCAAAAAATACCAAGAAAATTGATTTTTCCATATTTTTGAAAAAATAAAGTAAAAATCAAACTAAGGTTCAAAAGCAGGCTCGTGATTCTTCCGGTGTCATCGTGTACCCGAGTAAAGTCGTGTGTGGAATGGGCTTGCGGGAAGTCGTGTGAAAATCCATAAGCAGCCAGAGAAGGCCAAAACCCGTGTGCTTATAGGCTTGGGTTTGGGCGAAAAATAGGACATTTTGGAAAACTAGAGTATTTCTATGAAAGTAACACGATTTATCTACTGCGAGCCATGTTTCGATTTATAACGAGGCATACGAAGTAGCGGGCACCGTTCACAGAAGGTTCTACTATTTTTTGTGTTTTTTTTGGATAAAATACCAAGAAAATTGATTTTTCACTTATTTTTTGAAAAAAATCAATTAAAAATCAAACGAAGGTTAAAAGCAGGGCTCGTGATTCTTCCGTGTCATCGTGTACCCGATAAAAGTCGTGTGTAGAATGGGCTTGCGGGAAATCGTGTGAAAATTCGAGGAGCCACCTAGAGAAGGCCAAAACCAGGTGTGCTATAGGCTTGGGTTTTTGGCCAAAAATAGGACATTTTGGGAAAACTAGAGTATTTCTATGAAAGTAACCCAATTTTTCTCTGCCAGAGCCCTGTTTGGATTCGTAACGAGCCCTCTGAAGCATTGGGGCACCGTTCGCAGAAGATTCTACTATTTTTTGAGATTTTTGCAAAAATACCAAGAAAATTGATTTTTCCATATTTTTGGAAAAAATAAAGTAAAAATCAAACTAAGGTTCAAAGCAGGCTCGTGATTCTTCCCGTGTCATCGTGTACCCAGTAAAGTCGTGTGTGGAATGGGCTTGCAGGAAATCGTGTGAAAATTTAGAAGCCGCCCAAGAGAAGGCCAAAACCCGTGTGCTAGAGGCTTGGGTTTTGGCAAAAATGGGACATTTTTGGAAAACTAGAGTATTTCTATGAAAGTAACACGACTTATCTACTGCGAGCCTTGTTTCGATTAAGTAGCGAGCCATACGAAGCGGTGGGCACCGATTCACGAGAAGGTTCTACTATTTTTGGTGTTTTTTTTGGATAAAATACCAAGAAAATTGATTTTTCACTTATTTTTTGAAAAAAATCAATTAAAAATCAAACGAAGGTTAAAAGCAGGCTCGTGATTCTTCCCGTGTCATCGTGTACCCGATGAAAGTCGTGTGTAGAATGGGCTTGCGAGGAAATCGTGTGAAATTTGAGGAGCCACCTAGAGAAGGCCAAAACCAGTGTGCTATAGGCTTGGGTTTTGGCCAAAAATAGGACATTTTGGGAAAACTAGAGTATTTCTATGAAAGTAACCCAATTTTCTCTGCCGAGCCACTGTTTGGATTAAATAGTGAGCCCTCACGAAGCATTGGGGCACCGTTCGCGAGAAGATTCTACTATTTTTTGAGATTTTTGCAAAAATACCAAGAAAATTGATTTTCCCATATTTTTGAAAAAATAAAGTAAAAATCAAACTAAGGTTCAAAGCAGGCTCGTGATTCTTCCCGTGTCATCGTGTACCCAGTAAAGTCGTGTGTGGAATGGGCTTGCAGGAAATCGTGTGAAAATCCATAAGCCGCCCAAGAGAAGGCCAAAACCCGTGTGCTAGAGGCTTGGGTTTTGGGCCAAAAATGGGACATTTTTGGAAAACTAGAGTATTTCTATGAAAGTAACACGATTTATCTACTGCGAGCCCTATTTCGATTTATAGCGAGCCATCACGAAGCATCGGGCACCGTTCACGAGAAGGTTCTACTATTTTTTGTGTTTTTGGATAAAATACCAAGAAAATTGATTTTTCACTTATTTTTGAAAAAATCAATTAAAAATCAAGCGAAGGTTAAAAGCGAGGCTCGTGATTCTTCCGGTGTCATCGTGTACCCAGTAAAGTCGTGTGTAGAATGGGCTTGCAGGAAATCGTGTGAAAATTCAGGAGCCACCTAGAGAAGGCCAAAACCGGTGTGCTATAGGCTTGGGTTTTGGCCAAAAATAGGACATTTGGGAAAACTAGAGTATTTCTATGAAAGTAACCCAATTTTTCTCTTCGAGCCACTGTTTGGATTAAATAGCGAGCCCTCACGAAGCATTGGGGCACCGATTCGCGAGAAGATTCTACTATTTTTTTGAGATTTTTTGCAAAAATACCAAGAAAATTGATTTTTCCTTATTTTTGAAAAAATAAAGTAAAAATCAAACTAAGGTTCAAAAGCAGGCTCGTGATTCTTCCGTGTCATCGTGTACCCGATGAAAGTCGTGTGTGGAATGGGCTTGCGGAAATCGTGTGAAAATCCATAAGCCGCCCAAGAGAAGGCCAAAACCCGTGTGCTATAAGCTTGGGTTTTGGGCCAAAAATGGGACATTTTGTAGAAAACTAGAGTATTTCTATGAAAGTAACACGATTTATCTCTGTCAGAGCCCTGCTTCGATTCGTAACGAGCACTCTAAAGCAGCAGGCACCGTTCACAGAAGGTTCTACTATTTTTTGGTGTTTTTTTTGGATAAAATACCAAGAAAATTGATTTTTCACTTATTTTTTGAAAAAAATCAATTTGAAATCAAACGAAGGTTAAAAGCAGGCTCGCGATTCTTCCCGTGTCATCGTGTACCCGATGAAAGTCGTGTGTGGAATGGGCTTGCGGAAATCATGTGAAAATTCGGAAGCCGCCAGAGAAGGCCAAAACCCGTGTGCTATAGGCTTGGGTTTTGGGCCAAAATAGGACATTTTGGAAAACTAGAATATTTCTATGAAAGTAACACGATTTATCTACTGTCGAGCCACGCTTCGATTAAATATCGAGCCCTCTAAAGCAGTGGGCACCGTTCACAGAAGGTTCTACTATTTTTTGGTGTTTTTTTGGATAAAATACCAAGAAAATTGATTTTTCACTTATTTTTTGAAAAAAATCAATTTGAAATCAAACGAAGGTTAAAAGCAGGCTCGCGATTCTTCCCGTGTCATCGTGTACCCGATAAAGTCGTGTGTGGAATGGTCTTGCGGAAATCGTGTGAAAATTCAGAAGCCGCCCAAGAGAAGGACAAAACCCGTGTGCTATAGGCTTGGGTTTTGGGGCAAAAATGGGACATTTTTGGAAAACTAGAGTATTTCTGTGAAAGTAACACGATTTATCTCTGTCAGAGCCCTGTTTCGATTCGTAACAAGCCCTCTAAAGCAGCGGGCACCGTTCACAGAAGGTTCTACTATTTTTGGTGTTTTTGGATAAAATACCAAGAAAATTGATTTTCACTTATCTTTTGAAAAAAATCAATTTGAAATCAAACGAAGGTTAAAAGCAGGCTCGCGATTCTTCCCGTGTCATCGTGTACCCAGTAAAGTCGTGTGTGGAATGGGCTTGCAGGAAATCGTGTGAAAATTCAGAAGCCGCATGAGAAGGCCAAAACCAGTGTGCTTAGAGGCTTGGGTTTTGGCAAAAATGGGACATTTTGGAAAACTAGAGTATTTCTATGAAAGTAACACGACTTATCTCTGCCAGAGCCTTGTTTCGATTCGTAACGAGCCATCTGAAGCAGTGGGCACCGTTCACAGAAGGTTCTACTATTTTTGGTGTTTTTTTTGGATAAAATACCAAGAAAATTGATTTTTCACTTATTTTTTGAAAAAAATCAATTAAAAATCAAACGAAGGTTAAAAGCAGGCTCGTGATTCTTCCCGTGTCATCGTGTACCCAGTAAAGTCGTGTGTAGAATGGGCTTGCAGGAAATCGTGTGAAAATTCAGGAGCCACCTAAGAGAAGGCCAAAACCCGTGTGCTATAGGCTTGGGTTTTGGCCAAAAATAGGACATTTTGGGAAAACTAGAGTATTTCTATGAAAGTAACCCAATTTTCTCTGCCGAGCCACTGTTTGGATTAAATAGCGAGCCCTCACGAAGCATTGGGGCACCGATTCAGTTGAAGATTCTACTATTTTTTGAGATTTTTGCAAAAATACCAAGAAAATTGATTTTTCCTTATTTTTGAAAAAATAAAGTAAAAATCAAACTAAGGTTCAAAGCAGGCTCGTGATTCTTCCCGTGTCATCGTGTACCCAGTAAAGTCGTGTGTGGAATGGGCTTGCAGGAAATCGTGTGAAAATTCATAAGCCGCCCAAGAGAAGGCCAAAACCCGTGTGCTATAGGCTTGGGTTTTGGGCCAAAAATGGGACATTTTTGGAAAACTAGAGTATTTCTATGAAAGTAACACGATTTATCATCTGTCGAGCCACACTTCGATTAAATAGCGAGCCCTCTAAAGCAGCGGGCACCGTTCACAAGAAGGTTCTACTATTTTTTGGTGTTTTTTTGGATAAAATACCAAGAAAATTGATTTTTCACTTATTTTTTGAAAAAATCAATTTGAAATCAAACGAAGGTTAAAAGCCAGGCTCGTGATTCTTCCCGTGTCATCGTGTACCCGGTGAAAGTCGTGTGTGGAATGGGCTTGCGGAAATCGTGTGAAAATTCGAAGCAGCCAGAGAAGGCCAAAACCAGTGTGCTAGAGGCTTGGGTTTTGGCCAAAAATGGGACATTTTGGAAAACTAGAGTATTTCTATAAAGTAACACGACTTATATCTGCGAGCCTTGTTTCGATTAAGTAGCGAGCCATCTGAAGCGGTGGGCACCGTTCACAGAAGGTTCTACTATTTTTGGTGTTTTTTTTGGATAAAATACCAAGAAAATTGATTTTTCACTTATTTTTTTAAAAAAATCAATTAAAAATCAAACGAAGGTTAAAAGCAGGGCTCGTGATTCTTCCAGTGTCATCGTGTACCCGAGTAAAGTCGTGTGTGGAATGGGCTTGCGGAAATCATGTGAAAATTCGAAAGCCATGAGAAGGCCAAAACCCGTGTGCTTATAGGCTTGGGTTTTGGGCCAAAAATAGGACATTTTGGAAAACTAGAAATATTTCTATGAAAGTAACACGATTTATCTCTGTCGAGCCACACTTCGATTAAATATCGAGCCCTCTAAAGCGGCGGGCACCGTTCCACGAGAAGGTTCTACTATTTTTGGTGTTTTTGGATAAAATACCAAGAAAATTGATTTTTCACTTATTTTTGAAAAAATCAATTTGAAATCAAGCGAAGGTTAAAAGCGAGGCTCGCGATTCTTCCCGTGTCATCGTGTACCCAGTAAAGTTGTGTGTGGAATGGGCTTGCAGGAAATCGTGTGAAAATTCAGAAGCCGCCCAAGAGAAGGCCAAAACCCGTGTGCTATAGGCTTGGGTTTTGGGGCAAAAATGGGACATTTTTGGAAAACTAGAGTATTTCTGTGAAAGTAACACGATTTATCTACTGTCGAGCCACTGTTTCGATTAAGTAGTGAGCCCTCTAAAGCGGTGAGGCACCGTTCACAGAAGGTTCTACTATTTTTTGGTGTTTTTTTGGATAAAATACCAAGAAAATTGATTTTTCACTTATTTTTTGAAAAAAATCAATTTGAAATCAAACGAAGGTTAAAAGCAGGCTCGCGATTCTTCCCGTGTCATCGTGTACCCAGTAAAGTCGTGTGTGGAATGGGCTTGCGGAAATCGTGTGAAAATTCGAAGCAGCCAAGAGAAGGACAAAACCCGTGTGCTATAAGCTTGGGTTTTGGGGTAAAAATGGGACATTTTTGGAAAACTAGAGTATTTCTGTGAAAGTAACACGATTTATCTCTGTCAGAGCCACTGTTTCGATTAAATAGCGAGCCCTCTAAAGCGGCGAGGCACCGTTCACGAGAAGGTTCTACTATTTTTGGTGTTTTTGGATAAAATACCAAGAAAATTGATTTTCACTTATTTTTTGAAAAAATCAATTTGAAATCAAGCGAAGGTTAAAAGCGAGGCTCGTGATTCTTCCGGTGTCATCGTGTACCCGATGAAAGTCGTGTGTGGAATGGGCTTGCGGAAATCGTGTGAAAATTCGAAGCAGCCCAGAGAAGGCCAAAACCCGTGTGCTATAGGCTTGGGTTTTGCGGCAAAAATGGGACATTTTGGAAAACTAAAGTATTTACTGTGAAAGTAACACGATTTATCTCTGTCGAGCCACTGTTTCGATTAAGTAGCGAGCCCTCTAAGCGGCGGGCACCGTTCACGAGAAGGTTCTACTATTTTTGGTGTTTTTGGATAAAATACCAAGAAAATTGATTTTCACTTATTTTTTGAAAAAATCAATTTGAAATCAAGCGAAGGTTAAAAGCAGGATCGCGATTCTTCCCGTGTCATCGTGTACCCAGTAAAGTCGTGCGTGGAATGGGCTTGCAGGAAATCGTGTGAAAATTCAGAAGCCGCCCAAGAGAAGGCCAAAACCCGTGTGCTAGAGGCTTGGGTTTTTGGCCAAAAATGGGACATTTTTGGAAAACTAGAGTATTTCTATGAAAGTAACACGACTTATCTCTGCCAGAGCCTTGTTTCGATTAAGTAGCGAGCCATCTGAAGCGATGGGCACCGTTCACGAGAAGGTTCTACTATTTTTGGTGTTTTTGGATAAAATACCAAGAAAATTGATTTTCACTTATTTTTTAAAAAATCAATTAAAAATCAAGCGAAGGTTAAAAGCGAGCTCATGATTCTTCCGTGTCATCGTGTACCCGATAAAGTCGTGTGTGGAATGGGCTTGCGAGAAATCGTGTGAAAATTCGGAAGCCGCCAGAGAAGGACAAAACCCGTGTGCTATAGGCTTGGGTTTTGGGGCAAAAATAGGACATTTTGGAAAACTAGAATATTTACGTGAAAGTAACACGATTTATCTCTGTCGAGCCACTGTTTCGATTAATAGCGAGCCCTCTAAGCGGCGGGCACCGTTCACGAGAAGGTTCTACTATTTTTGGTGTTTTTGGATAAAATACCAAGAAAATTGATTTTCACTTATTTTTGAAAAAATCAATTTGAAATCAAGCGAAGGTTAAAAGCGGGCTCATGATTCTTCCGGTGTCATCGTGTACCCGGTAAAGTTGTGTGTGGAATGGGCTTGCGGAAATCGTGTGAAAATTCGGAAGCCGCCAAGAGAGGCCAAAACCAGTGTGCTAGAGGCTTGGGTTTTGGCAAAAATGGGACATTTTGGAAAACTAGAGTATTTCTATGAAAGTAACACGACTTATCTCTGCCGAGCCTTGTTTCGATTAAGTAGCGAGCCATACGAAGCGGTGGGCACCGTTCACGAGAAGGTTCTACTATTTTTGGTGTTTTTGGATAAAATACCAAGAAAATTGATTTTCACTTATTTTTGAAAAAATCAATTAAAAATCAAGCGAAGGTTAAAAGCGAGGCTCGTGATTCTTCCCGTGTCATCGTGTACCCAGTAAAGTAGTGTTTAGAATGGGCTTGCAGGAAATCGTGTGAAAATTCAGGAGCCACCTAAGAGAAGGCCAAAACCCGTGTGCTATAGGCTTGGGTTTTTGGCCAAAAATAGGACATTTTGGGAAAACTAGAGTATTTCTATGAAAGTAACCCAATTTTTCTCTGCCAGAGCCCTGTTTGGATTAAATAGTGAGCCCTCACGAAGCATTGGGGCACCGATTCGCGAAAGATTCTACTATTTTTTTGAGATTTTTTGCAAAAAATACCAAGAAAATTGATTTTTCCATTATTTTTTGAAAAAAATAAAGTAAAAATCAAACTAAGGTTCAAAGCAGGCTCGTGATTCTTCCCGTGTCATCGTGTACCCAGTAAAGTCGTGTGTGGAATGGGCTTGCGGAAATCGTGTGAAAATCCATAAGCAGCCTAGAGAAGGCCAAAACCCAGTGTGCTATAGGCTTGGGTTTTGGGCCCAAAATAGGACATTTTGGAAAACTAGAGTATTTCTATGAAAGTAACACGATTTATCTCTGTCGAGCCACACTTCGATTAAATAGTGAGCCCTCTAAAGCGGCGAGCACCGTTCACGAGAAGGTTCTACTATTTTTTGGTGTTTTTGGATAAAATACCAAGAAAATTGATTTTTCACTTATTTTTGAAAAAATCAATTTGAAATCAAGCGAAGGTTAAAAGCGAGGCTCATGATTCTTCCGGTGTCATCGTGTACCCGGTAAAGTCGTGTGTGGAATGGGCTTGCGGAAATCTTTTGAAAATTCGAAGCAGCCTGAGAAGGCCAAAACCAGTGTGCTAGAGGCTTGGGTTTTGGCCAAAAATGGGACATTTTGGAAAACTAGAGTATTTCTATGAAAGTAACACGACTTATCTCGTGCGAGCCTTGTTTCGATTAAGTAACGAGCCATCCGAAGCGATGGGCACCGTTCACGGAAGGTTCTACTATTTTTGGTGTTTTTGGATAAAATACCAAGAAAATTGATTTTCACTTATTTTTGAAAAAATCAAATTGAAATCAAATGAAGGTTAAAAAGCGAGGCTCGTGATTCTTCCGGTGTCATCGTGTACCCGATAAAGTTGTGTGTGGAAAGGGCTTGCGGAAATCGTGTGAAAATTCGAAGCCATGACGAAGGCCAAAACCAGTGTGCTTATAGGCTTGGGTTTTGGGGCAAAAATAGGACATTTTGGAAAACTACAGATATTTCGTGAAAGTAACACGATTTATCTCTGTCGAGCCACTGTTTCGATTAAGTAACGAGCCCTCTAAAGCGGTGGGCACCGTTCACGAGAAGGTTCTACTATTTTTGGTGTTTTTGGATAAAATACCAAGAAAATTGATTTTCACTTATTCTTTGAAAAAATCAATTTGAAATCAAGCGAAGGTTAAAAGCGAGGCTCATGATTCTTCCGTGTCATCGTGTACCCGGTAAAGTCGTGTGTGGAATGGGCTTGCGGAAATCGTGCGAAAATCCATAAGCCGCCTAAGAAGGCCAAAACCAGTGTGCTATAGGCTTGGGTTTTGGGCCCAAAATAGGACATTTTGGAAAACTAGAGTATTTCTATGAAAGTAACACGATTTATCTCTGTCGAGCCACATTTCGATTAAGTAGCGAGCCCTCTAAAGCGGTGGGCACCGTTCACGAAAGGTTCTACTATTTTTGGTGTTTTTGGATAAAATACCAAGAAAATTGATTTTTCACTTATTTTTGAAAAAATCAATTTGAAATCAAGCGAAGGTTAAAAGCGAGGCTCTTGATTCTTCCGGTGTCATCGTGTACCCGATGAAAGTCGTGTGTAGAATGGGCTTGCGGAAATCGTGTCAAAATTCGGGAGCCACCTAGAGAAGGCCAAAACCAGTGTGCTTATAGGCTTGGGTTTTGGCCAAAAATAGGACATTTGGGAAAACTAGAGTATTTCTATGAAAGTAACCCAATTTTTCTCTGCGAGCCACTGTTTGGATTAAATAGCGAGCCCTCACGAAGCATTGGGGCACCGTTCGCGAAAGATTCTACTATTTTTTGAGATTTTTGCAAAAATACCAAGAAAATTGATTTTTCCTTATTTTTTGAAAAAATAAAGTAAAAATCAAACTAAGGTTCAAAAGCGAGCTCGTGATTCTTCCGTGTCATCGTGTACCCGAGTAAAGTCGTGTGTGGAATGGGCTTGCGGAAATCGTGTGAAAATCCATAAGCAGCCAAGAAGGCCAAAACCCGTGTGCTATAGGCTTGGGTTTTGGGCCCAAAATAGGACATTTTGGAAAACTAGAGTATTTCTATGAAAGTAACACGATTTATCTCTGTCGAGCCACACTTCGATTAAATAGCGAGCCCTCTAAAGCGTGAGGCACCGTTCACGGAAGGTTCTACTATTTTTGGTGTTTTTGGATAAAATACCAAGAAAATTGATTTTCACTTATTTTTTGAAAAAAATCAATTTGAAATCAAACGAAGGTTAAAAGCGAGGCTCATGATTCTTCCGTGTCATCGTGTACCCGATGAAAGTCGTGTGTGGAATGGGCTTGCGGAAATCTTGTGAAAATTCGAAAGCCATGAGAAGGCCAAAACCCGTGTGCTAGAGGCTTGGGTTTTGGCCAAAATGGGACATTTTGGAAAACTAGAGTATTTCTATGAAAGTAACACGACTTATCTATGCGAGCCTTGTTTCGATTAAGTAACGAGCCATCTGAAGCAGTGGGCACCGTTCACGAGAAGGTTCTACTATTTTTGGTGTTTTTTTTGGATAAAATACCAAGAAAATTGATTTTTCACTTATTTTTGAAAAAAATCAAATTGAAATCAAATGAAGGTTAAAAGCAGGCTCGCGATTCTTCCCGTGTCATCGTGTACCCAGTAAAGTTGTGTGTGGAAAGGGCTTGCGGAAATCGTGTGAAAATTGAAGCCATGACGAAGGCCAAAACCTGTGTGCTATAGGCTTGGGTTTTGGGGCAAAAATAGGACATTTTGGAAAACTACGATATTTACATGAAAGTAACACGATTTATCTCTGTCGAGCCACTGTTTCGATTAAGTAGCGAGCCCTCTAAAGCGGCGGGCACCGTTCACAGAAGGTTCTACTATTTTTTGGTGTTTTTTTGGATAAAATACCAAGAAAATTGATTTTTCACTTATTCTTTGAAAAAAATCAATTTGAAATCAAGCGAAGGTTAAAAGCAGGCTCATGATTCTTCCAGTGTCATCGTGTACCCGGTAAAGTCGTGTGTGGAATGGGCTTGCAGGAAATCGTGCGAAAATCCATAAGCCGCCTAAGAGAAGGCCAAAACCCGTGTGCTATAGGCTTGGGTTTTGGGCCCAAAATGGGACATTTTTGGAAAACTAGAGTATTTCTATGAAAGTAACACGATTTATCTCTGTCAGAGCCCTGTTTCGATTAAGTAGCGAGCCCTCTAAGCGGTGAGCACCGTTCACAAAAGGTTCTACTATTTTTGGTGTTTTTTTGGATAAAATACCAAGAAAATTGATTTTTCACTTATTTTTGGAAAAAAATCAATTTGAAATCAAACGAAGGTTAAAAGCAGGCTCTTGATTCTTCCGGTGTCATCGTGTACCCGGTAAAGTCGTGTGTAGAATGGGCTTGCGAGAAATCGTGTGAAAATTCGAGGAGCCACCTAGAGAAGGCCAAAACCTGGTGTGCTATAGGCTTGGGTTTTGGCCAAAAATAGGACATTTGGGAAAACTAGAGTATTTCTATGAAAGTAACCCAATTTTTCTCTGCGAGCCTGTTTGGATTAAATAGCGAGCCCTCACGAAGCATTGGGGCACCGATTCGCGAAAGATTCTACTATTTTTTGAGATTTTTGCAAAAATACCAAGAAAATTGATTTTTCCTTATTTTTTGAAAAAATAAAGTAAAAATCAAACTAAGGTTCAAAGCAGGGCTCGTGATTCTTCCAGTGTCATCGTGTACCCGATAAAGTCGTGTGTGGAATGGGCTTGCGGAAATCTTTTGAAAATTCGAAGCGCATGAGAAGGCCAAAACCCGTGTGCTAGAGGCTTGGGTTTTGGCCAAAAATGGGACATTTTGGAAAACTAGAGTATTTCTATAAGTAACACGACTTATCATGCCGAGCCTTGTTTCGATTAAGTAACGAGCCATACGAAGCGATGGGCACCGTTCACGGAAGGTTCTACTATTTTTGGTGTTTTTGGATAAAATACCAAGAAAATTGATTTTCTCTTATTTTTTAAAAAATCAATTAAAAATCAAGCGAAGGTTAAAAGCGAGGCTCGTGATTCTTCCGTGTCATCGTGTACCCGGTAAAGTCGTGTGTGGAATGGGCTTGCGGAAATCGTGTGAAAATTAGAAGCCAGTCAAGAAGGCCAAAACCGGTGTGCTAGAGGCTTGGGTTTTGGCCAAAAATGGGACATTTTGGAAAACTAGAGTATTTCTATGAAAGTAACACGACTTATCTTTGCGAGCCTTGTTTCGATTAAGTAGCGAGCCATGCTGAAGCTGTGGGCACCGTTCACGGAAGGTTCTACTATTTTTGGTGTTTTTGGATAAAATACCAAGAAAATTGATTTTCACTTATTTTTGAAAAAATCAATTAAAAATCAAGCGAAGGTTAAAGCGAGGCTCGTGATTCTTCCGTGTCATCGTGTACCCGGTAAAGTCGTGTGTGGAATGGGCTTGCGGAAATCATGTGAAAATTCGAAGCCGCCCAGAGAAGGCCAAAACCCGTGTGCTATAGGCTTGGGTTTTGGACCAAAATAGGACATTTTGGAAAACTATAATATTTCTATGAAAGTAACACGATTTATCTCTGTCGAGCCACACTTCGATTAAATAGCGAGCCCTCTAAGCGGTGAGCACCGTTCACGAGAAGGTTCTACTATTTTTGGTGTTTTTGGATAAAATACCAAGAAAATTCATTTTCACTTATTTTTGAAAAAATCAATTTGAAATCAAGCGAAGGTTAAAAGCGAGGCTCGTGATTCTTCCAGTGTCATCGTGTACCCGGTAAAGTCGTGTGTGGAATGGGCTTGCGGAAATCGTGTGAAAATTCAGAAGCCGCCCAAGAGAAGGACAAAACCCGTGTGCTATAGGCTTGGGTTTTGGGGCAAAAATAGGACGTTTTGGAAAACTAGAGTATTTACGTGAAAGTAACACGATTTATCTCTGTCGAGCCACTGTTTCGATTAAATAGTGAGCCCTCTAAAGCGGCGGGCACCGTTCACGGAAGGTTCTACTATTTTTGGTGTTTTTGGATAAAATACCAAGAAAATTGATTTTTCACTTATTTTTGAAAAAATCAATTTGAAATCAAGCGAAGGTTAAAAGCGAGGCTCATGATTCTTCCGGTGTCATCGTGTACCTAGTAAAGTCGTGTGTGGATTGGTCTTGCGAAATCATGTGAAAATTCGAAGCAGCCCGAGAAGGCCAAAACCAGTGTGCTATAGGCTCGGGTTTTGGGCCAAAAATAGGACATTTTGGAAAACTAGAGTATTTCTATGAAAGTAACACGATTTATCTCTGTCGAGCCACGCTTCGATTAAATAGCGAGCCCTCTAAAGCGGTGAGCACCGTTCACGAGAAGGTTCTACTATTTTTGGTGTTTTTGGATAAAATACCAAGAAAATTGATTTTTCACTTATTTTTGAAAAAATCAATTTGAAATCAAGCGAAGGTTAAAAGCGAGGCTCATGATTCTTCCGGTGTCATCGTGTACCCGGTAAAGTCGTGTGTGGAATGGGCTTGCGGAAATCGTGTGAAAATTCAGAAGCCGCCAAGAGAGGCCAAAACCAGTGTGCTAGAGGCTTGGGTTTTGGCCAAAATGGGACATTTTGGAAAACTAGAGTATTTCTATGAAAGTAACACGACTTATCTACTGCGGAGCCTTGTTTCGATTAAGTAACGAGCCATCTAAAGCGATGGGCACCGTTCACGAGAAGGTTCTACTATTTTTGGTGTTTTTGGATAAAATACCAAGAAAATTGATTTTCACTTATTTTTTAAAAAATCGATTAGAAATCAAGCGAAGGTTAAAAGCGAGGCTCATGATTCTTCCGGTGTCATCGTGTACCCGATAATAGTCGTGTGTGGAATGGGCTTGCGGAAATCGTGTGAAAATTCGGAAGCCGCCCAGAGAAGGCCAAAACTCAGTGTGCTATAGGCTTGGGTTTTGGGCAAAAATGGGACATTTTGGAAAACTAGAGTATTTCTTTGAAAGTAACACGATTTATCTACTGTCGAGCCATGTTTCGATTAAGTAGCGAGCCCTCTAAAGCGGTGAGCACCGTTCACGGAAGGTTCTACTATTTTTGGTGGTTTTTGGATAAAATACCAAGAAAATTGATTTTTCACTTATTTTTGAAAAAATCAATTTGAAATCAAGCGAAGGTTAAAAGCGGGCTCGTGATTCTTCCCGTGTCATCGTGTACCCAGTAAATGTCGTGTGTGGAATGGGCTTGCAGGAAATCGTGTGAAAATTCAGAAGCCGCCCAAGAGAAGGCCAAAACCCGTGTGCTATAGGCTTGGGTTTTGGGCCAAAAATGGGACATTTTTGGAAAACTAGAAATATTTCTATGAAAGTAACACGATTTATCTCTGCGAGCCATGTTTCGATTTATAGCGAGCCATCACGAAGCAGTGAGCACCAGTTCACGAGAAGGTTCTACTAATTTTTTGTGTTTTTGGATAAAATACCAAGAAAATTGATTTTTCACTTATTTTTAAAAAAATCAATTAAAAATCAAACGAAGGTTAAAAGCAGGCTCGTGATTCTTCCCGTGTCATCGTGTACCCAGTAAAGTCGTGTGTAGAATGGGCTTGCAGGAAATCGTGTGAAAATTCGAGGAGCCACCTAGAGAAGGCCAAAACCAGGTGTGCTATAGGCTTGGGTTTTGGCCAAAAATAGGACATTTTGGGAAAACTAGAGTATTTCTATGAAAGTAACCCAATTTTTCTCTGCCGAGCCATGTTTCGATTTATAGCGAGCCATGCATGAGCAGTGGGCACCGTTCACAGAAGGTTCTACTAATTTTTGTGTTTTTGGATAAAATACCAAGAAAATTGATTTTCACTTATTTTTGAAAAAATCAATTAAAAATCAAGCGAAGGTTAAAAGCGAGGCTCGTGATTCTTCCCGTGTCATCGTGTACCCGATAAAGTCGTGTGTGGAATGGGCTTGAAGGAAATCGTGTGAAAATTCAGAAGCCAGTCAAGAGAAGGCCAAAACCGAGTGTGCTAGAGGCTTGGGTTTTTGGCCAAAAATGGGACATTTTGGAAAACTAGAGTATTTCTATGAAAGTAACACGACTTATCTCTGCGAGCCTTGTTTCGATTAAGTAGCGAGCCATACGAAGCGGTGGGCACCGTTCACGAGAAGGTTCTACTATTTTTGGTGTTTTTTGGATAAAATACCAAGAAAATTGATTTTTCACTTATTTTTTAAAAAATCAATTAAAAATCAAGCGAAGGTTAAAAGCAGGGCTCGTGATTCTTCCAATGTCATCGTGTACCCGGTAAAAGTCGTGTGTGGAATGGGCTTGCGGAAATCATGTGAATATTCGGAAGCCGCGAGAAGGCCAAAACCGGTGTGCTATAGGCTTGGGTTTTGGACCAAAAATAGGACATTTTGGAAAACTAGAATATTTCTATGAAAGTAACACGATTTATCTCTGTCGAGCCACTGCTTCGATTAAATAGTGAGCCCTCTAAGCGGCGGGCACCGTTCACGAGAAGGTTCTACTATTTTTGGTGTTTTTGGATAAAATACCAAGAAAATTGATTTTTCACTTATTTTTGAAAAAATCAATTTGAAATCAAGCGAAGGTTAAAAGCAGGCTCGTGATTCTTCCGTGTCATCGTGTACCCGGTAAAGTCGTGTGTGGAATGGGCTTGCGGAAATCGTGTGAAAATTCGAAGCAGCCTAGAGAAGGACAAAACCAGTGTGCTATAGGCTTGGGTTTTGGGGCAAAAATAGGACGTTTTGGAAAACTAGAGTATTTACGTGAAAGTAACACGATTTATCTCGATCGAGCCATGTTTCGATTAAGTAGTGAGCCCTCTAAAGCGGTGGGCACCGTTCACGGAAGGTTCTACTATTTTTGGTGTTTTTGGATAAAATACCAAGAAAATTGATTTTCACTTATTTTTGAAAAAATCAATTTGAAATCAAGCGAAGGTTAAAAGCGAGCTCATGATTCTTCCGTGTCATCGTGTACCCGGTAAAGTCATGTGTGGAATGGGCTTGCGGAAATCGTGTGAAAATTCGAAGCGCCAGAGAAGGCCAAAACCCGTGTGCTAGAGGCTTGGGTTTTGGCCAAAAATAGGACATTTTGGAAAACTAGAGTATTTCTATGAAAGTAACACGACTTATCTCTGCGAGCCTTGTTTCGATTAAGTAACGAGCCATCTAAAGCGGTGGGCACCGTTCACGAGAAGGTTCTACTATTTTTGGTGTTTTTGGATAAAATACCAAGAAAATTGATTTTTCACTTATTTTTTAAAAAATCGATTAGAAATCAAGCGAAGGTTAAAAGCGAGGCTCGTGATTCTTCCGTGTCATCGTGTACCCGGTAAAGTCGTGTGTGGAATGGGCTTGCGGGAAATCGTGTGAAAATTCGAAGCAGCCAGAGAAGGCCAAAACCAGTGTGCTTATAGGCTTGGGTTTTGGGCCAAAAATAGGACATTTTGGAAAACTAGAATATTTCTATGAAAGTAACACGATTTATCTCTGCGAGCCACTGTTTCGATTTATAACGAGCCATACGAGCGGCGGGCACCGTTCACGAGAAGGTTCTACTAATTTTTGTGTTTTTTGGATAAAATACCAAGAAAATTGATTTTTCACTTATTTTTGAAAAAATCAATTAAAAATCAAGCGAAGGTTAAAAGCGAGGCTCGTGATTCTTCCGGTGTCATCGTGTACCCGGTAAAGTCGTGTGTAGAATGGGCTTGCGGGAAATCGTGTGAAAATTCGAGGAGCCACCTAGAGAAGGCCAAAACCGGTGTGCTAGAGGCTTGGGTTTTGGCCAAAAATAGAACATTTTGGGAAAACTAGAGTATTTCTATGAAAGTAACCCAATTTTCTCTGTCGAGCCCTGTTTGGATTAAATAGCTGAGCCCTCACGAAGCATTGGGGCACCGGTTCACGAGAAGATTCGACTATTTTTGAGATTTTTGCAAAAATACCAAGAAAATTGATTTTCCATTATTTTTGAAAAAATAAAGTAAAAATCAAACTAAGGTTCAAAAGCAGAGCTCGTGATTCTTCCGTGTCATCGTGTACCCGATGAAAGTCGGTGTGTGGAATGGGCTTGCGGAAATCGTGTGAAAATTCATAAGCCGCAAAGAAGGCCAAAACCAGTGTGCTTATAGGCTTGGGTTTTGGGCCAAAAATAGGACATTTTGGAAAACTAGAATATTTCTATGAATGTAACACGATTTATCTCTGTCGAGCCACGCTTCGATTAAATAGCGAGCCCTCTAAAGCGGTGGGCACCGTTCACGAGAAGGTTCTACTATTTTTGGTGTTTTTGGATAAAATACCAAGAAAATTGATTTTTCACTTATTTTTGAAAAAATCAATTTGAAATCAAATGAAGGTTAAAAGCAGGGCTCGTGATTCTTCCGTGTCATCGTGTACCCAGTAAAGTGCGTGTGTGGAATGGGCTTGCAGGAAATCGTGTGAAAATTCAGAAGCCGCCCAAGAGAAGGACAAAACCCGTGTGCTATAGGCTTGGGTTTTGGGGCAAAAATAGGACATTTTGGAAAACTAAATATTTACGTGAAAGTAACACGATTTATCTCTGTCGAGCCACTGTTTGGATTAAATAGCGAGCCCTCTAAAGCGGTGGGCTCCGTTCACGAAAGGTTCTACTATTTTTTGGTGTTTTTGGATAAAATACCAAGAAAATTAATTTTTCACTTATTTTTGAAAAAATCAATTTGAAATCAAGCGAAGGTTAAAAGCGAGGCTCATGATTCTTCCGGTGTCATCGTGTACCCGATAAAGTCGTGTGTGGAATGGGCTTGCGGAAATCGTGTGAAAATTAGAAGCGCATGAGAAGGCCAAAACCAGTGTGCTATAGGCTTGGGTTTTGGGCCAAAAATAGGACATTTTGGAAAACTAGAATATTTCTATGAAAGTAACACGATTTATCTACTGCGAGCCCTATTTCGATTTATAGCGAGCCATCCGAAGCGGTGGGCACCGTTCACGAGAAGGTTCTACTATTTTTTGTGTTTTTGGATAAAATACCAAGAAAATTGATTTTCACTTATTTTTGAAAAAATCAATTAAAAATCAAGCGAAGGTTAAAAGCGAGGCTCAGTGATTCTTCCAGTGTCATCGTGTACCCGGTGAAAGTCGTGTGTAGAATGGGCTTGCGAGGAAATCGTGTGAAAATTCGAGGAGCCACTAAGAAGGCCAAAACCGGTGTGCTATAGGCTTGGGTTTTGGCCAAAAATAGGACATTTTGGGAAAACTAGAGTATTTCTATGAAAGTAACCCAATTTTCTCTGCCGAGCCATATTTGGATTAAATAGCTGAGCCCTCACGAAGCATTAGGGCACCGATTCGCGAGAAGATTCAACTATTTTTTGAGATTTTTGCAAAAATACCAAGAAAATTGATTTTTCCATTATTTTTGAAAAAATAAAGTAAAAATCAAACTAAGGTTCAAAAGCAGGCTCGTGATTCTTCCGGTGTCATCGTGTACCCGATGAAAGTCGTGTGTGGAATGGGCTTGCAGGAAATCGTGTGAAAATTCATAAGCAGCCGAGAAGGCCAAAACCAGTGTGCTATAGGCTTGGGTTTTGGGGCAAAAATAGGACATTTTGGAAAACTAAAGTATTTCTATGAAAGTAACACGATTTATCTACTGCGAGCCCTATTTCGATTTATAGCGAGCCATACGAAGCGGTGAGCACCGTTCCACGGAAGGTTCTACTATTTTTGGTGTTTTTGGATAAAATACCAAGAAAATTGATTTTTCACTTATTTTTGAAAAAATCGATTAGAAATCAAGCGAAGGTTAAAAGCGAGGCTCGTGATTCTTCCGGTGTCATCGTGTACCCGGTAAAGTCGTGTGTGGAATGGGCTTGCGGAAATCGTGTGAAAATTCGGAAGCCGCCAGAGAAGGCCAAAACCAGTGTGCTATAGGCTTGGGTTTTGGGCCAAAAATAGGACATTTTGGAAAACTAGAATATTTCTTTGAAAGTAACACGATTTATCTACTGTCGAGCCACTGTTTCGATTAAGTAATGAGCCCTCTAAAGCGGCGGGCACCGTTCACGAGAAGGTTCTACTATTTTTGGTTCTTTTTGGATAAAATACCAAGAAAATTGATTTTTCACTTATTTTTTGAAAAAATCAATTTGAAATCAAGCGAAGGTTAAAAGCGAGGCTCATGATTCTTCCGTGTCATCGTATACCCGATGAAAGTCGTGTGTGGAATGGGCTTGCAGGAAATCGTGTGAAAATTCGAAGCCGCCAGAGAAGGCCAAAACCAGTGTGCTATAGGCTTGGGTTTTGGGCCAAAAATAGGACATTTTGGAAAACTAGAATATTTCTATAAAGTAACACGATTTATCTCTGCGAGCCATGTTTCGATTTATAGCGAGCCATCTGAAGCGGTGGGCACCGTTCACAGAAGGTTCTACTAATTTTTGGTGTTTTTGGATAAAATACCAAGAAAATTGATTTTCACTTATTTTTGAAAAAATCAATTAAAAATCAAGCGAAGGTTAAAAGCGAGGCTCGTGATTCTTCCGGTGTCATCGTGTACCCGGTAAAGTCGGTGTGTGGAGTGGGCTTGCGGGAAATCGTGTGAAAATTCAGAAGCCATAGAGAAGGCCAAAACCAGTGTGCTATAGGCTTGGGTTTTGGGCCAAAAATAGGACATTTTGGAAAACTAGAAATATTTCTATGAATGTAACACGATTTATCTACGTCGAGCCACATTTCGATTAAATAGTGAGCCCTCTAAAGCGGTGAGCACCCGTTCACAGAAGGTTCTACTATTTTTGGTGTTTTTGGATAAAATACCAAGAAAATTGATTTTCACTTATTTTTTGAAAAAATCAATTTGAAATCAAATGAAGGTTAAAAGCAGGGCTCGCGATTCTTCCCGTGTCATCGTGTACCCAGTAAAGTCGTGTGTGGAATGGGCTTGCAGGAAATCGTGTGAAAATTCAGAAGCCGCCCAAGAGAAAGACAAAACCCGTGTGCTATAGGCTTGGGTTTTGGGGCAAAAATAGGACATTTTTGGAAAACTATAGTATTTCTGTGAAAGTAACACGATTTATCTCTGTCGAGCCACTGTTTGGATTAAATAGCGAGCCCTCTAAAGCGAAGGGCACCGTTCACAGAAGGTTCTACTATTTTTGGTGTTTTTGGATAAAATACCAAGAAAATTAATTTTCACTTATTTTTGAAAAAATCAATTTGAAATCAAGCGAAGGTTAAAAGCGAGCTCGTGATTCTTCCCGTGTCATCGTGTACCCGATAAAGTCGTGTGTGGAATGGGCTTGCGAAATCGTGTGAAAATTCGAAGCCGCCAGAGAAGGCCAAAGCCGGTGTGCTATAGGCTTGGGTTTTGGGCCAAAAATGGGACATTTTGGAAAACTAGAAGTATTTCTATGAAAGTAACACGATTTATCTCTGCGAGCCATGTTTCGATTTATAGTGAGCCATCTGAAGCGGTGAGCACCGTTCACGAGAAGGTTCTACTAATTTTTTGTGTTTTTGGATAAAATACCAAGAAAATTGATTTTTCACTTATTTTTGAAAAAATCAATTAAAAATCAAGCGAAGGTTAAAAGCGAGGCTCGTGATTCTTCCGGTGTCATCGTGTACCCGGTAAAGTCGTGTGTGGAATGGGCTTGCAGGAAATCGTGTGAAAATTCGGAAGCCAGTCAGAGAAGGCCAAAACCGGTGTGCTAGAGGCTTGGGTTTTTGGCCAAAAATGGGACATTTTTGGAAAACTAGAGTATTTCTATGAAAGTAACACGACTTATCTACTGCCAGAGCCTTGTTTCGATTCGTAACGAGCCATCTGAAGCAGTGGGCACCGTTCACAGAAGGTTCTACTATTTTTGGTGTTTTTGGATAAAATACCAAGAAAATTGATTTTCACTTATTTTTTAAAAAATCAATTAAAAATCAAGCGAAGGTTAAAGAGAGGCTCGTGATTCTTCCGGTGTCATCGTGTACCCGGTAAAGTCGTGTGTGGAATGGGCTTGCGGAAATCATGTGAAAATTCGAGAGCGCCAGAGAAGGCCAAAACCAGTGTGCTATAGGCTTGGGTTTTGGACCAAAAATAGGACATTTTGGAAAACTAGAATATTTCTATAAAGTAACACGATTTATCTCTGTCGAGCCACTGTTTCGATTAAATAGCGAGCCCTCTAAAGCGGTGGGCACCGTTCACGAGAAGGTTCTACTATTTTTGGTGTTTTTGGATAAAATACCAAGAAAATTGATTTTCACTTATTTTTGAAAAAATCAATTTGAAATCAAGCGAAGGTTAAAAGCGAGGCTCATGATTCTTCCGGTGTCATCGTGTACCCGGTAAAGTCGTGTGTGGAATGGGCTTGCGGAAATCGTGTGAAAATTCGAAGCGCATGAGAAGGACAAAACTCAGTGTGCTTATAGGCTTGGGTTTTGGGGCAAAAATAGGACATTTTGGAAAACTAGAATATTTCTATGAAAGTAACACGATTTATCTCGATCGAGCCACTGTTTCGATTAAATAGCGAGCCCTCTAAAGCGGTGGGCACCGTTCACGAGAAGGTTCTACTATTTTTGGTGTTTTTGGATAAAATACCAAGAAAATTGATTTTCACTTATTTTTTGAAAAAATCAATTTGAAATCAAGCGAAGGTTAAAAGCGAGGCTCGTGATTCTTCCGTGTCATCGTGTACCCGGTAAAGTCGTGTGTGGAATGGGCTTGCGGAAATCGTGTGAAAATTCGAAGCCGCCAGAGAAGGCCAAAACCAGTGTGCTAGAGGCTTGGGTTTTGGCCAAAAATGGGACATTTTGGAAAACTAGAAGTATTTCTATGAAGTAACACGACTTATCTACTGCGAGCCTTGTTTCGATTAAGTAGCGAGCCATCTAAAGCGATGGGCACCGTTCACGAGAAGGTTCTACTATTTTTGGTGTTTTTTGGATAAAATACCAAGAAAATTGATTTTTCACTTATTTTTGAAAAAATCAATTAGAAATCAAGCGAAGGTTAAAAGCGAGGCTCGTGATTCTTCCGGTGTCATCGTGTACCCGATAAAGTCGTGTGTGGAATGGGCTTGCAGGAAATCGTGTGAAAATTCGAAGCGCATGAGAAGGCCAAAACCAGTGTGCTATAGGCTTGGGTTTTGGGCCAAAAATAGGACATTTTGGAAAACTAGAATATTTCTATGAAAGTAACACGATTTATCTCTGTCGAGCCATGTTTCGATTAATAGCGAGCCCTCTAAAGCGGTGGGCACCGTTCACGAGAAGGTTCTACTATTTTTGGTGTTTTTGGATAAAATACCAAGAAAATTGATTTTTCACTTATTTTTGAAAAAATCAATTTGAAATCAAACGAAGGTTAAAAGCGAGGCTCGTGATTCTTCCGGTGTCATCGTGTACCCGAGTAAAAGTCGTGTGTGGAATGGGCTTGCGGAAATCGTGTGAAAATTCGGAAGCCACCTAGAGAAGGCCAAAACCCGTGTGCTATGAGGCTTGGGTTTTGGCCAAAAATAGGACATTTTGGAAAACTAGAGTATTTCTATGAAAGTAACCCGATTTATCTCTGTCGAGCCATGTTTGGATTAAATAGCGAGCCCTCTACGAAGCATTGGGGCACCGTTCACGAGAAGATTCTACTATTTTTTGAGATTTTTGGATAAAATACCAAGAAAATTGATTTTTCACTTATTTTTTGAAAAAATCAAGTTAAAAATCAAACGAAGGTTCAAAAGCAGGCTCGTGATTCTTCCGGTGTCATCGTGTACCCGGTAAAGTGCGTGTGTGGAATGGGCTTGCGGAAATCGTGTGAAAATTCAGAAGCGCCAAGAGAGGCCAAAACACGTGTGCTTATAGGCTTGGGTTTTGGGCCAAAAATAGGACATTTTGGAAAACTAGAATATTTCTATGAAAGTAACACGATTTATCTCTGTCGAGCCACGTTTCGATTAAGTAGCGAGCCCTCTAAAGCAGTGAGCACCGTTCACGAGAAGGTTCTACTATTTTTGGTGTTTTTGGATAAAATACCAAGAAAATTGATTTTTCACTTATTTTTTGAAAAAATCAATTTGAAATCAAACGAAGGTTAAAAGCGAGGCTCATGATTCTTCCGGTGTCATCGTGTACCCGGTAAAGTCGTGTGTGGAATGGGCTTGCGGAAATCGTGTGAAAATTCGGAAGCCGCCAGAGAAGGCCAAAACCGGTGTGCTATAGGCTTGGGTTTTGGGCCAAAAATGGGACATTTTTGGAAAACTAGAGTATTTCTATGAAAGTAACACGATTTATCTCTGCCAGAGCCCTGTTTGGATTCGTAACGAGCCCTCTGAAGCAGTGGGCACCGTTCACAGAAGGTTCTACTATTTTTTGGTGTTTTTTTGGATAAAATACCAAGAAAATTGATTTTTCACTTATTTTTGAAAAAATCAATTTGAAAATCAAGCGAAGGTTAAAAGCGAGGCTCGTGATTCTTCCCGGTGTCATCGTGTACCCGATAAAAGTCGTGTGTGGAATGGGCTTGCAGGAAATCGTGTGAAAATTCGAGAAGCCACTAGAGAAGGCCAAAACCAGTGTGCTATAGGCTTGGGTTTTGGGCCAAAAATAGGACATTTTGGAAAACTAGAGTATTTCTATGAAAGTAACACGATTTATCTCTGTCGAGCCCTATTTCGATTAATAACGAGCCCTCTGAAGCGGTGAGGCACCGTTCACGAGAAGGTTCTACTATTTTTGGTGTTTTTGGATAAAATACCAAGAAAATTGATTTTTCACTTATTTTTTGAAAAAATCAATTAAAAATCAAGCGAAGGTTAAAAGCGAGGCTCGTGATTCTTCCGGTGTCATCGTGTACCCGGTAAAGTCGTGTGTGGAATGGGCTTGCGGAAATCGTGTGAAAATTCGAAGCCACCTAGAGAAGGCCAAAACCCGTGTGCTATAGGCTTGGGTTTTGGCCAAAAATAGGACATTTTGGAAAACTAGAGTATTTCTATGAAAGTAACACGATTTATCTCTGCCGAGCCATGTTTGGATTAAATAGTGAGCCCTCTGAAGCAGTGAGGCACCGTTCACGAGAAGGTTCTACTATTTTTTGGTGTTTTTGGATAAAATACCAAGAAAATTGATTTTTCACTTATTTTTGAAAAAATCAATTTAAAAATCAAACGAAGGTTAAAAGCAGGCTCGTGATTCTTCCCGTGTCATCGTGTACCCAGTAAAGTCGTGTGTGGAATGGGCTTGCAGGAAATCGTGTGAAAATTCAGAAGCCGCCCAAGAGAAGGCCAAAACCCGTGTGCTATAGGCTTGGGTTTTGGGCCAAAAATGGGACATTTTTGGAAAACTAGAGTATTTCTATGAAAGTAACACGATTTATCTCTGCCAGAGCCCTGTTTCGATTAAGTAGCGAGCCCTCTGAAGCGGTGGGCACCGTTCACGAGAAGGTTCTACTATTTTTGGTGTTTTTGGATAAAATACCAAGAAAATTGATTTTTCACTTATTTTTGAAAAAATCAATTTGAAATCAAGCGAAGGTTAAAAGCGAGGCTCGTGATTCTTCCAGTGTCATCGTGTACCCGATAAAGTCGTGTGTGGAATGGGCTTGCGGAAATCGTGTGAAAATTCAGAAGCCGCCAGAGAAGGCCAAAACCAGTGTGCTATAGGCTTGGGTTTTGGGCCAAAAATAGGACATTTTGGAAAACTAGAGTATTTCTATGAAAGTAACACGATTTATCTCTGTCGAGCCACTGTTTCGATTAATAGTGAGCCCTCTAAAGCAGTGAGGCACCGTTCACGAGAAGGTTCTACTATTTTTGGTGTTTTTGGATAAAATACCAAGAAAATTGATTTTTCACTTATTTTTGAAAAAATCAATTTAGAAATCAAGCGAAGGTTAAAAGCGAGGCTCGCGATTCTTCCCGTGTCATCGTGTACCCAGTAAAGTCGTGTGTGGAATGGGCTTGCAAGAAATCGTGTGAAAATTCAGAAGCCGCCCAAGAGAAGGCCAAAACCCGTGTGCTATAGGCTTGGGTTTTGGGCCAAAAATAGGACATTTTGGAAAACTAGAGTATTTCTATGAAAGTAACACGATTTATCTCTGTCGAGCCACTGTTTCGATTAAATAGTGAGCCCTCTAAGCGGTGGGCACCGTTCACAGAAGGTTCTACTATTTTTTGGTGTTTTTTTTGGATAAAATACCAAGAAAATTGATTTTTCACTTATTTTTTTAAAAAAATCAATTAAAAATCAAACGAAGGTTAAAAGCAGGCTCGTGATTCTTCCCGTGTCATCGTGTACCCAGTAAAGTCGTGTGTGGAATGGGCTTGCAGGAAATCGTGTGAAAATTCAGAAGCCGCCCAAGAGAAGGCCAAAACCCGTGTGCTATAGGCTTGGGTTTTGGGCCAAAAATGGGACATTTTTGGAAAACTAGAGTATTTCTATGAAAGTAACACGATTTATCTCTGTCAGAGCCCTGTTTCGATTCGTAACGAGCCCTCTAAAGCAGCGGGCACCGTTCACGGAAGGTTCTACTATTTTTGGTGTTTTTGGATAAAATACCAAGAAAATTGATTTTTCACTTATTTTTGAAAAAATCAATTTGAAATCAAGCGAAGGTTAAAAGCGAGGCTCATGATTCTTCCGTGTCATCGTGTACCCGATGAAAGTCGTGTGTGGAATGGGCTTGCGAAATCGTGTGAAAATTCGAAGCCGCCAGAGAAGGCCAAAACCAGTGTGCTATAGGCTTGGGTTTTGGGCCAAAAATGGGACATTTTGGAAAACTGAAATATTTCTATGAAAGTAACACGATTTATCTCTGTCGAGCCACTGTTTCGATTAAATAGCGAGCCCTCTAAGCGGCGAGGCACCGTTCACGAGAAGGTTCTACTATTTTTGGTGTTTTTGGATAAAATACCAAGAAAATTGATTTTCACTTATTTTTTGAAAAAATCAATTTGAAATCAAGCGAAGGTTAAAAGCGAGGCTCATGATTCTTCCGGTGTCATCGTGTACCCGATGAAAGTCGTGTGTGGAATGGGCTTGCGGAAATCGTGTGAAAATTCGGAAGCGCCTGAGAAGGCCAAAACCAGTGTGCTATAGGCTTGGGTTTTGGGCCAAAAATAGGACATTTTGGAAAACTAGAATATTTCTATGAAAGTAACACGATTTATCTCTGTCAGAGCCCTGTTTCGATTCGTAACGAGCCCTCTAAAGCAGCGGGCACCGTTCACAGAAGGTTCTACTATTTTTTGGTGTTTTTTTGGATAAAATACCAAGAAAATTGATTTTTCACTTATTTTTGAAAAAATCAATTTGAAATCAAGCGAAGGTTAAAAGCGAGGCTCGTGATTCTTCCGGTGTCATCGTGTACCCGGTAAAGTCGTGTGTGGAATGGGCTTGCGGAAATCGTGTGAAAATTCGAGAAGCCACCAGAGAAGGCCAAAACCGGTGTGCTATAGGCTTGGGTTTTGGGCCAAAAATGGGACATTTTGGAAAACTAGAGTATTTCTATGAAAGTAACACGATTTATCTCTGTCGAGCCCCTGTTTCGATTCGGTAACGAGCCCTCTAAAGCAGCGGGCACCGTTCACAGAAGGTTCTACTATTTTTGGTGTTTTTTTGGATAAAATACCAAGAAAATTGATTTTTCACTTATTTTTTGAAAAAAATCAATTTGAAATCAAACGAAGGTTAAAAGCAGGCTCGCGATTCTTCCCGTGTCATCGTGTACCCAGTAAAGTCGTGTGTGGAATGGGCTTGCAGGAAATCGTGTGAAAATTCAGAAGCCGCCCAAGAGAAGGCCAAAACCCGTGTGCTATAGGCTTGGGTTTTGGGCCAAAAATGGGACATTTTTGGAAAACTAAATATTTCTATGAAAGTAACACGATTTATCTCTGTCGAGCCACTGTTTCGATTAATAGTGAGCCCTCTAAAGCGGTGGGCACCGTTCACAGAAGGTTCTACTATTTTTGGTGTTTTTGGATAAAATACCAAGAAAATTGATTTTCACTTATTTTTTGAAAAAATCAATTTGAAATCAAGCGAAGGTTAAAAGCGAGGCTCGTGATTCTTCCGGTGTCATCGTGTACCCGGTGAAAGTCGTGTGTGGAATGGGCTTGCAGGAAATCGTGTGAAAATTCAGAAGCCGCCCAAGAGAAGGCCAAAACCCGTGTGCTATAGGCTTGGGTTTTGGGCCAAAAATGGGACATTTTTGGAAAACTAGAGTATTTCTATGAAAGTAACACGATTTATCTCTGCGAGCCACTGTTTCGATTAAATAGCGAGCCCTCTGAAGCAGTGGGCACCGTTCACAGAAGGTTCTACTATTTTTGGTGTTTTTTTTGGATAAAATACCAAGAAAATTGATTTTTCACTTATTTTTGAAAAAATCAATTAAAAATCAAGCGAAGGTTAAAAGCAGGGCTCGTGATTCTTCCGTGTCATCGTGTACCCGGTAAAAGTCGTGTGTGGAATGGGCTTGCGGAAATCGTGTGAAAATTCGAAGCCGCCAAGAGAAGGCCAAAACCCGTGTGCTATAGGCTTGGGTTTTGGGCCAAAAATAGGACATTTTGGAAAACTAGAAGTATTTCTATGAAAGTAACACGATTTATCTCTGTCGAGCCACTGTTTCGATTAAATAGCGAGCCCTCTAAAGCAGCGGGCACCGTTCACAGAAGGTTCTACTATTTTTTGGTGTTTTTTTGGATAAAATACCAAGAAAATTGATTTTTCACTTATTTTTTGAAAAAAATCAATTTGAAATCAAACGAAGGTTAAAAGCAGGCTCGCGATTCTTCCCGTGTCATCGTGTACCCAGTAAAGTCGTGTGTGGAATGGGCTTGCAGGAAATCGTGTGAAAATTCAGAAGCCGCCCAAGAGAAGGCCAAAACCCGTGTGCTATAGGCTTGGGTTTTGGGCCAAAAATGGGACATTTTTGGAAAACTAGAGTATTTCTATGAAAGTAACACGATTTATCTCTGTCAGAGCCCTGTTTCGATTCGTAACGAGCCCTCTAAAGCAGCGGGCACCGTTCACAGAAGGTTCTACTATTTTTGGTGTTTTTGGATAAAATACCAAGAAAATTGATTTTCACTTATTTTTGAAAAAATCAATTTGAAATCAAACGAAGGTTAAAAGCGAGGCTCATGATTCTTCCGTGTCATCGTGTACCCGGTAAAGTCGTGTGTGGAATGGGCTTGCGGAAATCGTGTGAAAATTCGAGAAGCCATGAGAAGGCCAAAACCAGTGTGCTATAGGCTTGGGTTTTGGGCCAAAAATGGGACATTTTGGAAAACTAGAATATTTCTATGAAAGTAACACGATTTATCTCTGTCGAGCCACATTTCGATTAAATAGCGAGCCCTCTAAAGCGGTGGGCACCGTTCACGAGAAGGTTCTACTATTTTTGGTGTTTTTGGATAAAATACCAAGAAAATTGATTTTCACTTATTTTTTGAAAAAATCAATTTGAAATCAAGCGAAGGTTAAAAGCGAGGCTCATGATTCTTCCGTGTCATCGTGTACCCGGTAAAAGTCGTGTGTGGAATGGGCTTGCAGGAAATCGTGTGAAAATTCGAGCAGCCAAGAGAAGGCCAAAACCAGTGTGCTATAGGCTTGGGTTTTGGGCCAAAAATAGGACATTTTGGAAAACTAGAATATTTCTATGAAAGTAACACGATTTATCTCTGTCGAGCCATGTTTCGATTAAGTAGCGAGCCCTCTAAAGCGGTGGGCACCGTTCACGAGAAGGTTCTACTATTTTTGGTGTTTTTGGATAAAATACCAAGAAAATTGATTTTTCACTTATTTTTGAAAAAATCAATTTGAAATCAAGCGAAGGTTAAAAGCGAGGCTCATGATTCTTCCGGTGTCATCGTGTACCCGGTAAAAGTCGTGTGTGGAATGGGCTTGCGGAAATCGTGTGAAAATTCGGAAGCCATGAGAAGGCCAAAACCAGTGTGCTATAGGCTTGGGTTTTGGGCCAAAAATAGGACATTTTGGAAAACTAGAATATTTCTATGAAAGTAACACGATTTATCTCTGTCGAGCCATGTTTCGATTAAATAGCGAGCCCTCTAAAGCGGTGGGCACCGTTCACGAGAAGGTTCTACTATTTTTGGTGTTTTTGGATAAAATACCAAGAAAATTGATTTTCACTTATTTTTGAAAAAATCAATTTGAAATCAAGCGAAGGTTAAAAGCGAGGCTCATGATTCTTCCGTGTCATCGTGTACCCGATAAAGTCGTGTGTGGAATGGGCTTGCGGAAATCGTGTGAAAATTCGGAAGCCGCCAGAGAAGGCCAAAACCCGTGTGCTATAGGCTTGGGTTTTGGGCCAAAAATAGGACATTTTGGAAAACTAGAAATATTTCTATGAAAGTAACACGATTTATCTCTGTCGAGCCACTGTTTCGATTAAGTAGCGAGCCCTCTAAAGCGGTGGGCACCGTTCACGAGAAGGTTCTACTATTTTTGGTGTTTTTGGATAAAATACCAAGAAAATTGATTTTCACTTATTTTTTGAAAAAAATCAATTTGAAATCAAGCGAAGGTTAAAAGCGAGGCTCATGATTCTTCCGGTGTCATCGTGTACCCGGTAAAGTCGTGTGTGGAATGGGCTTGCGAGAATCGTGTGAAAATTCGAAGCCGCCAGAGAAGGCCAAAACTCGTGTGCTATGAGGCTTGGGTTTTGGGCCAAAAATAGGACATTTTGGAAAACTAGAGTATTTCTATGAAAGTAACACGATTTATCTCTGCGAGCCTTGTTTCGATTAAATAGCGAGCCATCTAAAGCGATGGGCACCGTTCACGGAAGGTTCTACTATTTTTGGTGTTTTTGGATAAAATACCAAGAAAATTGATTTTTCACTTATTTTTGAAAAAATCAATTAAAAATCAAGCGAAGGTTAAAAGCGAGGCTCGTGATTCTTCCGTGTCATCGTGTACCCGGTAAAGTCGTGTGTGGAATGGGCTTGCGGAAATCGTGTGAAAATTCGGAAGCCGCCGAGAGAAGACAAAACCAGTGTGCTATAGGCTTGGGTTTTGGGGCAAAAATAGGACATTTTGGAAAACTAGAGTATTTCTATGAAAGTAACACGATTTATCTCTGTCGAGCCACTGTTTCGATTAAATAGCGAGCCCTCTAAAGCGGTGAGGCACCGTTCACGAGAAGGTTCTACTATTTTTGGTGTTTTTGGATAAAATACCAAGAAAATTGATTTTCACTTATTTTTGAAAAAATCAATTTGAAATCAAACGAAGGTTAAAAGCGAGGCTCGTGATTCTTCCGGTGTCATCGTGTACCTAGATAAAAGTCGTGTGTGGAATGGGCTTGCGAGAAATCGTGTGAAAATTCGAGAAGCCATAGAGAAGGCCAAAACTCAGTGTGCTATAGGCTTGGGTTTTGGGCCAAAAATGGGACATTTTGGAAAACTAGAATATTTCTATGAAAGTAACACGATTTATCTACTGTCGAGCCACTGCTTCGATTAAATAACGAGCCCTCTAAGCGGCGGGCACCGTTCCACAGAAGGTTCTACTATTTTTGGTGTTTTTGGATAAAATACCAAGAAAATTGATTTTCACTTATTTTTTGAAAAAATCAATTTGAAATCAAGCGAAGGTTAAAAGCGAGGCTCATGATTCTTCCGTGTCATCGTGTACCCGGTAAAAGTCGTGTGTGGAATGGGCTTGCGAGAAATCGTGTGAAAATTCGAAGCCGCCAGAGAAGGACAAAACCCGTGTGCTATAGGCTTGGGTTTTGGGGCAAAAATGGGACATTTTGGAAAACTAGAATATTTACTGTGAAAGTAACACGATTTATCTCTGTCGAGCCACTGTTTCGATTAATAGTGAGCCCTCTAAAGCGGCGGGCACCGTTCACGAGAAGGTTCTACTATTTTTTGGTGTTTTTGGATAAAATACCAAGAAAATTGATTTTTCACTTATTTTTGAAAAAATCAATTTGAAATCAAGCGAAAGGTTAAAAGCGAGGCTCGTGATTCTTCCAGTGTCATCGTGTACCCGGTAAAAGTCGTGTGTGGAATGGGCTTGCGAGGAAATCGTGTGAAAATTCGAAGCCGCAAGAGAAGGCCAAAACCCGTGTGCTATATGGCTTGGGTTTTGGGCCAAAAATGGAACATTTTTGGAAAACTAGAGTATTTCTATGAAAGTAACACGATTTATCTCTGTCGAGGCACTGTTTCGATTAAATAGTGAGCCCTCTAAAGCGGTGGGCACCGTTCACAGAAGGTTCTACTATTTCTTGGTGTTTTTGGATAAAATACCAAGAAAATTGATTTTCACTTATTTTTTGAAAAAATCAATTTGAAATCAAGCGAAGGTTAAAAGCGAGGCTCATGATTCTTCCGGTGTCATCGTGTACCCGGTAAAGTCGTGTGTGGAATGGGCTTGCGGAAATCGTGTGAAAATTCGAAGCCGCCAGAGAAGGCCAAAACCAGGTGTGCTATAGGCTTGGGTTTTGGGCCAAAAATGGGACATTTTTGGAAAACTAGAGTATTTCTATGAAAGTAACACGATTTATCTCTGTCAGAGCCCTGTTTCGATTAAATAGTGAGCCCTCTAAAGCGGTGGGCACCGTTCACGAGAAGGTTCTACTATTTTTGGTGTTTTTGGATAAAATACCAAGAAAATTGATTTTCACTTATTTTTGAAAAAATCAATTTGAAATCAAGCGAAAGGTTAAAAGCAGGCTCGTGATTCTTCCCGTGTCATCGTGTACCCAGTAAAGTCGTGTGTGGAATGGGCTTGCAGGAAATCGTGTGAAAATTCAGAAGCCGCCCAAGAGAAGGCCAAAACTCGTGTGCTAGAGGCTTGGGTTTTGGGCCAAAAATGGGACATTTTTGGAAAACTAGAGTATTTCTATGAAAGTAACACGACTTATCTCTGCGAGCCTTGTTTCGATTCGTAACGAGCCATCTAAGCAGTGGGCACCGTTCCACGAGAAGGTTCTACTATTTTTGGTGTTTTTGGATAAAATACCAAGAAAATTGATTTTTCACTTATTTTTTAAAAAATCAATTAAAAATCAAACGAAGGTTAAAAGCGAGGCTCGTGATTCTTCCGTGTCATCGTGTACCCGGTAAAGTCGTGTGTGGAATGGGCTTGCGGAAATCGTGTGAAAATTCGGAAGCCGCCAGAGAAGGCCAAAACCCGTGTGCTATAGGCTTGGGTTTTGGGGCCAAAAATAGGACATTTTGGAAAACTAGAGTATTTCTATGAAAGTAACACGATTTATCTCTGTCGAGCCACATTTCGATTAAATAACGAGCCCTCTAAAGCGGCAGGCACCGTTCACAGAAGGTTCTACTATTTTTTGGTGTTTTTTTTGGATAAAATACCAAGAAAATTGATTTTTCACTTATTTTTTGAAAAAAATCAATTTGAAATCAAACAAAGGTTAAAAGCAGGCTCGTGATTCTTCCCGTGTCATCGTGTACCTAGTAAAGTCGTGTGTGGATTGGGCTTGCAGGAAATCATGTGAAAATTCAGAAGCCGCCCAAGAGAAGGCCAAAACTCGTGTGCTATAGGCTTGGGTTTTGGGCCAAAAATGGGACATTTTTGGAAAACTAGAGTATTTCTATGAAAGTAACACGATTTATCTCTGTCAGAGCCCTGCTTCGATTCGTAACGAGCCCTCTAAAGCAGTGGGCACCGTTCACGGAAGGTTCTACTATTTTTGGTGTTTTTGGATAAAATACCAAGAAAATTGATTTTCACTTATTTTTGAAAAAATCAATTTGAAATCAAGCGAAGGTTAAAAGCGAGCTCATGATTCTTCCGGTGTCATCGTGTACCCGATGAAAGTCGTGTGTGGAATGGGCTTGCGGAAATCGTGTGAAAATTCGAAGCAGCCAGAGAAGGACAAAACCCGTGTGCTATAGGCTTGGGTTTTGGGCCAAAAATAGGACATTTTGGAAAACTAGAATATTTCTGTGAAAGTAACACGATTTATCTCTGTCGAGCCACTGTTTCGATTAAATAGTGAGCCCTCTAAAGCGGTGGGCACCGTTCACAGAAGGTTCTACTATTTTTTGGTGTTTTTTTGGATAAAATACCAAGAAAATTGATTTTTCACTTATTTTTTGAAAAAAATCAATTTGAAATCAAACGAAGGTTAAAAGCGGGCTCATGATTCTTCCAGTGTCATCGTGTACCCGATGAAAGTCGTGTGTGGAATGGGCTTGCAGGAAATCGTGTGAAAATTCGAAGCCATGAGAAGGCCAAAACCAGTGTGCTATATGGCTTGGGTTTTGGGCCAAAAATGGAACATTTTGGAAAACTAGAATATTTCTATGAAAGTAACACGATTTATCTCTGTCGAGGCCGTGTTTCGATTAAATAGCGAGCCCTCTAAAGCGGTGGGCACCGTTCACAGAAGGTTCTACTATTTCTTGGTGTTTTTGGATAAAATACCAAGAAAATTGATTTTCACTTATTTTTGAAAAAATCAATTTGAAATCAAGCGAAGGTTAAAAGCGAGGCTCATGATTCTTCCGTGTCATCGTGTACCCGATGAAAGTCGTGTGTGGAATGGGCTTGCGGAAATCGTGTGAAAATTCGAAGCCGCCAAGAGAAGGCCAAAACCAGTGTGCTATAGGCTTGGGTTTGGGGCAAAAATGGGACATTTTGGAAAACTAAAGTATTTCTATGAAAGTAACACGATTTATCTACTGTCGAGCCATGTTTCGATTAAATAGTGAGCCCTCTAAAGCGGTGAGCACCGTTCACGAGAAGGTTCTACTATTTTTTGGTGTTTTTGGATAAAATACCAAGAAAATTGATTTTCACTTATTTTTGAAAAAATCAATTTGAAATCAAGCGAAGGTTAAAAGCGAGGCTCATGATTCTTCCGTGTCATCGTGTACCCGGTAAAGTCATGTGTGGAATGGGCTTGCAGGAAATCGTGTGAAAATTCAGAAGCCGCCCAAGAGAAGGCCAAAACTCGTGTGCTAGAGGCTTGGGTTTTTGGCCAAAAATGGGACATTTTTGGAAAACTAGAGTATTTCCATGAAAGTAACACGACTTATCTCTGCGAGCCTTGTTTCGATTCGTAACGAGCCATCTAAAGCAGTGGGCACCGTTCACGGAAGGTTCTACTATTTTTGGTGTTTTTGGATAAAATACCAAGAAAATTGATTTTCACTTATTTTTTAAAAAATCAATTAAAAATCAAGCGAAGGTTAAAAGCGAGGCTCATGATTCTTCCGGTGTCATCGTGTACCCAGTAAAGTCGTGTGTGGAATGGGCTTGCAGGAAATCGTGTGAAAATTCAGAAGCCGCCCAAGAGAAGGACAAAACCCGTGTGCTATAGGCTTGGGTTTTGGGGCAAAAATAGGACATTTTTGGAAAACTAGAGTATTTCTGTGAAAGTAACACGATTTATCTCTGTCAGAGCCTTGTTTCGATTCGTAACGAGCCCTCTAAAGCGGTGAGGCACCGTTCACGAGAAGGTTCTACTATTTTTGGTGTTTTTGGATAAAATACCAAGAAAATTGATTTTCACTTATTTTTGAAAAAATCAATTTGAAATCAAGCGAAGGTTAAAAGCGAGGCTCGTGATTCTTCCGGTGTCATCGTGTACCCGATAAAAGTCGTGTGTGGAATGGGCTTGCGAGAAATCGTGTGAAAATTCGGAAGCCATGAGAAGGCCAAAACCCGTGTGCTTATAGGCTTGGGTTTTGGGCCAAAAATAGGACATTTTGGAAAACTAGAATATTTCTATGAAAGTAACACGATTTATCTCTGTCGAGCCTTGTTTCGATTAAGTAGCGAGCCCTCTAAAGCGGTGAGCACCGTTCACGGAAGGTTCTACTATTTTTGGTGTTTTTGGATAAAATACCAAGAAAATTGATTTTCACTTATTTTTGAAAAAATCAATTTGAAATCAAGCGAAGGTTAAAAGCAGGCTCGTGATTCTTCCGTGTCATCGTGTACCCGAGTAAAGTCGTGTGTGGAATGGGCTTGCGGAAATCGTGTGAAAATTCGGAAGCCGCCAGAGAAGGCCAAAACCAGTGTGCTATAGGCTTGGGTTTTGGGCCAAAAATAGGACATTTTGGAAAACTAGAATATTTCTATGAAAGTAACACGATTTATCTCTGTCGAGCCATGTTTCGATTAAATATGAGCCCTCTAAAGCGGTGGGCACCGTTCACGAGAAGGTTCTACTATTTTTGGTGTTTTTGGATAAAATACCAAGAAAATTGATTTTCACTTATTTTTGAAAAAATCAATTTGAAATCAAGCGAAAGGTTAAAAGCGAGGCTCGTGATTCTTCCGTGTCATCGTGTACCCGGTAAAAGTCGTGTGTGGAATGGGCTTGCAGGAAATCGTGTGAAAATTCGAAGCCATGAGAAGGCCAAAACCAGTGTGCTATATGGCTTGGGTTTTGGGTCAAAAATAGGACATTTTGGAAAACTAAAGTATTTCTATGAAAGTAACACGATTTATCTCTGTCGGAGCCGTGTTTCGATTAAATAGCGAGCCCTCTAAAGC
The DNA here is from genome assembly GCA_025617385.1 of Murraya koenigii. Taxonomy (NCBI): domain Eukaryota; kingdom Viridiplantae; phylum Streptophyta; class Magnoliopsida; order Sapindales; family Rutaceae; genus Murraya; species Murraya koenigii. The sequence continues at coordinate 37,541,157 of CM046814.1, read as the reverse complement.
GGTGGGCACCGTTCACAGAAGGTTCTACTATTTCTTGGTGTTTTTGGATAAAATACCAAGAAAATTGATTTTCACTTATTTTTTGAAAAAATCAATTTGAAATCAAGCGAAGGTTAAAAGCGAGGCTCGTGATTCTTCCAGTGTCATCGTGTACCCGGTAAAGTCGTGTGTGGAATGGGCTTGCGGAAATCGTGTGAAAATTCGAAGCGCCATGAGAAGGCCAAAACCAGTGTGCTATTGGCTTGGGTTTTGGGTCAAAAATGGAACATTTTGGAAAACTAAATATTTCTATGAAAGTAACACGATTTATCTCTGTCGAGGCGGTGTTTCGATTAAGTAACGAGCCCTCTAAGCGGCGAGCACCGTTCACAAAAGGTTCTACTATTTTTGGTGTTTTTGGATAAAATACCAAGAAAATTGATTTTTCACTTATTTTTTGAAAAAATCAATTTGAAATCAAGCGAAGGTTAAAAGCGAGCTCGTGATTCTTCCAGTGTCATCGTGTACCCGGTAAAGTCATGTGTGGAATGGGCTTGCAGGAAATCGTGTGAAAATTCGAAGCGCATGAGAAGGCCAAAACTCGTGTGCTAGAGGCTTGGGTTTTTGGCCAAAAATGGGACATTTTTGGAAAACTAGAGTATTTCCATGAAAGTAACACGACTTATCTCTGCGAGCCTTGTTTCGATTCGTAACGAGCCATCTAAAGCAGTGGGCACCGTTCACAGAAGGTTCTACTATTTTTGGTGTTTTTTTTGGATAAAATACCAAGAAAATTGATTTTTCACTTATTTTTTAAAAAATCAATTAAAAATCAAACGAAGGTTAAAAGCGAGGCTCATGATTCTTCCGTGTCATCGTGTACCCGGTAAAAGTCGTGTGTGGAATGGGCTTGCGAGAAATCGTGTGAAAATTCGAAGCCGCCAGAGAAGGACAAAACCCGTGTGCTATAGGCTTGGGTTTTGGGGCAAAAATAGGACATTTTTGGAAAACTAGAGTATTTCTGTGAAAGTAACACGATTTATCTCTGTCGAGCCATGTTTCGATTAAATAGCTGAGCCCTCTAAAGCGGTGGGCACCGTTCACGGAAGGTTCTACTATTTTTGGTGTTTTTGGATAAAATACCAAGAAAATTGATTTTTCACTTATTTTTGAAAAAATCAATTTGAAATCAAGCGAAGGTTAAAAGCGAGGCTCATGATTCTTCCGTGTCATCGTGTACCCGGTAAAGTCGTGTGTGGAATGGGCTTGCGGAAATCGTGTGAAAATTCGGAAGCCGCCGAGAGAGGCCAAAACACGTGTGCTATGAGGCTTGGGTTTTGGCCAAAAATAGGACATTTTGGAAAACTAGAGTATTTCTATGAAAGTAACACGACTTATCTACTGCGAGCCTTGTTTCGATTAAATAGCGAGCCATCCGAAGCGATGGGCACCGTTCACGAGAAGGTTCTACTATTTTTGGTGTTTTTGGATAAAATACCAAGAAAATAGATTTTCACTTATTTTTTAAAAAATCAACTAAAAATCAAGCGAAGGTTAAAAGCGAGGCTCATGATTCTTCCCGTGTCATCGTGTACCCGATGAAAGTCGTGTGTGGAATGGGCTTGCGGAAATCGTGTGAAAATTCGGAAGCCGCCAGAGAAGGACAAAACCAGTGTGCTATAGGCTTGGGTTTTGGGGCAAAAATAGGACATTTTGGAAAACTAGAGTATTTACTGTGAAAGTAACACGATTTATCTCTGTCGAGCCACTGTTTCGATTAAATAGTGAGCCCTCTAAAGCGGCGGGCACCGTTCACGGAAGGTTCTACTATTTTTGGTGTTTTTGGATAAAATACCAAGAAAATTGATTTTTCACTTATTTTTGAAAAAATCAATTTGAAATCAAGCGAAGGTTAAAAGCGAGGCTCATGATTCTTCCGGTGTCATCGTGTACCCGATGAAAGTCGTGTGTGGAATGGGCTTGCGGAAATCGTGTGAAAATTCGAAGCAGCCAGAGAAGGCCAAAACTGGTGTGCTATGAGGCTTGGGTTTTGGCCAAAAATGGGACATTTTGGAAAACTAGAGTATTTCTATGAAAGTAACACGACTTATCTACTGCGAGCCTTGTTTCGATTAAATAGCGAGCCATCTGAAGCGGTGGGCACCGTTCACGAGAAGGTTCTACTATTTTTGGTGTTTTTGGATAAAATACCAAGAAAATTGATTTTTCACTTATTTTTGAAAAAATCAACTAGAAATCAAGCGAAGGTTAAAAGCGAGGCTCATGATTCTTCCGGTGTCATCGTGTACCCGGTAAAAGTCGTGTGTGGAATGGGCTTGCGGAAATCGTGTGAAAATTCAGAAGCCGCCCAAGAGAAGGACAAAACCCGTGTGCTATAGGCTTGGGTTTTGGGGCAAAAATAGGACATTTTTGGAAAACTAGAGTATTTCTGTGAAAGTAACACGATTTATCTCTGTCAGAGCCTTGTTTCGATTAAGTAGCGAGCCCTCTAAGCGGTGAGCACCGTTCACGAGAAGGTTCTACTATTTTTGGTGTTTTTGGATAAAATACCAAGAAAATTGATTTTCACTTATTTTTTGAAAAAATCAATTTGAAATCAAGCGAAAGGTTAAAAGCAGGCTCATGATTCTTCCAGTGTCATCGTGTACCCGATAAAGTCGTGTGTGGAATGGGCTTGCGAAATCGTGTGAAAATTCGAAGCCGCCAGAGAAGGCCAAAACCCGTGTGCTATTGGGCTTGGGTTTTGGGCCAAAAATGGAACATTTTTGGAAAACTAGAGTATTTCTATGAAAGTAACACGATTTATCTCTGTCAGAGCCCTGTTTCGATTCGTAATGAGCCCTCTAAAGCAGCGGGCACCGTTCACAGAAGGTTCTACTATTTTTTGGTGTTTTTTTGGATAAAATACCAAGAAAATTGATTTTTCACTTATTTTTTGAAAAAAATCAATTTGAAATCAAACGAAGGTTAAAAGCAGGCTCGCGATTCTTCCCGTGTCATCGTGTACCCAGTAAAGTCATGTGTGGAATGGGCTTGCAGGAAATCGTGTGAAAATTCAGAAGCCGCCCAAGAGAAGGCCAAAACTCGTGTGCTAGAGGCTTGGGTTTTTGGCCAAAAATGGGACATTTTTGGAAAACTAGAGTATTTCCATGAAAGTAACACGACTTATCTCTGCGAGAGCCTTGTTTCGATTAAGTAGCGAGCCATCTAAGCGGTGGGCACCGTTCACGAGAAGGTTCTACTATTTTTGGTGTTTTTGGATAAAATACCAAGAAAATTGATTTTTCACTTATTTTTTAAAAAATCAATTAAAAATCAAGCGAAGGTTAAAAGCAGGGCTCATGATTCTTCCGGTGTCATCGTGTACCCGGTAAAGTCGTGTGTGGAATGGGCTTGCGGAAATCGTGTGAAAATTCGAAGCAGCCCAGAGAAGGACAAAACCAGTGTGCTATAGGCTTGGGTTTTGGGGCAAAAATAGGACATTTTGGAAAACTAGAGTATTTACGTGAAAGTAACACGATTTATCTCTGTCGAGCCTTGTTTCGATTAAATAGCGAGCCCTCTAAAGCGGTGGGCACCGTTCACGAGAAGGTTCTACTATTTTTGGTGTTTTTGGATAAAATACCAAGAAAATTGATTTTCACTTATTTTTGAAAAAATCAATTTGAAATCAAGCGAAGGTTAAAAGCAGGCTCATGATTCTTCCGGTGTCATCGTGTACCCGATAAAGTCGTGTGTGGAATGGGCTTGCGGAAATCGTGTGAAAATTCGAAGCAGCCAGAGAAGGCCAAAACCCGGTGTGCTATAGGCTTGGGTTTTGGGGCAAAAATAGGACATTTTGGAAAACTAGAGTATTTCTATGAAAGTAACACGATTTATCTCTGTCGAGCCACTGTTTCGATTAAATAGCGAGCCCTCTAAGCGGTGGGCACCGTTCACGGAAGGTTCTACTATTTTTGGTGTTTTTGGATAAAATACCAAGAAAATTGATTTTTCACTTATTTTTTGAAAAAATCAATTTGAAATCAAGCGAAGGTTAAAAGCGAGGCTCATGATTCTTCCCGTGTCATCGTGTACCCAGTAAAGTCGTGTGTGGAATGGGCTTGCAGGAAATCGTGTGAAAATTCAGAAGCCGTCCAAGAGAAGGCCAAAACCAGTGTGCTAGAGGCTTGGGTTTTTGGCCAAAAATGGGACATTTTTGGAAAACTAGAGTATTTCTATGAAAGTAACACGACTTATCTCTGCCAGAGCCTTGTTTCGATTCGTAACGAGCCATCTAAAGCAGTGGGCACCGTTCACAGAAGGTTCTACTATTTTTGGTGTTTTTGGATAAAATACCAAGAAAATTGATTTTTCACTTATTTTTTAAAAAATCAACTAAAAATCAAGCGAAGGTTAAAAGCGAGGCTCGTGATTCTTCCGTGTCATCGTGTACCCGATAAAGTCGTGTGTGGAATGGGCTTGCGAGGAAATCGTGTGAAAATTCGGAAGCCGCCTAGAGAAGGACAAAACCCGTGTGCTATAGGCTTGGGTTTTGGGGCAAAAATAGGACATTTTGGAAAACTAGAATATTTACTATGAAAGTAACACGATTTATCTCTGTCGAGCCTTGTTTCGATTAAATAGTGAGCCCTCTAAGCGGTGGGCACCGTTCACGAGAAGGTTCTACTATTTTTGGTGTTTTTGGATAAAATACCAAGAAAATTGATTTTCACTTATTTTTGAAAAAATCAATTTGAAATCAAGCGAAGGTTAAAAGCGAGGCTCATGATTCTTCCGTGTCATCGTGTACCCGATGAAAGTCGTGTGTGGAATGGGCTTGCAGAAATCGTGTGAAAATTCGAAGCCGCCAGAGAAGGCCAAAACCAGTGTGCTATTGAGCTTGGGTTTTGGGCCAAAAATGGAACATTTTGGAAAACTAGAATATTTCTATGAAAGTAACACGATTTATCTCTGTCGAGGCCGTGTTTCGATTAAATAGCTGAGCCCTCTAAAGCGGTGAGCACCGTTCACAGAAGGTTCTACTATTTTTGGTGTTTTTGGATAAAATACCAAGAAAATTAATTTTCACTTATTTTTGAAAAAATCAATTTGAAATCAAATGAAGGTTAAAAGCGAGGCTCGTGATTCTTCCGGTGTCATCGTGTACCCGGTAAAGTCGTGTGTGGAATGGGCTTGCGGAAATCGTGTGAAAATTCGGAAGCCGCTAGAGAAGGCCAAAACCAGTGTGCTTATAGGCTTGGGTTTTGGGGCAAAAATAGGACATTTTGGAAAACTAAATATTTACTGTGAAAGTAACACTATTTATCTCTGTCGAGCCACTGTTTCGATTAAATAGCGAGCCCTCTAAAGCGGTGAGGCACCGTTCACGGAAGGTTCTACTATTTTTGGTGTTTTTGGATAAAATACCAAGAAAATTGATTTTTCACTTATTTTTTGAAAAAATCAATTTGAAATCAAGCGAAGGTTAAAAGCGAGGCTCATGATTCTTCCGGTGTCATCGTGTACCCGAGTAAAGTCGTGTGTGGAATGGGCTTGCGGAAATCGTGTGAAAATTCGAAGCGCCCAGAGAAGGCCAAAACTTCGTGTGCTTAGAGGCTTGGGTTTTGGCCAAAAATGGGACATTTTGGAAAACTAGAATATTTCTATGAAAGTAACACGACTTATCTACTGCGAGCCTTGTTTCGATTAAGTAACGAGCCATACGAAGCGATGGGCACCGGTTCACGAGAAGGTTCTACTATTTTTGGTGTTTTTTGGATAAAATACCAAAAAATAGATTTTCACTTATTTTTTAAAAAATCAACTAAAAATCAAGCGAAGGTTAAAAGCGAGGCTCATGATTCTTCCGGTGTCATCGTGTACCCGGTAAAAGTCGTGTGTGGAATGGGCTTGCGAGAAATCGTGTGAAAATTCGAAGCAGCCTAGAGAAGGACAAAACCAGTGTGCTATAGGCTTGGGTTTTGGGGCAAAAATAGGACATTTTGGAAAACTAAATATTTCTGTGAAAGTAACACAATTTATCTCGATTGAGCCTTGTTTCAATTAAGTAGCTGAGCCCTCTAAAGCGGCGAGGCACCGTTCACGAGAAGGTTCTACTATTTTTTGGTGTTTTTGGATAAAATACCAAGAAAATTGATTTTTCACTTATTTTTTGAAAAAATCAATTTGAAATCAAGCGAAGGTTAAAAGCAGGGCTCGTGATTCTTCCAGTGTCATCGTGTACCCGAGTAAAGTCGTGTGTGGAATGGGCTTGCGAGAAATCGTGTGAAAATTCGAAGCGCCTGAGAGAAGGACAAAACCCGTGTGCTATAGGCTTGGGTTTTGGGGCAAAAATAGGACATTTTGGAAAACTAAATATTTACGTGAAAGTAACACGATTTATCTCTGTCGAGCCTTGTTTCGATTAAATAGTGAGCCCTCTAAAGCGGTGAGCACCGTTCACGAGAAGGTTCTACTATTTTTGGTGTTTTTGGATAAAATACCAAGAAAATTGATTTTCACTTATTTTTGAAAAAAATCAATTTGAAATCAAGCGAAGGTTAAAAGCGAGGCTCGTGATTCTTCCGGTGTCATCGTGTACCCGGTAAAGTCGTGTGTGGAATGGGCTTGCGGAAATCGTGTGAAAATTCGAGCAGCCCAGAGAAGGCCAAAACCGGTGTGCTATAGGCTTGGGTTTTGGGGCAAAAATAGGACATTTTGGAAAACTAAATATTTACGTGAAAGTAACACGATTTATCTACTGTCGAGCCACTGTTTCGATTAAATAGCGAGCCCTCTAAAGCGGCGGGCACCGTTCCACGAGAAGGTTCTACTATTTTTGGTGTTTTTGGATAAAATACCAAGAAAATTGATTTTCACTTATTTTTTGAAAAAATCAATTTGAAATCAAGCGAAGGTTAAAAGCGAGGCTCATGATTCTTCCGTGTCATCGTGTACCCGGTAAAGTCGTGTGTGGAATGGGCTTGCGGAAATCGTGTGAAAATTCGAAGCAGCCAGAGAAGGCCAAAACTTCGTGTGCTAGAGGCTTGGGTTTTGGCCAAAAATGGGACATTTTGGAAAACTAGAGTATTTCCATGAAAGTAACACGACTTATCTCTGCGAGACCTTGTTTCGATTAAGTAGCGAGCCATCTAAAGCGATGGGCACCGTTCACGGAAGGTTCTACTATTTTTGGTGTTTTTTGGATAAAATACCAAGAAAATTGATTTTTCACTTATTTTTTAAAAATCAATTAAAAATCAAGCGAAGGTTAAAAGCGAGCTCATGATTCTTCCGGTGTCATCGTGTACCCGGTAAAGTCGTGTGTGGAATGGGCTTGCGGGAAATCGTGTGAAAATTCGAAGCCATGAGAAGGCCAAAACCAGTGTGCTATTGGCTTGGGTTTTGGGCCAAAAATAGAACATTTTGGAAAACTGAAATATTTCTATGAAAGTAACACGATTTATCTCTGTCGAGCCACTGTTTCGATTAAATAGTGAGCCCTCTAAAGCGGTGAGCACCGTTCACAAAGGTTCTACTATTTTTGGTGTTTTTTGGATAAAATACCAAGAAAATTGATTTTTCACTTATTTTTTAAAAAATCAATTAAAAATCAAGCGAAAGGTTAAAAGCGAGGCTCATGATTCTTCCGGTGTCATCGTGTACCCGGTGAAAGTCGTGTGTGGAATGGGCTTGCGGAAATCGTGTGAAAATTCGGAAGCCGCATAGAGAAGGACAAAACCAGTGTGTTATAGGCTTGGGTTTTGGGGCAAAAATAGGAAATTTTGGAAAACTAGAGTATTTACGTGAAAGTAACACGATTTATCTCTGTCGAGCCACTGTTTCAATTAAATAGTGAGCCCTATAAAGCGGTGAGCACTTTGTTCACGAGAAGGTTCTACTATTTTTGGTGTTTTTGGATAAAATACCAAGAAAATTGATTTTTCACTTATTTTTGAAAAAATCAATTTGAAATCAAGCGAAGGTTAAAAGCGAGGCTCATGATTCTTCCAGTGTCATCGTGTACCCGGTAAAGTCGTGTGTGGAATGGGCTTGCGAAATCGTGTGAAAATTCGAAGCCGCCAAGAGAAGGCCAAAACCAGTGTGCTATAGGCTTGGGTTTTGGGGCAAAAATAGGACATTTTGGAAAACTAGAATATTTTGTGAAAGTAACACGATTTATCTACTGTCGAGCCACTGTTTCGATTAAATAGCGAGCCCTCTAAAGCGGTGGGCACCGTTCACGAGAATGTTCTACTATTTTTGGTGTTTTTGGATAAAATACCAAGAAAATTGATTTTTCACTTATTTTTTGAAAAAATCAATTTGAAATCAAGCGAAGGTTAAAAGCGAGGCTCATGATTCTTCCGGTGTCATCGTGTACCCGGTAAAGTCGTGTGTGGAATGGGCTTGCGGAAATCGTGTGAAAATTCGAAGCCGCCAGAGAAGGCCAAAACCAGTGTGCTTAGAGGCTTGGGTTTTGGCCAAAAATGGGACATTTTGGAAAACTAGAGTATTTCTATAAAGTAACACGACTTATCTACTGCGAGCCTTGTTTCGATTAAGTAGCGAGCCATGCGAAGCGATGGGCACCGTTCACAGAAGGTTCTACTATTTTTGGTGTTTTTTTTGGATAAAATACCAAGAAAATAGATTTTTCACTTATTTTTTTAAAAAAATCAACTAAAAATCAAACGAAGGTTAAAAGCAGGCTCGCGATTCTTCCCGTGTCATCGTGTACCCAGTAAAGTCGTGTGTGGAATGGGCTTGCAGGAAATCGTGTGAAAATTCAGAAGCCGCCCAAGAGAAGGACAAAACCCGTGTGCTATAGGCTTGGGTTTTGGGGCAAAAATGGGACATTTTTGGAAAACTAGAGTATTTCTGTGAAAGTAACACGATTTATCTACTGTCGAGCCACTGTTTCAATTAATATGAGCCCTCACGAAGCATTGGGGCACTGGTTCGCGAGAAGATTCTACTATTTTTTGAGATTTTTTCAAAAATACCAAGAAAATTGATTTTTCCTTATTTTTGAAAAAATAAAGTAAAAATCAAACTAAGGTTCAAAGCAGAGCTCGTGATTCTTCCAGTGTCATCGTGTACCCGATAAAGTCGTGTGTGGAATGGGCTTGCGGAAATCGTGTGAAAATTCGAAGCCGCCAGAGAAGGCCAAAACACGTGTGCTATTGGCTTGGGTTTGGGCCAAAAATGGAACATTTTGGAAAACTGAAATATTTCTATGAAAGTAACACGATTTATCTCTGTCGAGCCATGTTTCGATTAATAGTGAGCCCTCTAAAGCAGCGGGCACCGTTCACAAAAGGTTCTACTATTTTTTGGTGTTTTTTTGGATAAAATACCAAGAAAATTAATTTTTCACTTATTTTTTGAAAAAAATCAATTTGAAATCAAACGAAGGTTAAAAGCAGGCTCGCGATTCTTCCCGTGTCATCGTGTACCCGATAAAAGTCGTGTGTGGAATGGGCTTGTAGGAAATCGTGTGAAAATTCGAAGCGCATGAGAAGGCCAAAACCCGTGTGCTATAGGCTTGGGTTTTGGGCCAAAAATGGGACATTTTGGAAAACTAGAATATTTCTATGAAAGTAACACGATTTATCTCTGCCAGAGCCCTGTTTCGATTTGTAACGAGCCATCTGAAGCAGCGGGCACCGTTCACAGAAGGTTCTACTATTTTTTTGTGTTTTTTTTGGATAAAATACCAAGAAAATTGATTTTTCACATATTTTTGAAAAAAATCAATTAAAAATCAAACGAAGGTTAAAAGCGAGGCTCGTGATTCTTCCGGTGTCATCGTGTACCCGATGAAAGTCGTGTGTAGAATGGGCTTGCGGAAATCGTGTGAAAATTCGGGAGCCACCTAAGAGAGGCCAAAACCGGTGTGCTATAGGCTTGGGTTTTGGCCAAAAATAGGACATTTTGGGAAAACTAGAGTATTTACGTGAAAGTAACCCAATTTTTCTCTGCCGAGCCACTGTTTGGATTAAATAGCGAGCCCTCACGAAGCATTGGGGCACCGATTCGCGAGAAGATTCTACTATTTTTTGAGATTTTTTCAAAAATACCAAGAAAATTGATTTTTCCTTATTTTTTGAAAAAATAAAGTAAAAAATCAAACTAAGGTTCAAAGCAGGGCTCGTGATTCTTCCGGTGTCATCGTGTACCCGATAAAGTCGTGTGTGGAATGGGCTTGCGGAAATCGTGTGAAAATCCATAAGCGCCTAGAGAAGGCCAAAACCAGTGTGCTATAGGCTTGGGTTTTGGGCCAAAAATAGGACATTTTGGAAAACTAGAATATTTCTATAAAGTAACACGATTTATCTACTGCGAGCCATGTTTCGATTTATAGCGAGCCATACGAAGCGGTGAGGCACCGTTCACGAGAAGGTTCTACTATTTTTTGTGTTTTTGGATAAAATACCAAGAAAATTGATTTTTCACTTATTTTTGAAAAAATCAATTAAAAATCAAGCGAAGGTTAAAAGCGAGGCTCGTGATTCTTCCGGTGTCATCGTGTACCCGGTAAAGTGCGTGTGTAGAATGGGCTTGCGGGAAATCGTGTGAAAATTCGAGGAGCCACCTAAGAAAAGGCCAAAACCCGGTGTGCTATAGGCTTGGGTTTTGGCCAAAAATAGGACATTTTGGGAAAACTAGAGTATTTACGTGAAAGTAACCCAATTTTTCTCTGCCGAGCCACTGTTTGGATTAAATAGTGAGCCCTCACGAAGCATTGGGGCACCGATTCGCGAGAAGATTCTACTATTTTTGAGATTTTTGCAAAAATACCAAGAAAATTGATTTTCCCTTATTTTTTGAAAAAATAAAGTAAAAATCAAACTAAGGTTCAAAGCGAGGCTCGTGATTCTTCCGGTGTCATCGTGTACCCGATAAAGTCGTGTGTGGAATGGGCTTGCGGAAATCGTGTGAAAATTCGAAGCAGCCTAGAGAAGGACAAAACCAGTGTGCTTATAGGCTTGGGTTTTGGGGCAAAAATAGGACATTTTGGAAAACTAAATATTTACTGTGAAAGTAACACGATTTATCTACTGTCGAGCCACTGTTTCGATTAAATATGAGCCCTCTAAGCGGCGGGCACCGTTCACGAGAAGGTTCTACTATTTTTGGTGTTTTTGGATAAAATACCAAGAAAATTGATTTTTCACTTATTTTTGAAAAAATCAATTTGAAATCAAGCGAAGGTTAAAAGCGAGCTCATGATTCTTCCGGTGTCATCGTGTACCCGAGTAAAGTCGTGTGTGGAATGGGCTTGCGGGAAATCGTGTGAAAATTCGAAGCGCCTGAGAAGGCCAAAACCAGTGTGCTATTGGCTTGGGTTTTGGGCCAAAAATGGAACATTTTGGAAAACTAGAAATATTTCTATGAAAGTAACACGATTTATCTCTGTCGAGCCTATTTCGATTAAATAACGAGCCCTCTAAAGCGGTGAGCACCGTTCACAAAGGTTCTACTATTTTTTGGTGTTTTTGGATAAAATACCAAGAAAATTGTTTTCACTTATTTTTGAAAAAATCAATTTGAAATCAAGCGAAGGTTAAAAGCGAGGCTCATGATTCTTCCGGTGTCATCGTGTACCCGAGTAAAGTCGTGTGTGGAATGGGCTTGCGGAAATCGTGTGAAAATTCGAAGCGCCTGAGAAGGCCAAAACCAGTGTGCTATTGGCTTGGGTTTTGGGCTAAAAATGGAACATTTTGGAAAACTAGAATATTTCTATGAAAGTAACACGATTTATCTCTGTCGAGCCATGTTTCGATTAAATAGTGAGCCCTCTAAAGCGGTGAGCACCGTTCACGAGAAGATTCTACTATTTTTTGAGATTTTTGCAAAAATACCAAGAAAATTGATTTTTCCATATTTTTTGAAAAAATAAAGTAAAAATCAAACTAAGGTTCAAAGCAGGGCTCGTGATTCTTCCGGTGTCATCGTGTACCCGGTAAAGTCGTGTGTGGAATGGGCTTGCGGAAATCGTGTGAAAATTCGGAAGCCGCCAAGAGAAGGACAAAACCAGTGTGCTATAGGCTTGGGTTTTGGGGCAAAAATAGGACATTTTGGAAAACTATAGTATTTACAGTGAAAGTAACACGATTTATCTCTGTCGAGCCACTGTTTCGATTAAGTACTGAGCCCTCTAAAGCGGTGAGCACCGTTCACGAGAAGGTTCTACTATTTTTTGGTGTTTTTGGATAAAATACCAAGAAAATTGATTTTCACTTATTTTTGAAAAAATCAATTTGAAATCAAGCGAAAGGTTAAAAGCAGGCTCGCGATTCTTCCCGTGTCATCGTGTACCCAGTAAAGTCGTGTGTGGAATGGGCTTGCAGGAAATCGTGTGAAAATTCAGAAGCCGCCCAAGAGAAGGCCAAAACCCGTGTGCTATTGGCTTGGGTTTTGGGCCAAAAATGGAACATTTTTGGAAAACTAGAGTATTTCTATGAAAGTAACACGATTTATCTCTGTCAGAGCCCTGTTTCGATTCGTAACGAGCCCTCTAAAGCAGCGGGCACCGTTCACAAAAGGTTCTACTATTTTTTGGTGTTTTTTTGGATAAAATACCAAGAAAATTGATTTTTCACTTATTTTTTGAAAAAAATCAATTTGAAATCAAACGAAGGTTAAAAGCAGGCTCATGATTCTTCCGGTGTCATCGTGTACCCGATGAAAGTCGTGTGTGGAATGGGCTTGCGGAAATCGTGTGAAAATTCGGAAGCCGCACGAGAAGGCCAAAACCCGTGTGCTATTGGCTTGGGTTTTGGGCCAAAAATGGAACATTTTTGGAAAACTAGAGTATTTCTATGAAAGTAACACGATTTATCTCTGTCAGAGCCACTGTTTCGATTAAATAGCGAGCCCTCTAAAGCGGTGAGCACCGTTCACAAAAGGTTCTACTATTTTTTGGTGTTTTTTTGGATAAAATACCAAGAAAATTAATTTTTCACTTATTTTTTGAAAAAAATCAATTTGAAATCAAACGAAGGTTAAAAGCAGGCTCGCGATTCTTCCCGTGTCATCGTGTACCCGATGAAAGTCGTGTGTGGAATGGGCTTGCGGAAATCGTGTGAAAATTCGAAGCGCATACGAGAAGGCCAAAACCAGTGTGCTATTGGCTTGGGTTTTGGGCCAAAAATGGAACATTTTGGAAAACTAGAATATTTCTATGAAAGTAACACGATTTATCTCTGTCGAGCCACTATTTCGATTAAATAGTGAGCCCTCTAAAGCGGCGGGCACCGTTCACAAATGGTTCTACTATTTTTTGGTGTTTTTGGATAAAATACCAAGAAAATTAATTTTCACTTATTTTTGAAAAAATCAATTTGAAATCAAGCGAAGGTTAAAAGCGAGGCTCATGATTCTTCCGGTGTCATCGTGTACCCGATAAAGTCGTGTGTGGAATGGGCTTGCGGAAATCGTGTGAAAATTCGAAGCCGCCAAGAGAAGGCCAAAACCGGTGTGCTATAGGCTTGGGTTTTGGGCCAAAAATAGGACATTTTGGAAAACTAGAATATTTCTATGAAAGTAACACGATTTATCTCTGCGAGCCACTGTTTCGATTTATAGCGAGCCATCCGAAGCGGCGAGGCACCGTTCACGAGAAGGTTCTACTATTTTTTGTGTTTTTGGATAAAATACCAAGAAAATTGATTTTCACATATTTTTGAAAAAATCAATTAAAAATCAAGCGAAGGTTAAAAGCGAGGCTCGTGATTCTTCACGTGTCATCGTGTACCCGATGAAAGTCGTGTGTAGAATGGGCTTGCGGAAATCGTGTGAAAATTCGAGGAGCCACCTAAGAGAAGGCCAAAACCCGGTGTGCTATAGGCTTGGGTTTTGGCCAAAAATAGGACATTTGGGAAAACTAGAGTATTTACGTGAAAGTAACCCAATTTTTCTCTGCGAGCCACTGTTTGGATTAAATATGAGCCCTCACGAAGCATTGGGGCACCGATTCGCGAGAAGATTCTACTATTTTTCGAGATTTTTGCAAAAATACCAAGAAAATTGATTTTTCCTTATTTTTTGAAAAAATAAAGTAAAAAATCAAACTAAGGTTCAAAGCGAGGCTCGTGATTCTTCCGGTGTCATCGTGTACCCGATGAAAGTCGTGTGTGGAATGGGCTTGCGGAAATCGTGTGAAAATTCGAAGCCGCCAGAGAAGGACAAAACCAGTGTGCTATAGGCTTGGGTTTTGGGGCAAAAATAGGACATTTTGGAAAACTAAAGTATTTACGTGAAAGTAACACGATTTATCTCTGTCGAGCCTGTTTCGATTAAATAGCGAGCCCTCTAAAGCGGCGAGCACCGTTCCACGAGAAGGTTCTACTATTTTTGGTGTTTTTGGATAAAATACAAAGAAAATTGATTTTTCACTTATTTTTGAAAAAATCAATTTGAAATCAAGCGAAGGTTAAAAGCGAGGCTCATAATTCTTCCGGTGTCATCGTGTACCCAGTAAAGTCGTGTGTGGAATGGGCTTGCAGGAAATCGTGTGAAAATTCAGAAGCCGCCCAAGAGAAGGCCAAAACCCGTGTGCTATTGGCTTGGGTTTTGGGCCAAAAATGGAACATTTTTGGAAAACTAGAGTATTTCTATGAAAGTAACACGATTTATCTCTGTCAGAGCAGTGTTTCGATTCGTAACGAGCCCTCTAAAGCAGCGGGCACCGTTCACAAAAGGTTCTACTATTTTTGGTGTTTTTGGATAAAATACCAAGAAAATTGATTTTTCACTTATTTTTGAAAAAATCAATTTGAAATCAAGCGAAGGTTAAAAGCGAGGCTCATGATTCTTCCGTGTCATCGTGTACCCGATGAAAGTCGTGTGTGGAATGGGCTTGCGGAAATCGTGTGAAAATTCGAGCAGCCATGAGAAGGCCAAAACCCGTGTGCTATTGGCTTGGGTTTTGGGCCAAAAATGGAACATTTTTCGAAAACTAGAGTATTTCTATGAAAGTAACACGATTTATCTCTGTCAGAGCCCTGTTTCGATTCGTAACGAGCCCTCTAAAGCAGCGGGCACCGTTCACAAAAGGTTCTACTATTTTTGGTGTTTTTGGATAAAATACCAAGAAAATTAATTTTCACTTATTTTTGAAAAAAATCAATTTGAAATCAAGCGAAGGTTAAAAGCGAGGCTCATGATTCTTCCAGTGTCATCGTGTACCCGGTAAAGTCGTGTGTGGAATGGGCTTGCGGAAATCGTGTGAAAATTCGAGAAGCCATGAGAAGGCCAAAACCAGTGTGCTATAGGCTTGGGTTTTGGGCCAAAAATGGGACATTTTGGAAAACTAAAGTATTTCTATGAAAGTAACACGATTTATCTCTGCGAGCCACTGTTTCGATTTATAGCGAGCCATCGAAGCGGTGGGCACCGTTCCACGGAAGGTTCTACTATTTTTTGTGTTTTTGGATAAAATACCAAGAAAATTGATTTTTCACATATTTTTGAAAAAATCAATTAAAAATCAAGCGAAGGTTAAAAGCAGAGCTCGTGATTCTTCCGTGTCATCGTGTACCCGATGAAAGTCGTGTGTGGAATGGGCTTGCAGGAAATCGTGTGAAAATTCGAGGAGCCATGAGAAGGCCAAAACCAAGTGTGCTATAGGCTTGGGTTTTGGCCAAAAATAGGACATTTTGGGAAAACTAGAGTATTTCTATGAAAGTAACCCAATTTTTCTCTGCGAGCCACTGTTTGGATTAAATAGCTGAGCCCTCACGAAGCATTGGGGCACTGGATTCGCGAGAAGATTCTACTATTTTTTGAGATTTTTGCAAAAATACCAAGAAAATTGATTTTTCCATATTTTTGAAAAAATAAAGTAAAAATCAAACTAAGGTTCAAAGCAGGCTCGTGATTCTTCCGTGTCATCGTGTACCCGATAAAGTCGTGTGTGGAATGGGCTTGCGGAAATCGTGTGAAAATCCATAAGCCGCCAGAGAAGGCCAAAACCCGTGTGCTATAGGCTTGGGTTTGGGCCAAAAATAGGACATTTTGGAAAACTAGAATATTTCTATAAAGTAACACGATTTATCTACTGTCGAGCCACCTTCGATTAAATAGCGAGCCCTCTAAGCGGCGAGGCACCGTTCACGAGAAGGTTCTACTATTTTTGGTGTTTTTCGATAAAATACCAAGAAAATTGATTTTCACTTATTTTTTGAAAAATATCAATTTGAAATCAAATGAAGGTTAAAAGCGAGGCTCATGATTCTTCCGTGTCATCGTGTACCAGATAAAGTCGTGTGTGGAATGGGCTTGCGGAAATCGTGTGAAAATTCGAAGCCGCAAGAAGGCCAAAACCAGTGTGCTATAGGCTTGGGTTTTGGGCCAAAAATAGGACATTTTGGAAAACTAAATATTTCTATAAAGTAACACGATTTATCTACTGCGAGCCACTGTTTCGATTTATAGCGAGCCATACGAAGCGGCGGGCACCGATTCACGAGAAGGTTCTACTATTTTTTGTGTTTTTGGATAAAATACCAAGAAAATTGATTTTTCACTTATTTTTGAAAAAATCAATTAAAAATCAAGCGAAGGTTAAAAGCAGGGCTCGTGATTCTTCCGGTGTCATCGTGTACCCGAGTAAAGTCGGTGTGTAGAATGGGCTTGCGGAAATCGTGTGAAAATTCGAGGAGCCACCTAGAGAAGGCCAAAACCAGTGTGCTATAGGCTTGGGTTTTGGCCAAAAATAGAACATTTGGGAAAACTAGAGTATTTCTATGAAAGTAACCCAATTTTTCTCTGCCAGAGCCCTGTTTGGATTCGTAACGAGCCCTCTGAAGCATTGGGGCACCGTTCGCAGAAGATTCTACTATTTTTTTGAGATTTTTTGCAAAAAATACCAAGAAAATTGATTTTTCCATTATTTTTTGAAAAAAATAAAGTAAAAATCAAACTAAGGTTCAAAGCAGGCTCGTGATTCTTCCCGTGTCATCGTGTACCCAGTAAAGTCGTGTGTGGAATGGGCTTGCAGGAAATCGTGTGAAAATCCATAAGCCGCCCAAGAGAAGGCCAAAACCCGTGTGCTATAGGCTTGGGTTTTGGGCCAAAAATAGGACATTTTGGAAAACTAGAATATTTCTATGAAAGTAACACGATTTATCTCTGTCGAGCCACCTTCGATTAAATGTGAGCCCTCTAAAGCGGTGAGCACCGTTCACGAGAAGGTTCTACTATTTTTGGTGTTTTTGGATAAAATACCAAGAAAATTGATTTTTCACTTATTTTTGAAAAAAATCAATTTGAAATCAAGCGAAGGTTAAAAGCGGACTCGTGATTCTTCCGGTGTCATTGTGTACCCGATAAAGTCGTGTGTGGAATGGGCTTGCGGAAATCGTGTGAAAATTCGGAAGCCGCTAAGAGAAGGACAAAACCGGTGTGCTATAGGCTTGGGTTTTGGGGCAAAAATGGGACATTTTGGAAAACTAGAAAATTTACGTGAAAGTAACACGATTTATCTCTGTCGAGCCTGTTTCGATTCGAAGCAGAGCCCTCTAAGCGGCGGGCACCGTTCACGGAAGGTTCTACTATTTTTTGGTGTTTTTGGATAAAATACCAAGAAAATTGATTTTCACTTATTTTTGAAAAAATCAATTTGAAATCAAGCGAAGGTTAAAAGCGAGGCTCATGATTCTTCCGGTGTCATCGTGTACCCGGTAAAGTCGTGTGTGGAATGGGCTTGCGGGAAATCGTGTGAAAATTCGAAGCCGCCAGAGAAGGCCAAAACCCGTGTGCTATGGGCTTGGGTTTTGGGGCAAAAATGGATATTTTGGAAAACTAGAGTATTTCTATGAAAGTAACACGATTTATCTACTGTCGAGCCAGGTTTCGATTAAATAGCTGAGCCCTCTAAAGCGGCGAGCACCGTTCACGAGAAGGTTCTACTATTTTTGGTGTTTTTGGATAAAATACCAAGAAAATTGATTTTCACTTATTTTTTGAAAAAATCAATTTGAAATCAAACAAAGGTTAAAAGCAGAGCTCATGATTCTTCCAGTGTCATCGTGTACCCGGTAAAGTCGTGTGTGGAATGGGCTTCGCGGAAATCGTGTGAAAATTCGAAGCCGTGAGAGAGGCCAAAACCAGTGTGCTATTGGCTTGGGTTTTGGGCCAAAAATGGAACATTTTGGAAAACTAAATATTTCTATAAAGTAACACGATTTATCTCTGTCGAGCCACTGTTTCGATTAAATAGCGAGCCCTCTAAAGCGGTGGGCACCGTTCACAAAAGGTTCTACTATTTTTGGTGTTTTTGGATAAAATACCAAGAAAATTAATTTTCACTTATTTTTTGAAAAAATCAATTTGAAATCAAGCGAAGGTTAAAAGCGAGGCTCATGATTCTTCCGTGTCATCGTGTACCCGGTAAAGTCGTGTGTGGAATGGGCTTCGGGAAATCGTGTGAAAATTCATAAGCCGCTGAGAAGGCCAAAACCCGTGTGCTTATAGGCTTGGGTTTTGGGCCAAAAATAGGACATTTTGGAAAACTAGAATATTTCTATGAAAGTAACACGATTTATCTACTGCGAGCCCATTTCGATTTGTAACGAGCCATCTGAAGCAGCGGGCACCGTTCACAGAAGGTTCTACTATTTTTGTGTTTTTGGATAAAATACCAAGAAAATTGATTTTTCACTTATTTTTTGAAAAAAATCAATTAAAAATCAAACGAAGGTTAAAAGCAGGCTCGTGATTCTTCCCGTGTCATCGTGTACCCAGTAAAGTCGTGTGTAGAATGGGCTTGCAGGAAATCGTGTGAAAATTCGAGGAGCCACCAAGAGAAGGCCAAAACCCGGTGTGCTATAGGCTTGGGTTTTGGCCAAAAATAGGACATTTGGGAAAACTAGAGTATTTCTATGAAAGTAACCCAATTTTTCTCTGCGAGCCACTGTTTGGATTAAATAGCTGAGCCCTCACGAAGCATTGGGGCACCGATTCGTGAGAAGATTCTACTATTTTTTGAGATTTTTGCAAAAATACCAAGAAAATTGATTTTTCCTTATTTTTGAAAAAATAAAGTAAAAATCAAACTAAGGTTCAAAAGCAGGCTCGTGATTCTTCCAGTGTCATCGTGTACCCAGGTAAAGTCGTGTGTGGAATGGGCTTGCGAAATCGTGTGAAAATTCATAAGCCGCATGAGAAGGCCAAAACCAGTGTGCTTATAGGCTTGGGTTTTGGGCCAAAAATAGGACATTTTGGAAAACTAGAATATTTCTATGAAAGTAACACGATTTATCTCTGCCAGAGCCCTATTTGGATTCGTAACAAGCCATCTGAAGCAGTGGGCACCGTTCACAGAAGGTTCTACTATTTTTTGGTGTTTTTTTTGGATAAAATACCAAGAAAATTGATTTTTCACTTATTTTTTAAAAAAAATCAATTAAAAATCAAACGAAGGTTCAAAGCAGGCTCGTGATTCTTCCCGTGTCATCGTGTACCCAGTAAAGTCGTGTGTGGAATGGGCTTGCAAGAAATCGTGTGAAAATTCAGAAGCCGCCCAAGAGAAGGCCAAAACCCGTGTGCTATAGGCTTGGGTTTTGGGCCAAAAATGGGACATTTTTGGAAAACTAGAGTATTTCTACGAAAGTAACCCGATTTTTCTCTGCCATAGCCCTCTTTGGATTAAATAGCTGAGCCCTCACGAAGCAGGTGGAGCCTTTGTTCCAGGAAGATTCTACTATTTTTTTTGAGATTTTTTGCAAAAAATACCAAGAAAATTGATTTTTCACTTATTTTTTGAAAAAAATCAAGCAAAAACCAAACGAAGGTTCAAAACCGACCGGCGCTTCTTCCCGTGTCATCGTGTACTTAGTACAGAAGTGTGTGGAACAGCCTTGCAAGAAATCGTGTGAAAATTCGGAAGCCATCAAGAGAAGGCCAAAACCAGGTGTGCTATGAAGCTTGTGTTTTGGGTCAAAAATGAGAAATTTTTGGGAAAACTCGAGTATTTCTAAGAAAGTAACCAATTTTCTCTGCCGAGCCCTATTTGGATTTTTAACGAGCACGTCGCAAGCGGTTGGCACCAGTCCCGGAAGGTTCTACTATTTTTGGTGATTTTTTTATAAAATACCAAGAAAATTGATTTTTCACTTTTTGAAAAAAATAAAGTAAAAATCAAGCGAAGGTTCAAAAGCAGACCAGCGCTTCTTCCGTGTCATCGTTTACTCGGTCTGAAGTGTGTGGAATGGCCTAGCAAGAAATCATGTGAAAATTCGGAGCCGCCCAGAGAAGGCCAAAACCATTGTCTCTATAACCTTGGGTTTTGTTCCAAAAATGGGACATTTTGGGAAAACTTCGATATTTCTAAGAAATTAACCTGATTTTCTCTGCGAGCCCTTTTTGGATTAAGTAGCGAGCCAGTATAAGCGATGGGGCATCGTTACGAGATGGTTATGCTATTTTTGGTGATTTTTGAAAAAATACTAAGAAAATTGATTTTTCACTTATTTTTGAAAAAATCAAGTAAAAATCAAGCGAAGGTTCAAAAGCAGGCCGGGCTTCTTCTCGTGTGATCGTGTACTCGGTCTGAGGCGTGTGTGGGATGGCCTTGCAAGAAATCGTGTGAAAATTCAGAAGGCGCCCAAGAGAAGGCCAAAACCCGTGTGCTGTAGCCTTGGGCTTTGGGCCAAAAATGGGACATTTTTGGGAAACCTCGAGTATTTCTAAGAAATTAACCCGGTTTTTTTCTCCTAGAGCCCTGTTTGGATTCGTAACGAGAGCTCTGAAGCAGTGGGCACCGTTCCCAGAAGGTTCTACTATTTTTTTTGAGACTTTTTGGAAAAAATACCAAGAAAATTGATTTTTCACTTATTTTTAGAAATAAATCAAGTAAAAATCAAACGAAGGTTCAAAACCGACCCGGGCTTCTTCTTGTGTCGTCGTGTACTCAGTCATGAGGCGTTTGTGGAATAGCCTTGCAAGAAATCGTGTGAAACTACGAGCCGCCAAGAAGGCCAAAACCCATGTCTTTGTAGCCTTGGGTTTTGGGCCAAAATCAGGACATTCACGGAAACCTCGAGTATTTCTAAGAAATTAACCGGTTTTCTCTTCGGAGACTTGTTTGGATTTATAGCGAGCAGATGCAGAGCGGTGGCCACCGTTCCAGAAGGTTCTACAATTTTTGGTGTTTTGTTTGGATAAAATACCAAGAGAATTGATTTTCAATTACTTTTGAAAAAAATCAAGTAAAAATCAAGCGAAGGTTCAAAGCAGACCAGTACTTTTTCCAGTGTCATCGTGTACTCGGTATAGGCGTGTGTGGAGCGGCCTTGCAAGAAATCGTGTGAAAATTCGGAAGCCACCCGAGAGAAGGTAAAAACCCGTGTGCTCTAACCTTGGGTTTTGGGCCAAAAATGGAACATTTTTGGGAAAACTCAAGTATTTCTAAGAAATTAACCCATTTTTCTCTACGAGCCATGTTTGGATTCATAGCAGGCCGATACGAATCGTGGGGCACCGATTCAGAGTGGTTCTTCTATTTTTAGTGATTTTTGAAAAAAATTCCAAGAAAATTGAATTTTCCCTTATTTTTGAAAAAAATCAAGTAAAAATCAAGCGAAGGTTCAAAGCAGAGCTCGGACTTGTTCTCATGTCATTGTGTACTCGATGCAGGGCGTGTGTGGAATGGCCTTGCAAGAAATCGTGTGAAAATTCGGAAGCCGCCCAAGAGAAGGCCAAAACCCGTGTGCTGTAGCCTTTGGTTTTGGGCCAAAAATGGGACATTTTTGGGAAAACTCGAGTATTTCTAAGAACATAACCAGATTTTCTCGCGAGCCACTGTTTGGATTAAGTAACGAGCCGTATAAAGCAGTGGGGCATTGTTCTGAGTTGGTTATACTACTTTTTGGTGATTTTTTGAAAAAAATACCAAGAAAATTGATTTTTCACTTATTTTTTGAAAAAAATCAAGTAAGAATCAAATGAAGGTTCAAAACCGACTCGGGCTTCTTCTCGTGTGATTTTGTACTCAGTATAGACGTGTGTGGAATGGCCTTGTAAGAAATCGTGTGAAAATTCGGAAGCCACCCAAGAGAAGGCAACAACCCGTGTGCTCTAACCTTGGGTTTTGGGCCAAAAATGAGACATTTTTGGGAAAACTCAAGTATTTCTAAGAAATTAACCCAGTTTTTCTCTACCAGAGCCCTGTTTGGATTCATAACGAGCCGTCTGAATCTGTGGGGCACCGTTCCGAGGTGGTTCTGCTATTTTTTAGTGATTTTTGAAAAAATACCAAGAAAATTGAATTTTCCCTTATTTTTTGAAAAAAATCAAGTAAAAATCAAACAAAGGTTCAAAACCGACTCGGGCTTCTTCTAGTGTCATTGTGTACTCAGTAAAGACGTGTTTGGAATGGCCTTGCAAGAAGTCGTGTGAAAATTCAGAATTCGCCCAAGAGAAGGCCAAAACCCGTGTGCTGTAGCCTTGGGTTTTGGGCCAAAAATGAGACATTTTTTGGAAACCTCGAGTATTTCTAAGAAATTAACTTAGGTTTTCTCTGCGAGAGACTTGTTTGGATTTATAGCGAGCCAGTGCAGGCGGTGGCCACCTTTCCCAGAAGGTTCTACAATTTTTTGGTGTTTTGTTTGGATAAAATACCAAGAGAATTGATTTTTCAATTATTTTTGGAAAAAAAATCAAGTAAAAATCAAACGAAGGTTCAAAGCAGACCGCACTTTTTCCCGTGTCATCGTGTACTCAGTATAGACGTGTGTGGAACAGCCTTGCAAGAAATCGTGTGAAAATTCGGAACCCACCCAAGAGAAGGCAAAAACGGTTTTGGGCCAAAAATGGGACACTTTTAGGAAAACTCAAGTATTTCTAAGAAATTAACCCAGTTTTTCTCTACTAGAGCCCTGTTTGGATTCATAACGAGCCATCTGAATCTGTGGGGCACTGATTCAGAGGTGGTTACTGCTATTTTTAGTGATTTTGGGCCAAAAATGGGAAATTTTGGGAAAACTCGAGTACTTCTACAGTAACCCGGTTTTCTGCCTAAGCGCTATTTTGATTTATAGTGAGCCGTCTGAAGCGGTGGGCACCGTTCCGGAAGGTTCTACTAATTTTTGGTGATTTGTTTTTGATAAAATACTAAGAAAATTGATTTTTCACTTATTTTTGGAAAAAAAATCAAGTAAAAATTAAACGAATGTTCAAAACCGACCCGCGCTTCCTCCGGTGTCATCGTGTACTTTCGAGTATAGGCGAGTGTCGAGCGGCCTTACAAGAAATCGTGTGAAAATTCGAAAGCCGCCAAGAGAATGCCAAAACCAGTGTGCTATAACCTTGGGTTTTGGGTTGAAAATGGGACAATTTTGGGAAAACTCGAGTATTTCTAAGAAATAAACCAGGTTTTCTCGGCGAGCCACTGTCTGGATTAAGTAGCGAGCCGTCACGAAGTGGTGGGGCACCGATTCAGGAGTGGTTTTGCTATTTTTTGGTGATTTTCTGAAAAAAATACCAAGAAAATTGATTTTTCACTTATTTTTTGAAAAATCAAGTAAAAATCAAACGAAGGTTCAAAAACGACCCGTGCTTCTTGCTGTGTCATCGTGTACTCGATACTGAGACATGTGTGGAATGGCTTTGGAAGAAATTGTGTGATGTAGCCTTGGGTTTTGGGCCAAAAATGGGACATTTTTGGGAAAACTCGAGTATTTCTAAGAAATTAACCCAGTTTTTCACTGCCAGAGCCCTGTTTGGATTCAGTAACGAGTCAGATGCGAGGCGGTGGATCAACTGTTCAGAGATGGTTACTGCTATATTTTGGTGATTTGTTGAAAAAATACCAAGAAAATTGATTTTTCACTTATTTTTGTAAAAATCATGTAAAAAATCAAATGAAGGTTCAAAAGCGGACCCGGGCTTCTTCCGTGTCATCGTGTACTTTCGATGCGGACGTGTGTGGAGCGGCCTTGGAAGAAATCGTGTGAAAATTCGGAGCCGCCAGAGAAGGCCAAAACCCATGTCTCAGTAGCCTTGGGTTTTGGGCCAAAATAGGACATTTTGGGAAAACTCGAGTATTTCTAAGAAATTAACTTGGGTTTTCACTGCGAGCCCTATTTGAATTTGTAATGAGCAGATGCGAGTAGTGGGCACTCGTTCCGGAAGGTTCTACTATTTTTTGGTGATTTGTTTTGATAAAATACTAAGAAAATTGATTTTTCACATATTTTTGAAAAAAAATCAAGTAAAAAATCAAGCGAAGGTTCAAAGCAGGCCAGCGCTTCCTCCGGTGTCATCGTGTACTCGGTCTGGGGCGTGTGTGGAAAGGCCTTGCAAGAAATCGTGTGAAAATTCGGAAGCCGCCCAAGAGAATGCCAAAACCCGTGTGCTATAACCTTGGATTTTAGGCTGAAAATGGGACATTTTTGGGAAAACTCGAGTATTTCTAAGAAATAAACCGGTTTTCTCTGCCAGAGCCTATTTGGATTAAGTAGCGAGCAGTCACGAAGTAGTGGGGCACCGATTCAGAGGTGGTTCTTCTATTTTTAGTGATTTTACGAAAAAAATACCAAAGAAATTGATTTTTCACTTACTTTTTGAAAAAATCAAGCAAAAATCAAGCGAAGGTTCAAAAGCAGGCCAGTGCTTCTTCTTTGTGTCATCTTGTACTCGATCTGGGGCGTGTGTGAAACGGCCTTGGAAGAAATCGTGTGAAAATTCGAAAGTCGCCCAAGAGAAGGCCAAAACCCGTGTGCTGTAGCCTTGGGTTTTGGGCCAAAAATGTCCCAAAACTCGAGTATTTCTAAGAAATTAACCCAGTTTTCTCTGCCGGAGCCTATTCGGATTCATAGCGAGTCGTCGAAGTAGTGGGGCACCGTTCCGAGATGGTTCGGCTATTTTTTGGTGATTATCTGAAAAAAAACTAAGAAAATTGATTTTTCACTTATTTTTTGAAAAAATGAAGTAAAAATCAAACGAAGTTTCAAAACCGACCCGCGCTTCTTCGCATGTCATCGTGTACTCAGTACAGACGTGTGTGGAACAGCCTTGGAAGAAATCGTGTGAAAATTCGGAAGCCGCCCAAGAGAAGGCCAAAACCCGTGTGCTATAGCCTTGGGTTTTGGGCCAAAAATGGGACATTTTTGGGAAAACTCGAGTATTTCTAAGAAATTAACTTGGATTTTTCTCTGCGAGCCACTGTTTGGATTAAGTAGCAGCGCTACGAAGGAGTGGGGCACCGTTCCTAGAAGATTCTACTATTTTTTTATATTTTTTGAAGAAAATACCAAGAAAATTGATTTTTCACTTATTTTTGAAAAAATCAAGTAAAAATCAAGCGAAGGTTCAAAGCAGGCCAGCGCTTCTTCTCGTGTCATCGTGTACTCGGTCTGAGGCGTGTGTGGAACGGCCTTGCAAGAAATCGTGTGAAAATTCGGAAGCCGCACAAGAGAAGGCCAAAACCCGTGTGCTATAGGCTTGGGTTTTGGGCCAAAAATGGGACATTTTGGGAACACTAGAGTATTTCTATGAAAGTAACCAGTTTTCTCTGCGGAACCCTATTTGGATTTATAGCGAGCCGTCTGCAAGCGGTGGGGCACCGTTACGAGATGGTTCCACTATTTTTTGGTGATTTTTTGAAAAAAATACCAAGAAAATTGATTTTTCACTTTTTTTTGAAAAAACTCAAGTAAAAATCAAACGAAGGATCAAAACCGACCCGCGCTTCTTCTCGTGTCATCGTGTACTTTCGGTCTGAGGCGTGTGTGGAGCGGCCTTGCAAGAAATCGTGTGAAAGTTCGGAAGGCGCCAGAGAAGGCCAAAACACGTGTGCTCTGAAGCTTCGGTTTTGGTAGAAAATCGGACATTTAGGAACATCTGGAGTATTTCTATGAGATGTAACCAGTTTTCTCTGCGGAACCCTATTTGGATTTATAGCGAGCCGTCGAAGCGGTGGGGCACCGATTACGAGATGGTTCCACTATTTTTGGTGATTGTTTGAAAAAATACCAAGAAAATTGATTTTTCACTTATTTTTGAAAAAATCAAGTAAAAATCAAGCGAAGGTTCAAAAGCAGACTCACGCTTCTTCACGTGTCATAGTGTACTTTCGGTCTGGACATTTGTGGAATGGACTTGTAGAAATCGTGTGAAAATTTGGAAGCCATAGAGATGGCCAAAACCGGGTCTCTATAGCCTTGGGTTTTGGGCAACAATAGGACATTTTGGGAAAACTCGAGTATTGATAAGAAATTAACTTGGGTTTTCTCTGCCGGAGCCTGTTTGGATTCATAGCGAGCCGTCCGAGTAGTGGGGCACCGATTCAGAGGTGGTTCGGCTATTTTTGGTGATTATCCGAAAAAAATACCAAGAAAATTGATTTTCACTTATTTTTGTAAAAATCAAGTAAAAATCAAGCGAAGGTTCAAAAGCAGACCAGCGCTTCTTGGCGTGTCATCGTGTACTCGATCTGAGGCGTGTGTCAGCAGCCTTGCAAGAAATCGTGTGAAAATTCGGAAGACGCCCAAGAGAAGGCCAAGGCCCGTGTGCTCCAGGCTTGGGTTTTGGGCCAAAAATGGGACATTTTGGGAACACTAGAGTATTTCTATGAAAGTAAGTCAGTTTTTCTCTGCCGGAACCCTATTTGGATTTGTAACGAGCCGTCTGAAGCAGTGGGGCACCGTTCTGAGATGGTTCCACTATTTTTTGGTGATTGTTTGAAAAAAATAACAACAAAATTGATTTTTCACTTATTTTTTGAAAAAAAATCAAGTAAAAATCAAACGAAGGTTCAAAACCGATCCGCGCTTCTTCCTGTGTCATCGTGTACTCATTACAGACATTTGTGGAATGGCCTTGTAAGAAATCGTGTGAAAATTCGGAAGCCGCCCAAGAGAAGGCCAAAACCCTTGTGTTGTAGCCTTGGGTTTTGGGCAAAAAATAGGACATTTTTGGGAAAACTCGAGTATTGATAAGAAATTAACCCGGTTTTTTCTCTGCCAGAGCCCTGTTTGGATTCATAACTAGCCGTCTGAAGTAGTGGGGCACCGTTCCGAGGTGGTTCGGCTATTTTTTGGTGATTATCTGAATAAAATACCAATAAAATTGATGTTTTACTTATTTTTTGAAAAAAATAAAGTAAAAATCAAACGAAGGTTCAAACCTGACACACGCTTCTTCGCGTGTCATCGTGTACTCAGTGCAGACGTGTGTGGAATGACTTTGGAAGAATTCATGTGAAAATTTGGAAGCCGCCCAAGAGAAGGCCAAAAAACCATGTGCTGTAGCCTTGGGTTTTGGGCAACAAGTGGGAGATTTTTGGGAAAACTCGATTATTTCTAAGAAATTAACACGGTTTTTCTCTGCCAGAGTCCTATTTGGATTTGTAACGAGCCGTCTGAAGCAGTGGGCACCGTTCCCAGAAGGTTCTACTATATTTTGGTGATTTGTTTTTGATAAAATACCAAGAAAATTGATTTTTCACTTATTTTTTGGAAAAAATTCAAGTAAAAAAGAAACGAATGTTCAAAACCGACCCGCGCTTCTTCCCGTGTCATCGTGTACTCGATCTGAGGCGTGTGTGGAACGGCCTTGCAAGAAATCATGTGAAAATTCGGAAGCCGCCCAAGAGAAGGCCAAAACCCTTGTATTGTAGCCTTGGGTTTTGTGCCAAAAATGGGACATTTTTGGGAAAACTTGAGTATTTCTAAGAAATTAACCTGATTTTTCTCTACTAGAGCCCTATTTGGATTCAGTAGCAGCGCTCTAAAGCGAGTGTGGCACCGTTCCCAAAAGATTGTACTATTTTTTTATATTTTTGGAAAAAATACCAAGAAAATTGATTTTTCACTTATTTTTGAAAAAATCAAGTAAAAATCAAGCGAAGGTTAAAAGCAGGCCAGCGATTCTTCCGTGTCATCGTGTACTCGAGTGCAGAGCGTGTGTGGAAGGGCCTTGCAAGAAATCGTGTGAAAATTCGGAAGCCGCCCAAGAGAAGGCCAAAACCCTTGTGTTGTAGACATGGGTTTTGTGCCAAAAATGGGACATTTTTGGGAAAAATCGAGTATTTCTAAGAAATTAACCCAATTTTTCTGCGCGAGCCCTGTTTGGATTAAGTAGCAGGCGCTCACGAAGGAGTGGGGCACCGTTCCTAGAAGATTCTACTATTTTTTTATATTTTTTGAAGAAAATACCAAGAAAATTGATTTTTCACTTATTTTTTGAAAAAAATCAAGTAAAAATCAAACGAAGGTTCAAAACCGACCCGCGCTTCTTCTCGTGTCATCGTGTACTCGAGTCTGAGGCGTGTGTGGAGCGGCCTTGCAAGAAATCGTGTGAAAATTCGGAGCCGCCAAGAGAAGGCCAAAACCCGTGTGCTTATAGGCTTGGGTTTGGGCCAAAAATAGGACATTTGGGAACACTAGAGTATTTCTATGAAAGTAACCAGTTTTCTCTGCCTGACACCCTATTTGGATTTATAGCGAGCAGTCACGAAGCAATGGGGCACCGATTACGAGATGGTTCCACTTTTTTGGTGATTTTTGAAAAAATACCAAGAAAATTGATTTTCACTTTTTTGAAAAAATTCAAGTAAAAATCAAGCGAAGGTTCAAAAGCAGACCAGCGCTTCTTCTCGTGTCATCGTGTACTCGGTCTGAGGCGTGTGTGGAGCGGCCTTGCAAGAAATCGTGTGAAAGTTCGTAAGCAGCCAAGAGAAGGCCAAAACCAGTGTGCTCAGGGCTTGGTTTTGGTAGAAAATCGGACATTTGGGAACATCTGGAGTATTTCTATCAAAGTAACCCGGTTTTCTCTGCGGAACCCTATTTGGATTTATAACGAGCCGTCACGAGCGGTGGGGCACCGTTCTGAGATGGTTCCACTATTTTTTGGTGATTGTTTGAAAAAAATACCAAGAAAATTGATTTTTCACTTATTTTTTGAAAAAAATCAAGTAAAAATCAAACGAAGGTTCAAAACCGACTCGCGCTTCTTCCTGTGTCATAGTGTATTCAGTACAGACATTTGTGGAATGGCCTTGTAAGAAATCGTGTGAAAATTTGGAAGCCGCCCAAGAGATGGCCAAAACCCGGGTGCTATAGCCTTGGGTTTTGGGCAACAATAGGACATTTTGGGAAAACTTCGAGTATTGATAAGAAATTAACCTGGTTTTCTCTGCGGAGCCCTGTTTGGATTCATAGCGAGCCGTCCGAAGTAGTGGGGCACCGGTTCAGAGGTGGTTCGGCTACTTTTTGGTGATTATCTGAAAAAAATACCATGAAAATTGATTTTTCACTTATTTTTTGAAAAAATCAAGTAAAAATCAAACGAAGGTTCAAAACTGACCCGCGCTTCTTCGCGTGTCATCGTGTACTCGATCTGAGGCGATGTGCAGAGCGGCCTTGCAAGAAATCGTGTGAAAATTCGGAAGGCGCCAAGAGAAGGCCAAGGCAGGTGTGCTCAGAGCTTGGGTTTTGGGCCAAAATGGGATATTTTAGGAACACTAGAGTATTTCTATAAAAGTAACCCGGTTTTCTCTGCGGAACCCTATTTGGATTTGTAGCGAGCCGTCTGAAGCAGTGGGGCACCGTTCTGAGATGGTTCCACTATTTTTTGGTGATTGTTTGAAAAAAATACCAACAAAATTGATTTTTCACTTATTTTTTGAAAAAAAATCAAGTAAAAATCAAACGAAGGTTCAAAACCGATCCGCGCTTCTTCCTGTGTCATTGTGTACTCGGTCTGAGACATTTGTGGAATGGCCTTGTAAGAAATCGTGTGAAAATTCGGAAGCCGCCCAAGAGAAGGCCAAAACCCTTGTGTTGTAGCCTTGGGTTTTGTGCCAAAAATGGCACATTTTTGGGAAAACTTGAGTATTTCTAAGAAATTAACCTGATTTTTCTCTACTAGAGCCCTATTTGGATTAAGTAGCAGCGCTCTAAAGCGAGTGTGGCACCGTTCCGGAAGATTGTACTATTTTTTTTATATTTTTGGAAAAAATACCAAGAAAATTGATTTTTCACTTATTTTTGAAAAAATCAAGTAAAAATCAAGCGAAGGTTAAAAGCAGACCAGCGATTCTTCCAGTGTCATCGTGTACTCGGTCTGAGGCGTGTGTGGAAGGGCCTTGCAAGAAATCGTGTGAAAATTCAGAAGCCGCCCTAGAGAAGGCCAAAACCCGTGTGCTATAGGCTTGGGTTATGGGCCAAAAATGGGATATTTTGGGAACACTAGAGTATTTCTATGAAAGTAACCCAGTTTTTCTCTGCCAGAACCCTATTTGGATTTGTAACGAGCCGTCTGAGGCAGTGGGCACCGTTCTGTGATGGTTCCACTATTTTTTGGTGATTGTTTGAAAAAAATACCAAGAAAATTGATTTTTCACTTATTTTTTGAAAAAAATCAAGTAAAAATCAAACGAAGGTTCAAAACCGACTCGCGCTTCTTCCTGTGTCATAGTGTACTCGGTCTGAGACATTTGTGGAATAGCCTTGTAGAAATCGTGTGAAAATTTGGAAGCCATAGAGATGGCCAAAACCGGGTCTTATAGCCTTGGGTTTTGGGCAAACATAGGACATTTTGGGAAAACTCGAGTATTGATAAGAAATTAACTTGGTTTTCTCTGCCGGATCCTGTTTGGATTCATAGCTGAGCAGTCCGAGTAGTGGGGCACCGTTCAGAGGTGGTTTGGATATTTTTGGTGATTATCTCGAACAAAATACCAAGAAAATTGATTTTTCACTTATTTTTGAAAAAATCAAGTAAAAATCAAGCGAAGGTTCAAAAGCAGACCAGCGCTTCTTGGCGTGTCATCGTGTACTCGGTCTGAGACATGTGTGGAGCGGCCTTGCAAGAAATCGTGTGAAAATTCGGTGAGCGCCTAAGAGAAGGCCAAAGCAGTGTGCTCAGGGCTTGGGTTTTGGGCCAAAAATGGGACATTTGGGAACACTAGAGTATTTCTATGAAAGTAACCAGTTTTCTCTCAGGAACCCTATTTGGATTTATAGCGAGCCGTGCGAAGCGGTGGGGCACCGTTCTGAGATGGTTCCACTATTTTTTGGTGATTGTTTGAAAAAAATACCAAGAAAATTGATTTTTCACTTATTTTTGAAAAAAATCAAGTAAAAATCAAACGAAGGTTCAAAACCGATCCGCGCTTCTTCACGTGTCATCGTGTACTCGGTCTGAGACATTTGTAGAATGGCCTTGTAAGAAATCGTGTGAAAATTCGGAAGCCGCCCAAGAGAAGGCCAAAACCCTTGTGTTGTAGCCTTGGGTTTTGGGCAAAAAATAGGACATTTTTGGGAAAACTCGAGTATTGATAAGAAATTAACCCGGTTTTTCTCTGCCAGAGCCCTGTTTGGATTCATTACGAGCCGTCTGAAGTAGTGGGGCACCGTTCCGAGGTGGTTCGGCTATTTTTTGGTGATTATCTGAATAAAATACCAAGAAAATTGATTTTTCACTTATTTTTTGAAAAAAATCAAGTAAAAATCAAACGAAGGTTCAAACCTGACACACGCTTCTTCGCGTGTCATCGTGTACTCAGTGCAGACGTGTGTGGAATGACTTTGGAAGAAATCATGTGAAAATTTGGAAGCCACCCAAGAGAAGGCCAAAAAACCGTGTGCTGTAGCCTTGGGTTTTGGGCAACAAATGGGAGATTTTTGGGAAAACTCGATTATTTCTAAGAAATTAACACGGTTTCTCTCTGCCAGAGCCCTATTTGGATTTATAACGAGCCAGTGCAGGCGGTGGGCACCAGTTCCCGGAAGGTTCTACTATTTTTGGTGATTTGTTTTGATAAAATACCAAGAAAATTGATTTTTCACTTATTTTTGGAAAAAATCAAGTAAAAAAAGCGAAGGTTCAAAGCAGACCAGCGCTTCTTCCGGTGTCATCGTGTACTTTCGGTCTGAGGCGATGTGTGGAGCAGCCTTGCAAGAAATCGTGTGAAAATTCGGAGCGCCCAGAGAAGGCCAAAACCACTTGTATTGTAGCCTTGGTTTTGTGCCAAAAATGGGACATTTTGGGAAAACTTGAGTATTTCTAACAAATTAACCTGATTTTTCTCTACTAGAGCCCTATTTGGATTAAGTAGCAGCGCTCTAAAGCGAGTGTGGCACCGTTCCCGGAAGATTATACTATTTTTTTTATATATTTTTGGAAAAAATACCAAGAAAATTGATTTTTCACTTATTTTTGAAAAAATCAAGTAAAAATCAAGCGAAGGTTAAAAGCAGACCAGCGATTCTTCCGGTGTCATCGTGTACTCGGTCTGAGGCGTGTGTGGAAGGGCCTTGCAAGAAATCATGTGAAAATTCGGAGCCGCCTAATAGAAGGCCAAAACCAGTGTCTTTGTAGCCTTGGGTTTTGGGCCGAAAGGGACATTTTGGGAAAACTCGAGTATTTCTAAGAAATTAACTTCGGTTTTCTCTGCGAGACCCTATTTGGATTTGTAGCAGGCAGTCCGAAGTAGTGGGCACTAGTTCCGGAAGGTTCTACTATTTTTTGGTGATTTGTTTTTGATAAAATACCAAGAAAATTGATTTTTCACTTATTTTTGGAAAAAATCAAGTAAAAATGAAACGAAGGTTCAAAAGCAGACCAGCGCTTCTTCCGTGTCATCGTGTACTTTCGGTCTGAGGCGATGTGTGGAGCGGCCTTGCAAGAAATCGTGTGAAAATTCGGAGCCGCCAGAGAAGGCCAAAACCACTTGTGTTGTAGCCTTGGGTTTTGTGCCAAAAATGGGACATTTTGGGAAAACTTAAGTATTTCAAGAAATTAACCTGATTTTTCTCTACTAGAGCCCTATTTGGATTAAGTAGCAGCGCTCTAAAGCGATGTGGCACCGTTCCCGAGAAGATTATACTATTTTTTTATATATTTTTGGAAAAAATACCAAGAAAATTGATTTTTCACTTATTTTTTGAAAAAAATCAAGTAAAAAGTCAAGCGAAGGTTAAAAGCAGACCAGTGATTCTTCCAGTGTCATCGTGTACTCGGTCTGGGACGTGTGTGGAAGGGCCTTGCAAGAAATCACTGTGAAAATTCGGAGCCGCTCAATAGAAGGGCAAAACCCAGGTGTCTTTGTAGCCTTGGGTTTTGGGCGAAAGGGACATTTTGGGAAAACTCGAGTATTTCTAAGAAATTAACCGGTTTTCTCTGCCGAGCCCTATTTGGATTTATAGCGAGCAGATGCGAAATCTTGGGCACCTGGTTCCGGAAGGTTCTACTATTTTTGGTGATTTGTTTTGATAAAATACCAAGAAAATTGATTTTTCACTTATTTTTGGAAAAAATCAAGTAAAAATGAAACGAAGGTTCAAAGCAGACCAGCGCTTCTTCCGGTGTCATCGTGTACTTTCGGTCTGAGGCGTGTGTGGAGCGGCCTTGCAAGAAATCGTGTGAAAATTCGGAGCCGCCAAGAGAAGGCCAAAACCCTTGTATTGTAGCCTTGGGTTTTGTGACAAAAATGGGACATTTTGGGAATATGACTATTTCTAAGAAATTAACCTGATTTTTCTCTACTAGAGCCCTATTTGGATTAAGTAGCAGGCGCTCTAAAGCGGTGTGGCACCGTTCCCAGGAAGATTCTACTATTTTTTTTATATTTTTGGAAAAAATACCAAGAAAATTGATTTTTCACTTATTTTTTGAAAAAATCAAGTAAAAATCAAGCGAAGGTTAAAAGCAGGCCAGCGATTCTTCCGGTGTCATCGTGTACTCGATGCTGAGGCGTGTGTGGAAGGGCCTTGCAAAAAATCATGTGAAAATTCAGAAGCCGCCCAAGAGAAGGCCAAAACCCGTGTGCTATAGGCTTGGGTTTTGGGCCAAAAATGGGATATTTTGGGAACACTAGAGTATTTCTATGAAAGTAACCCGGTTTTCTCTGCGGAACCCTATTTGGATTTATAGCGAGCCGATGCGAAGCGGTGGGCACCGTTACGAGATGGTTCCACTATTTTTTGAAAAAATACTAAGAAAATTGATTTTTCACTTATTTTTGAAAACAATCAAGTAAAAATCAAATGAAGGTTCAAACCAACCAGCGGTTCTTCCGGTGTCATCGTGTACTTTCGATCTGAGGCGATGTGTGCATGACCTTGAAAGAAATCGTGTGAAAATTCGGAGCCGCCAAGAGAAGGCCAAAACCAGTGTGCTCTAATATTTCTATGAAAGTAACACGGTTTTCTCTGCCGGAACCCTATTTGGATTTATAGCGAGCCATATGAAGCGGTGGGCACCGTTCCGGAAGGTTCTACTATTTTTGGTGATTTGTTTTTGATAAAATACCAAGAAAATTGATTTTCACTTATTTTTGAAAAAATCAAGCAAAAATCACGAATGTTCAAAAGCTGACCAGCGCTTCTTCCGGTGTCATCGTGTACTCGGTCTGGGGCGATGTGTGGAATGGCCTTTCAAGAAAACACGTGAATATTCGAAAGCCGCCAGAGATGTCAAAACCGGTGTGTTGTAGCCTTGGGTTTTGGGCCAAGAATGGGACATTTTGGAAAACTCGAGTATTTCTAAGAAATTAACGAGGTTTTCTCTGCCGAGCCACTGTTTGGATTAAGTAACGAGCCGTGCGAGGCGGTGGATCACCATTCAGAGATGGTTACTGCTATTTTTGGTGATTTGTTGAAAAAATACCAAGAAAATTGATTTTTCACTTATTTTATGAAAAAATCAAGTAAAAATCACAAAGGTTCAAAAGCAGACCGAGGTTCTTCACGTGTCATCGTGTACTTCGATCTGAGGCGATGTGTGGAATGGCCTTTCAAGAAAGCGTGTGAATATTCGAAGCCGCCAGAGATGTCAAAACCCATGTCTTGTAGCCTTGGGATTTGGGCCAAAGCGGACATTTTGGGAAAACTCGAGTATTTCTAAGAAATTAACCCGAGTTGTTCTGCTGCGGGCCGTCCGAAGTAGTGGGGCACCATTCAGAGGTGGTTACTGCTATTTTTAGGGATTTTACGAAAAAATACCAAGAAAATTGATTTTTCACTTATTTTTGAAAACAATAAAGTAAAAAATCAAGCGAAGGTTCAAAGCAGACCAGCGCTTCTTAGCGTGTCATCGTGAACTCGATCTGGGGCGATGTGTGGAGCGGTCTTGCAAGAAATCGTGTGAAAATTCGGAGCCGCATGCGAAGGCCAAAACACGTGATGCTCTAACCTTGGGTTTTGGGCCAAAAATGGGACATTTTGGGAAAAATCGAGTGTTTTTATGAAAGTATCGTGAGTTTTCTCTGCCGAGCCACTAATAGGATTTATAGCGAGCCAGTACGAAGCGAGTGTGGCACCGTTCCCGGAAGATTATACTATTTTTTATATATTTTTGGAAAA
Organism: Murraya koenigii; assembly: GCA_025617385.1. Lineage (NCBI taxonomy): Eukaryota > Viridiplantae > Streptophyta > Magnoliopsida > Sapindales > Rutaceae > Murraya > Murraya koenigii. The sequence goes on along the minus strand of CM046814.1, from coordinate 37,505,857 downwards.
AATACCAAGAAAATTGATTTTTCACTTATTTTTTGAAAAAATCAAGTAAAAATCAAGCGAAGGTTAAAAGCAGACCAGCGATTCTTCCAGTGTCATCGTGTACTCGGTCAGAGGCGTGTGTGGAAGGGCCTTGCAAGAAATCCTGTGAAAATTCGAGGCCGCCCAATAGAAGGCCAAAACCGGTGTCTTTGTAGCCTTGGGTTTGGGCCGAAAAGGACATTTTGGGAAAACTTCGAGTATTTCTAAGAAATTAACTTGGTTTTTCTCTGCGAGCCCTATTTGGATTTATAGCGAGCCGTCGAAGTAGTGGGCACTGGTTCCCGGAAGGTTCTACTATTTTTGGTGATTTGTTTTGATAAAATACCAAGAAAATTGATTTTCACTTATTTTTGGAAAAAAATCAAGTAAAAATGAAACGAAGGTTCAAATCCGACCAGCGCTTCTTCCGGTGTCATCGTGTACTCGAGTCTGAGGCGTGTGTGGAGCAGCCTTGCAAGAAATCGTGTGAAAATTCGGAGCCGCCCAAGAGAAGGCCAAAACCAGGTGTGCTATAGGCTTGGGTTATGGGCCAAAAATGGGATATTTTGGGAACACTAGAGTATTTCTATGAAAGTAACCAGTTTTCTCTGCGGAACCCTATTTGGATTTGTAGCGAGCCGTGCAGAGCGGTGGGCACCGTTACGAGATGGTTCCACTATTTTTGGTGATTTTTGAAAAAATACTAAGAAAATTGATTTTTCACTTATTTTTGAAAAAATCAAGTAAAAATCAAGCGAAGATTCAAAACAGACCTACGCTTCTTAGCTTTGTCATCGTGTACTCATTACTGGGGCGATGTGCGGAACGGCCTTGGAAGAAATCCTGTGAAAATTCGGAAGCCGCCCAATAGAAGGCCAAAACCCGTGTGCTGTAGCCTTGGGTTTTGGGCCAAGAGCAGGACATTTTTGGGAAAACTTGAGTATTTCTAACAAATTAACCTGATTTTTCTCTACTAGAGCCCTATTTGGATTAAGTAGCAGCGCTCTAAAGCGAGTGTGGCACCGTTCCCAGGAAGATTATACTATTTTTTTTATATTTTTTGGAAAAAAATACCAAGAAAATTGATTTTTCACTTATTTTTGAAAAAAATCAAGTAAAAATCAAGCGAAGGTTAAAAGCAGACACTGCGATTCTTCCGGTGTCATCGTGTACTTCGGTCTGAGGCGTGTGTGGTAGGGCCTTGCAAGAAATCGTGTGAAAATTCGGAAGCCGCCCAAGAGAAGGCCAAAACCCGTGTGCTATAGGCTTGGGTTATGGGCCAAAAATGGGATATTTTGGGAACACTAGAGTATTCCTATGAAAGTAACCCAGTTTTTCTCTGCCAGAACCCTATTTGGATTTGTAACGAGCCGTCTGAAGCAGTGGGCACCGTTCTGAGATGGTTCCACTATTTTTTGGTGATTTTTGGAAAAAAATACTAAGAAAATTGATTTTTCACTTATTTTTGAAAAAAATCAAGTAAAATCAAGCGAAGATTCAAAAGCGGCTGCGCTTCTTACGCTGTCATCGTGTACTCATTACAGGGCGTGTGCGGAGCGGCCTTGGAAGAAATCATGTGAAAATTCGGAGCCGCCCAATAGAAGGCCAAAACCGGTGTCTTTGTAGCCTTGGGTTTTGGGCCAAAACAAGGACATTTTGGGAAAACTTTAGTATTTCGAGAAATTAACCTGATTTTTCTCTCTGGAGCCCTATTTGGATTAAGTAGCAGCGCTCTAAAGCGGTGTGGCACCGTTCCCAGAAGATTATACTATTTTTTTTTTTATATATTTTTTGGAAAAAAATACCAAGAAAATTGATTTTTCACTTATTTTTTGAAAAAAATCAAGTAAAAATCAAACGAAGGTTAAAAATCGACCCGCGATTCTTCCCGTGTCATCGTGTACTCAGTACAGACGTGTGTGGAAGGGCCTTGCAAGAAATCCTGTGAAAATTCGGAAGCCGCCCAATAGAAGGCCAAAACCCGTGTGCTGTAGCCTTGGGTTTTGGGCCAAGAAGGGGACAATTTTGGGAAAACTCGAGTATTTCTAAGAAATTAACTCGGTTTTTCTCTGCTAGAGCCCTATTTGGATTTGTAACGAGCCGTCTGAAGTAGTGGGCACCGTTCCCGGAAGGTTCTACTATTTTTGGTGATTTGTTTTTGATAAAATACCAAGAAAATTGATTTTTCACTTATTTTTGGAAAAAATCAAGTAAAAATGAAACGAAGGTTCAAAAGCCGACCACGCTTCTTCCGTGTCATCGTGTACTCAGCACGAGGCGATGTGTGGAGCGGCCTTACAAGAAATCGTGGGAAAATTCGGAAGCCGCCAAGAGAAGGCCAAAACCACTTGTGTTGTAGCCTTGGGTTTTGTGCCAAAAATGGGACATTTTGGGAAAACTTAAATATTTCTAACAAATTAACCTGATTTTTCTCTACTAGAGCCCTATTTGGATTCAGTAGCAGCGCTCTAAAGCGATGTGGCACCGTTCCCGGAAGATTATACTATTTTTTTTATATTTTTGGAAAAAATACCAAGAAAATTGATTTTTCACTTATTTTTTGAAAAAATCAAGTAAAAATCAAGCGAAGGTTAAAAGCAGACCAGCGATTCTTCCGTGTCATCGTGTACTTTCGGTCTGGGGCGTGTGTGGAGCAGCCTTGCAAGAAATCGTGTGAAAATTCGGAGCCGCCAAGAGAAGGCCAAAACCCGTGTGCTTATAGGCTTGGGTTATGGGCCAAAAATGGGATATTTTGGGAACACTAGAGTATTTCTATGAAAGTAACCCAGTTTTTCTCTGCGGAACCCTATTTGGATTTATAGCAGTCGATGCAGGCGGTGGGCACCGTTACGAGATGGTTCCACTATTTTTTGGTGATTTTTGAAAAAATACTAAGAAAATTGATTTTTCACTTATTTTTGGAAAAAATCAAGTAAAAATCAAGCGAAGATTCAAAAGCCGGCACTGCGCTTCTTACGCTGTCATCGTGTACTCATTACTGGGCGTGTGCGGAGCGGCCTTGGAAGAAATCATGTGAAAATTCGGAGCCGCCCAATAGAAGGCCAAAACCGGTGTCTTTGTAGCCTTGGGTTTTGGGCCGAAACAGGACATTTTGGGAAAACTTGAGTATTTCTAAGAAATTAACCTGATTTTTCTCTCTGGAGCCCTATTTGGATTAAGTAACAGCGCTCTAAAGCGAGTGTGGCACCGTTCCCAGGAAGATTATACTATTTTTTTTATATATTTTTGGAAAAAATACCAAGAAAATTGATTTTTCACTTATTTTTGAAAAAATCAAGTAAAAATCAAGCGAAGGTTAAAAGCAGACCCGCGATTCTTCCGTGTCATCGTGTACTCGATCTGGGGCGTGTGTGGAAGGGCCTTGCAAGAAATCACGTGAAAATTCGGAGCCGCCCATAGAAGGCCAAAACCCGTGTCTTGTAGCCTGGGTTTTGGGCCGAAAAGGACATTTTGGGAAAACTCGAGTATTTCTAAGAAATTAACCTGGTTTTTCTGCGCGAGCCCTATTTGGATTTATAGCGAGCCATGCGAGTAGTGGGCACTGTTCCCGGAAGGTTCTACTATTTTTGGTGATTTGTTTTTGATAAAATACCAAGAAAATTGATTTTTCACTTATTTTTGGAAAAAATCAAGTAAAAATGAAACGAAGGTTCAAAAGCAGACCAGCGCTTCTTCCGTGTCATCGTGTACTTTCGGTCTGGGGCGTGTGTGGAACGGCCTTGCAAGAAATCGTGTGAAAATTCGGAAGCCGCCCAATAGAAGGCCATAACCCTTGTGTTGTAGCCTTGGGTTTTGTGCCAAAAATGGGACATTTTTGGGAAAACTTAAGTATTTCTAAGAAATTAACCTGATTTTTCTCTACTAGAGCCCTATTTGGATTCGTAACGAGCGCTCTAAAGCAGTGTGGCACCGTTCCCAGAAGATTATACTATTTTTTTTATATATTTTTGGAAAAAATACCAAGAAAATTGATTTTTCACTTATTTTTGAAAAAATCAAGTAAAAATCAAGCGAAGGTTAAAAGCAGACCCGCGATTCTTCCGTGTCATCGTGTACTTTCGATCTGAGGCGTGTGTGGAATGGCCTTGCAAGAAATCGTGTGAAAATTCGGAGCCGCTAAGAGAAGGCCAAAACCCTTGTATTGTAGCCTTGGGTTTTGTGACAAAAATGGGACATTTTTGGGAAAACTTGAGTATTTCTAACAAATTAACCTGATTTTTCTCTACTATAGCCCTATTTGGATTCGTAACGAGCGCTCTAAAGCGGTGTGGCACCGTTCCCGGAAGATTCTACTATTTTTTTTATATTTTTGGAAAAAATACCAAGAAAATTGATTTTTCACTTATTTTTGAAAGAAATCAAGTAAAAATCAAGCGAAGGTTAAAAGCAGACCAGCGATTCTTCCGTGTCATCGTGTACTCGGTCTGGGGCGTGTGTGGAAGGGCCTTGCAAAAAATCATGTGAAAATTCGGAGCCGCCAAGAGAAGGCCAAAACACATGTGCTTATAGGCTTGGGTTTTGGGCCAAAAATGGGATATTTTGGGAACACTAGAGTATTTCTATGAAAGTAACCCAGTTTTCTCTGCCGGAACCCTATTTGGATTTGTAACGAGCCGTCTGCAAGCGGTGGGCACCGTTACGAGATGGTTCCACTATTTTTTGAAAAAATATTAAGAAAATTGATTTTCACTTATTTTTGAAAACAATCAAGTAAAAATCAAGCGAAGGTTCAAACCCAACCCGCGGTTCTTCCGGTGTCATCGTGTACTCGATCTGAAGTGTGTGCAACTGACCTTGAAAGAAATCGTGTGAAAATTCGGAGCCGCCCAGAGAAGGCCAAAACCAGTGTGCTCTAATATTTCTATGAAAGTAACACGGTTTTCTCTGCCGGAACCCTATTTGGATTTATAACGAGCCATATGAAGCGAGTGGGCACCGTTCCCGGAAGGTTCTACTATTTTTGGTGATTTGTTTTTGATAAAATACCAAGAAAATTGATTTTCACTTATTTTTTGAAAAAATCAAGCAAAAATCACGAATGTTCAAAAGCTGACCAGCGCTTCTTCCCGTGTCATCGTGTACTCGGTCTGAGGCGTGTGTGGAATGGCCTTTCAAGAAAACACTGTGAATATTCGAAGCCGCTAAGAGATGTCAAAACCGGTGTGTTGTAGCCTTGGGTTTTGGGCCAAGAATGGGACATTTTGGAAAACTCGAGTATTTCTAAGAAATTAACGAGGTTTTCTCTCGCGAGCCACTGTTTGGATTAAGTAACGAGCCGTGCAAGCGGTGGATCACCATTCAGAGATGGTTACTGCTATTTTTTGGTGATTTGTTGAAAAAATACCAAGAAAATTGATTTTTCACTTATTTTTTTATAAAAGTCAAGTAAAAATCAAATGAAGGTTCAAAACCGACCAGCGCTTCTTCTCGTGTCATCGTATACTCGATCTGAGACGTGCGTAGAATGGCCTTGCAAGAAATCGTGTGAAAATTCGAAAGCCGCCAAGAGAAGGCCAAAGCAGTGTGCTCTAACCTTGGGTTTTGGGCCAAAAATGGGACATTTTGGGAAAACTTCGAGTATTTCTATGAAAGTAACACGTTTTCTCTGCCGAACACTATTTGAATTTTTAACGATGTCATGCAAGCGATGGGCACCGTTCCGGAAGGTTCTACTATTTTTGGTGATTTGTTTTTGATAAAATAACAAAAAATTGATTTTTCACTTATTTTTGAAAAATAATCAAGTAAAAATCAAGCGAAGGTTCAAAACCGACCAGCGCTTCTTCCGTGTCATCGTGTACTCGATCATGGGCGTGTGTGGAATGGCCTTTCAAGAAAGCGTGTGAATATTCGAAGCCGCCAAGAGATGTCAAAACCCGTGTCTTTGTAGCCTTGGGTTTTGGGCCAAGCGGACATTTTGGGAAAACTCGAGTATTTCTAAGAAATTAACCCGAGTTGTTCTCTGCCGAGGCCAGTGCGAAGTAGTGGGGCACCATTCAGAGGTGGTTACTGCTATTTTTAGGGATTTTCGAAAAAATACCAAGAAAATTGATTTTTCACTTATTTTTGAAAACAATAAAGTAAAAATCAAGCGAAGGTTCAAAAGCAGACCAGCGCTTCTTGGCGTGTCATCGTGAACTCGATGCAGGGCGATGTGTGGAGCGGTCTTGCAAGAAATCGTGTGAAAATTCGGAGCCATGCATGAAGGCCAAAACACGTGTGCTATAACCTTGGGTTTGGGCCAATAATGGGACATTTTGGGAAAAATCGAGTGTTTTTATGAAAGTACGCAGTTTTCTCTGCCGAGCCCTATTGGGATTTATAGCGAACCAGTCACGAGCGGTGGGCACCGTTCCGGAAGGTTCTACTATTTTTGGTGATTTTTTTTGATAAAATACCAAGAAAATAGGACATTTTAGGAAAACTTCAGTATTTCTAATAAATTAACTCGGTTTTCCACTGTCGAGCCCTGTTTGGATTCATAACGAGCCGTCCGAAGTAGTTGATCACCGTTCCGCTATGGTTCTGCTATTTTTTGGTGATTTGTTGAAAAAAATACCAAGAAAATAGATTTTTCAGTTATTTTTTGAAAAAAATAAAGTAAAAATCAAATGAAGGTTCAAAACCGACCCGCGCTTCTTCGCGTGTCATCGTGTACTCAGTACAAACGTGTGTGGAACGGCCTTGCAAGAAATCGTGTGAAAATTTGGAAGCCGCCCAAGAGAAGGCCAAAAAACCGTGTGCTGTAGCCTTGGGTTTTAAGCAACAAATTGGACATTTTTGAGAAAACACGAGTAGTTCTAAGAAATTAACACGGTTTTTCTCTGGTAGAGCCTTGTTTGGATTCGTAACGAGCCATCTGAAGCAGTGGATCACCGTTCCGAGATGGTTCTGCTACTTTTTGTGATTTCTTGAAAAAAATACCAAGAAAATTGATTTTTCACTTATTTTTTGAAAAAAAATCAAGTAAAAATCAAACGAAGGTTCAAAACCGACCCGTGCTTCTTCCCGTGTAATCTTGTACTCGGTACAGACGTGTGTGGAACGGCCTTGCAAGAAATCCTGTGAAAATTCAGAAGCCGCCCAAGAGAAGGCCAAAACCCGTGTTCTATAACCTTGTGTTTTGGGCAAAAAATGGGACAATTTTGGGAAAACTCGAGTATTTCTATGAAAGTAACCCAGTTTTTCTCTGCTAGAGCCCTATTTGGATTTGTAACGAGCCATCTGAATCGATGGGCACCGTTCCCAAAAGGTTCTACTATTTCTTGGTGATTTTTTTTTTGATAAAATACTGAGAAAATGGGAAATTTTTGGGAAAACTCGAGTATTTCTAAGAAATTAACACGGTTTTTCTCTGCCAGAGCCCTGTTTGGATTCAGTAGCGAGCGGTCCGAAGCGGTGGATCACCGTTCCGAGATAGTTCCGCTATTTTTTGGTGATTTTTTGCAAAAAATACCAAGAAAATTGATTTTTCACTTATTTTTTGAAAAAAATAAAGTAAAAATCAAACGAAGGTTCAAAACCAACCCGCGCTTCTTCCCGTGTCATCATGTACTCAGTACAGACGTGTGTGGAATGGTCTTGCAAGAAAACGTGTGAAAATTCGAAAGCCGCCCAAGAGATGTCCAAAACCCGTGTGTTGTAGCCTTTGGTTTTGGGCTAAGAAAGGGACATTTTTGGGAAAACTCGAATATTTCTAAGAAATTAACCCGGTTTTTCTCTGGCAGAGCCCTGTTTGGATTCGCGACGAGCCGTCTAAAGTAGTAGGGCACCGTTCCGAGGTGATTCTGCTATTTTTTGGTGATTTTTTGAAAAAATACCAGGAAAATTGATTTTTCAGTTATTTTTTTAAAAAAATCAAGTAATAATCAAACGAAGGTTCAAAACCGACCCGCGATTTTTCCCGTGTCATCGTGTACTCAGTACATACGTGTGTGGAATGGCCTTGCAAGAAATCGTGTGAAAATTCGGAAGCCGCCCAAGAGAAGGCCAAAACCCGTGTGCTATAACCTTGGGTTTTGGGCAAAAAATGGGACATTTTTGGGAAAGCTCGAGTATTTCTATGAAAGTAACAAAGTTTTTCTCTGCTAGAGCCCTATTTGGATTTGTAACGAGCGTCTGAAGCAGTGGGCACCGTTCCCAGAAGGTTCTACTATTTTTTGGTGATTTGTTTTTGATAAAATACCAAGAAAATTGATTTTTCACTTTTTTTTTTTTTGATAAAAGTCAAGTAAAAATCAAATGAAGGTTCCAAACCGTCCCGCGCTTCTTCCCGTGTCATCGTATACTCAGTACAGACGTGCGTAGAATGGCCTTGCACGAAATCATGTGAAAATTCGGAAGCCGCCGAAGAGAAGGCCAAAACCCGTGTGCTATAACCTTGGGTTTTGGGCAAAAAATGGAAAATTTTTTTGGAAAACTCGAGTATTTCTATGAAAGTAACCCAGTTTTTCTCTACTAGAGCGCTATTTGGATTTTTAACGAGCCTTCGAATCGATGGGCACCGTTCCCAAAAGGTTCTACTATTTCTTGGTGATTTTTTTGATAAAATACCGAGAAAATGGGAAATTTTGGGAAAACTCGAGTATTTCTAAGAAATCAACACGGTTTTCTCCGCCGAGCCCTGCTTCGATTCAGTAACGAGCGATGCAAGCGATGGATCACCGTTCCAAGATGGTTCTGCTATTTTTTGGTGATTTGTTGAAAAAAATACCAAGAAAATTGATTTTTCACTTATTTTTTGAAAAAAAATCAAGTAAAAATCAAACGAAGGTTCAAAACCGACCCGTGCTTCTTCCCGTGTAATCGTGTACTCAGTACAGAAGTGTGTGGAATGGCCTTGCACGAAATCGTGGGAAAATTCGGAAGCCGCCCAAGAGAAGGCCAAAACCCGTGTGCTATAACCTTGGGTTCTGGGCAAAAAATGGAACATTTTTGGGAAAGCTCTATTATTTCTATGAAAGTAACCCAGTTTTTCTCTGCTAGAGCCCTATTTGGATTTGTAACGAGTCAGTCAAGCAGTGGGCACCGTTCCCAGAAGGTTCTACTATTTTTCGGTGATTTGTTTTTGATAAAATAATAAGAAAATTGATTTTTCACTTATTTTTTTTTATAAAAGCCAAGTAAAAATCAAATGAAGGTTCCAAACCGACCCGCGCTGCTTCCCGTGTCATCGTATACTCAGTACAGACGTGCGTAGAATGTCCTTGCAAGAAATCGTGTGAAAATTCGATTGCCCCCCAAGAGAAGGCCAAAACCGTGTGCTCTAACCTTGGGTTTTGGGCAAAAATGGGACATTTTGGGAAAACCGAGTATTTCTATGAAAGTAACCCGGTTTTTCTCCGCTGAACCCTATTTGGATTTGTAACGAGCCGTCTGAAGCAGTGGGCACCGTTCCCAGAAGGTTTTACTATTTTTTGGTGATTTGTTTTTGATAAAATACCAAGAAAATTGATTTTTCACTTATTTTTTGAAAAAAAATCAAGTAAAAATCAAACGAAGGTTCAAAACTGACCCGTGCTTCTTCCCGTGTAATCGTGTACTCAGTACAGACGTGTGTGGAATGGCTTTGCAAGAAATCATGTGAAAATTCGGAAGCCGCCGAAGAGAAGGCCAAAACCCGTGTGCTATAACCTTGGGTTTTGGGCAAAAAATGGAAAATTTTTTTGGAAAACTCGAGTATTTCTACGAAAGTAAGCCAGTTCTTCTCTGCTAGAGCGCTATTTGGATTTGTAACGAGCCGTCTGAATCAGTGGGCACCGTTCCCAAAAGGTTCTACTATTTCTTGGTGATTTTTTTGATAAAATCATCGAGAAAATGGGAAATTTTGGGAAAACTCAAGTATTTCTAAGAAATCAACACGGTTTTCTCTCGCAGAGCCCTGCTTCGATTCAGTAACGAGCGATCCAAGCGAGTGGATCACCGTTCCGAGATGGTTCTGCTATTTATTGGTGATTTGTTGACAAAAATACCAAGAAAATTGATTTTTCACTTATTTTTTGAAAAAAAATCAAGTAAAAATCAAACGAAGGTTCAAAACCGACCAGTGCTTCTTCCCGTGTAATCGTGTACTCAGTACAGAAGTGTGTGGAATGGCCTTGCAAGAAATCGTGTGAAAATTCGGAAGCCGCCCAAGAGAAGGCCAAAACCCGTGTGCTATAACGTTGGGTTCTGGGCAAAAAATGGGACATTTTTGGGAAAGCTCGAGTATTTCTATGAAAGTAACCCAGTTTTTCTCTGCTAGAGCCCTATTTGGATTTGTAACGAGCCGTCTGAAGCAGTGGGCACCGTTCCCAGAAGGTTCTACTATTTTTTGGTGATTTGTTTTTGATAAAATAATAAGAAAATTGATTTTTCACTTATTTTTTTTTATAAAAGCCAAGTAAAAATCAAATGAAGGTTCCAAACCGACCCGCGCTGCTTCCCGTGTCATCGTATACTCAGTACAGACGTGCGTAGAATGTCCTTGCAAGAAATCATGTGAAAATTCGATTGCCACCCAAGAGAAGGCCAAAACCGTGTGCTCTAACCTTGGGTTTTGGGCAAAAAATGGGACATTTTGGGGAAAACTCGAGTATTTCTATGAAAGTAACCCAGTTTTTCTCTGCCAGAACCCTATTTGGATTTGTAACGAGCCGTCTGAAGCAGTGGGCACCGTTCCCAGAAGGTTTTACTATTTTTTGGTGATTTGTTTTTGATAAAATACCAAGAAAATTGATTTTTCACTTATTTTTTGAAAAAAAATCAAGTAAAAATCAAACGAAGGTTCAAAACTGACCCGTGCTTCTTCCCGTGTAATCGTGTACTCGATGCTGGACGTGTGTGGAATGGCTTTGCAAGAAATCATGTGAAAATTCGAAGCCGTGAAGAGAAGGCCAAAACCCGTGTGCTATAACCTTGGGTTTTGGGCAAAAATGGAAAATTTTTGGAAAACTCGAGTATTTCTACAAAGTAAGCCAGTTCTTCTCTGCTAGAGCGCTATTTGGATTTGTAACGAGCCGTCTGAATCAGTGGGCACCGTTCCCAAAAGGTTCTACTATTTCTTGGTGATTTTTTTTTGATAAAATACTGAGAAAATGGGAAATTTTTGGGAAAACTCGAGTATTTCTAAGAAATCAACACGGTTTTTCTCTGCCAGAGCCCTGTTTCGATTCGTAACGAGCAGTCTGAAGCAGTGGATCACCGTTCCGAGATGGTTCTGCTATTTATTGGTGATTTGTTGAAAAAAATACCAAGAAAATTGATTTTTCACTTATTTTTTGAAAAAAAATCAAGTAAAAATCAAACGAAGGTTCAAAACCGACCCGTGCTTCTTCCCGTGTAATCGTGTACTCAGTACAGAAGTGTGTGGAATGACCTTGCAAGAAATCGTGTGAAAATTCGGAAGCCGCCCAAGAGAAGGCCAAAACCCGTGTGCTATAACCTTGGGATTTGGGCAAAAAATGGGACATTTTTGGGAAAGCTCGAGTATTTCTATGAAAGTAACCCAGTTTTTCTCTGCTACAGCCCTATTTGGATTTATAACGAGCCGTGCGGAGCGGTGGGCACCGTTCCTGAAGGTTCTACTATTTTTGGTGATTTGTTTTTGATAAAATACCAAGAAAATTGATTTTCACTTATTTTTTGATAAAAGTCAAGTAAAAATCAAATGAAGGTTCAAAACCGACCAGCGCTTCTTCCCGTGTCATCGTATACTCAGTACAGACGTGCGTACAATGGCCTTGCAAGAAATCGTGTGAAAATTCGATTGCCACCCAAGAGAAGGCCAAAACCGTGTGCTCTAACCTTGGGTTTTGGGCAAAAAATGGGACATTTTGGGGAAAACTCGAGTATTTCTATGAAAGTAACCCGGTTTTCTCTGCGGAACCTTATTTGGATTTGTAACGAGCCAGTGCGAAGCGATCGGCACCGTTCCCAGAAGGTTTTACTATTTTTTGGTGATTTGTTTTTGATAAAATACCAAAAAAATTGATTTTTCACTTATTTTTTGAAAAAAATTAAGTAAAAATCAAACGAAGGTTCAAAACTGACCCGTGCTTCTTCCCGTGTAATCATGTACTCAGTACAGACGTGTGTGGAATGGCCTTGCAAGAAATCATGTGAAAATTCGGAAGCCGCCGAAGAGAAGGCCAAAACCCGTGTGCTATAATCTTGGGTTTTGAGCAAAAAATGGGACATTTTTGGGAAAGCTCGAGTATTTTTATGAAAGTAACCAGCTTTTCTCTGCTAGAGCCCTATTTGGATTTGTAACGAGTCAGTCGAAGCGATGGGTACCGTTCCCGAAGGTTCTACTATTTTTGGTGATTTGTTTTTGATAAAATACCAAGAAAATTGATTTTTCACTTATTTTTGATAAAAGTCAAGTAAAAATCAAATGAAGGTTCAAAACCAGACCACGCTTCTTCTCGTGTCATCGTATACTCGATGCAGGACGTGAGTAGAATGGCCTTGCAAGAAATCGTGTGAAAATTCGAAAGCCGCGCCATGTGAAGGCCAAAACCCGTGTGCTCTAACCTTGGGTTTTGGGTCAAAAATGGAACATTTTTGCGAAAACACGAGTATTTCTATGAAAGTAACCCGGTTTTCTCCGCCGGAACCCTATTTTGGATTTATAACGAGCCATGCTGGAGCGATGGACACCATTCCCAGAAGGTTCTACTATTTTTTGGTGATTTGTTTTTGATAAAATACCAAGAAAATTGATTTTTCACTTATTTTTTTTGATAAAAGTCAAGTAAAAATCAAATGAAGGTTCAAAACCGACCCGCGCTTCTTCTTGTGTCATCGTATACTCAGTACAGACGTGCGTAGAATGGCCTTGCAAGAAATCGTGTGAAAATTCGAAAGCCGCCCAATAGAAGGCCAAAACCGTAGTGCTCTAACCTTGGGTTTTGGGCCAAAATGGGACATTTTTCGAAAACTCGAGTATTTCTATGAAAGTAACCCGCTTTTCTCTGCCATAACCCTATTTGGATTTGTAACGAGCCGTCCGGAGCAGTGGACACCGTTCCCGAAGGTTCTACAATTTTTGGTGATTTGTTTTGATAAAATACCAAGAAAATTGAATTTTCACTTATTTTTAGAAAAAAACTAGTAAAAATCAAACGAAGGTTCAAAACCGACCGTGCTTCTTCCCGTGTAATCTTGTACTCGATGCAGGACGTGTGTGGAACGGCCTTGCAAGAAATCCTGTGAAAATTCGAAGTCGCCAAGAGAAGGCCAAAACCCGTGTTCTATAACCTTGTGTTTTGGGCAAAAATGGGACAATTTTGGGAAAACTCGAGTATTTCTATGAAAGTAACCCGGTTTTTCTCTGCTAGAGCCCTATTTGGATTTGTAACGAGTCATGCAAGCGAGTGGGCACCGTTCCCGGAAGGTTCTACTATTTTTGGTGATTTGTTTTTGATAAAATACCAAGAAAATTGATTTTTCACTTATTTCTTTTGATAAAAGTCAAGTAAAAATCAAATGAAGGTTCAAAACCGACCAGCGCTTCTTCCGTGTCATCGTGATACTCGAGTACAGACGTGCGTAGAATGGCCTTGCAAGAAATCGTGTGAAATTTCGAAAGCCGCCAAGAGAAGGCCAAAACCGTGTGCTCTAACCTTGGGTTTTGGGCCAAAAATGGGACATTTTTTCGAAAACTCGAGTATTTCTATGAAAGTAACCCAGTTTTTCTCTGCCATAACCCTATTTGGATTTGTAACGAGCCGTCTGAAGCAGTGGGCACCGTTCCCATAAGGTTTTACTATTTTTTGGTGATTTGTTTTTGATAAAATACCAAAAAAATTGATTTTTCACTTATTTTTTGAAAAAAATTAAGTAAAAATCAAACGAAGGTTCAAAACTGACCCGTGCTTCTTCCCGTGTAATCATGTACTCATTACAGACGTGTGTGGAATGGCCTTGCAAGAAATCATGTGAAAATTCGGAAGCCGCCAGGAGAAGGCCAAAACCGTAGTGCTATAATCTTGGGTTTGGGCAAAAAATGGGACATTTTGGGAAAGCTCGATATTTTTATGAAAGTAACCAGTTTTTCTCTGCTAGAGCCCTATTTGGATTTATAACGAGTCAGTCAAGCGGTGGGCACCGTTCCCGGAAGGTTCTACTATTTTTGGTGATTTGTTTTTGATAAAATACCAAGAAAATTGATTTTTCACTTATTTTTGATAAAAGTCAAGTAAAAATCAAATGAAGGTTCAAAACCGACCCGCGCTTCTTCCTGTGTCATCGTATACTCAGTACAGACGTGAGTAGAATGGCCTTGCAAGAAATCGTGTGAAAATTCGAAAGCCGCCCAACAGAAGGCCAAAACCCGTGTGCTCTAACCTTGGGTTTTGGGTCAAAAATGGAACATTTTTGCGAAAACTCGAGTATTTCTATGAAAGTAACCCAGTTTTTCTCTGCCAGAACCCTATTTTGGATTTGTAACGAGCCGTCTGGAGCAGTGGACACCGTTCCCAGAAGGTTCTACTATTTTTTGGTGATTTGTTTTTGATAAAATACCAAGAAAATTGATTTTTCACTTATTTTTTTTGATAAAAGTCAAGTAAAAATCAAATGAAGGTTCAAAACCGACCCGCGCTTCTTCTCGTGTCATCGTATACTCAGTACAGACGTGCGTAGAATGGCCTTGCAAGAAATCGTGTGAAAATTCGAAAGCCGCCAAGAGAAGGCCAAAACCGTAGTGCTCTAACCTTGGGTTTTGGGCCAAAATGGGACATTTTTTCGAAAACTCGAGTATTTCTATGAAAGTAACCAGTTTTTCTCGCCATAACCCTATTTGGATTTATAACGAGCCGTCTGGAGCAGCGGACACCGTTCCTAGAAGGTTCTACTATTTTTTGGTGATTTGTTTTTGATAAAATACCAAGAAAATTGAATTTTCACTTATTTTTAGAAAAAAATCTAGTAAAAATCAAGCGAAGGTTCAAAACCGACCGGTGCTTCTTCCCGTGTAATCTTGTACTCGATGCAGGACGTGTGTGGAACGGCCTTGCAAGAAATCTCGTGAAAATTCGAAGTCGCCAAGAGAAGGCCAAAACCCGTGTGCTATAACCTTGTGTTTTGGGCAAAAATGGGACAATTTTGGGAAAACTCGAGTATTTCTATGAAAGTAACCCAGTTTTTCTCTGCTAGAGCCCTATTTGGATTTGTAACGAGCCGTCTGAAGCAGTGGGCACCGTTCCCAGAAGGTTCTACTATTTTTTGGTGATTTGTTTTTGATAAAATACCAAGAAAATTGATTTTTCACTTATTTCTTTTGATAAAAGTCAAGTAAAAATCAAATGAAGGTTCAAAACCGACCCGCGCTTCTTCCCGTGTCATCGTATACTCAGTACAGACGTGCGTAGAATGGCCTTGCAAGAAATCGTGTGAAAATTCGAAAGCCGCCCAAGAGAAGGCCAAAACCGTGTGCTCTAACCTTGGGTTTTGGGCCAAAAATGGGACATTTTTTCGAAAACTCGAGTATTTCTATGAAAGTAACCCAGTTTTTCTCTGCCATAACCCTATTTGGATTTGTAACGAGCCGTCTGAAGCAGTGGGCACCGTTCCCATAAGGTTTTACTATTTTTTGGTGATTTGTTTTTGATAAAATACCAAAAAAATTGATTTTTCACTTATTTTTGGAAAAAAATTAAGTAAAAATCAAACGAAGGTTCAAAAGCCGACCGTGCTTCTTCCCGTGTAATCATGTACTCGATGCAGGACGTGTGTGGAATGGCCTTGCAAGAAATCATGTGAAAATTCGGAAGCCGCCCAGGAGAAGGCCAAAACCCGTGTGCTATAATCTTGGGTTTTGGGCAAAAAATGGGACATTTTTGGGAAAGCTCGATATTTTTATGAAAGTAACCCAGTTTTTCTCTGCTAGAGCCCTATTTGGATTTGTAACGAGCCGTCTGAAGCAGTGGGCACCGTTCCCGGAAGGTTCTACTATTTTTGGTGATTTGTTTTGATAAAATACCAAGAAAATTGATTTTCACTTATTTTTGATAAAAGTCAAGTAAAAATCAAATGAAGGTTCAAAACCGACCACGCTTCTTCACGTGTCATCGTATACTCAGATCTGAGACGTGAGTAGAATGGCCTTGCAAGAAATCGTGTGAAAATTGAAAGCCGCCAATGAAGGCCAAAACCCGTGTGCTCTAACCTTGGGTTTTGGGTCAAAAATGGAACATTTTACGAAAACTCGAGTATTTCTATGAAAGTAACCCGGTTTTCTCTGCGGAACCCTATTTTGGATTTGTAACGAGCCGTCTGGAGCGGTGGACACCGTTCCCAGAAGGTTCTACTATTTTTTGGTGATTTGTTTTTGATAAAATACCAAGAAAATTGATTTTTCACTTATTTTTTTTGATAAAAGTCAAGTAAAAATCAAATGAAGGTTCAAAACCGACCCGCGCTTCTTCTCGTGTCATCGTATACTCAGTACAGACGTGCGTAGAATGGCCTTGCAAGAAATCGTGTGAAAATTCGAAAGCCGCCCAAGAGAAGGCCAAAACCGTGTGCTCTAACCTTGGGTTTTGGGCCAAAAATGGGACATTTTTTCGAAAACTCGAGTATTTCTATGAAAGTAACCCAGTTTTTCTCTGCCATAACCCTATTTGGATTTGTAACGAGCCGTCTGGAGCAGCGGACACCGTTCCCAGAAGGTTCTACTATTTTTTGGTGATTTGTTTTTGATAAAATACCAAGAAAATTGAATTTTCACTTATTTTTAGAAAAAAAATCTAGTAAAAATCAAACGAAGGTTCAAAACCGACCCGTGCTTCTTCCCGTGTAATCTTGTACTCGGTACAGACGTGTGTGGAACGGCCTTGCAAGAAATCCTGTGAAAATTCAGAAGCCGCCCAAGAGAAGGCCAAAACCCGTGTGCTATAACCTTGTGTTTTGGGCAAAAAATGGGACAATTTTGGGAAAACTCGAGTATTTCTATGAAAGTAACCCAGTTTTTCTCTGCTAGAGCCCTATTTGGATTTGTAACGAGCCGTCTGAAGCAGTGGGCACCGTTCCCAGAAGGTTCTACTATTTTTTGGTGATTTGTTTTTGATAAAATACCAAGAAAATTGATTTTTCACTTATTTTTTTGATAAAAGTCAAGTAAAAATCAAATGAAGGTTCAAAACCGACCCGCGCTTCTTCCCGTGTCATCGTATACTCAGTACAGACGTGCGTAGAATGGCCTTGCAAGAAATCGTGTGAAAATTCGAAAGCCGCCCAAGAGAAGGCCAAAACCGTGTGCTCTAACCTTGGGTTTTGGGCCAAAAATGGGACATTTTTTCGAAAACTCGAGTATTTCTATGAAAGTAACCCAGTTTTTCTCTGCCATAATCCTATTTGGATTTGTAACGAGCCGTCTAAAGCAGTGGGCACCGTTCCCAAAAGGTTTTACTATTTTTTGGTGATTTGTTTTTGATAAAATACCAAAAAAATTGATTTTTCACTTATTTTTGAAAAAATTAAGTAAAAATCAAACGAAGGTTCAAAACCCGACCGGTGCTTCTTCCCGTGTAATCATGTACTCGAGTACTAGACGTGTGTAGAATGGCCTTGCAAGAAATCATGTGAAAATTCGAAGCCAGCCTAAGAGTAGGCCAAAACCCGTGTGCTATAATCTTGGGTTTTGGGCAAAAAATGGGACATTTTTGGGAAAGCTCGAGTATTTTTATGAAAGTAACCCAGTTTTTCTCTGCTAGAGCCCTATTTGGATTTGTAACGAGCCGTTTGAAGCAGTGGGCACCGTTCCCAGAAGGTTCTACTATTTTTTGGTGATTTGTTTTTGATAAAATACCAAGAAAATTGATTTTTCACTTATTTTTTGATAAAAGTCAAGTAAAAATCAAATGAAGGTTCAAAACCGACCCGCGCTTCTTCCTGTGTCATCGTATACTCGATGCAGGACGTGAGTAGAATGGCCTTGCAAGAAATCGTGTGAAAATTCGAAGCCGCCAATGAAGGCCAAAACCCGTGTGCTCTAACCTTGGGTTTTGGGTCAAAAATGGAACATTTTTGCGAAAACTCGAGTATTTCTATGAAAGTAACCCAGTTTTTCTCTGCCAGAACCCTATTTTGGATTTGTAACGAGCCGTCTGGAGCAGTGGACACCGTTCCCAGAAGGTTCTACTATTTTTTGGTGATTTGTTTTTGATAAAATACCAAGAAAATTGAATTTTCACTTATTTTTAGAAAAAAAATCAAGTAAAAATCAAACGAAGGTTCAAAACCGACCGTGCTTCTTCCCGTGTAATCTTGTACTCGGTACAGGACGTGTATGGAACGGCCTTGCAAGAAATCTCGTGAAAATTGAAGCCGCCCAAGAGAAGGCCAAAACCCGTGTGCTATAACCTTGTGTTTTGGGCAAAAAATGGGACAATTTTGGGAAAACTCGATTATTTCTATGAAAGTAACCCAGTTTTTCTCTGCTAGAGCCCTATTTGGATTTGTAACGAGCCGTCTCAAGCGATGGGCACCGTTCCCGGAAGGTTCTACTATTTTTGGTGATTTGTTTTGATAAAATACCAAGAAAATTGATTTTTCACTTATTTTTTTGATAAAAGTCAAGTAAAAATCAAATGAAGGTTCAAAACCGACCAGCGCTTCTTCCGTGTCATCGTATACTCGATACTGAGACGTGCGTGAGAATGGCCTTGCAAGAAATCGTGTGAAAATTCGAAAGCCGCCCAAAGAGAAGGCCAAAACCGTGTGCTCTAACCTTGGGTTTTGGGCCAAAAATGGGACATTTTTTGGAAAACTCGAGTATTTCTATGAAAGTAACCCAGTTTTTCTCTGCCAGAACCCTATTTTGGATTTGTAACGAGCCGTCTGAAGCAGTGGACACCGTTCCCATAAGGTTTTACTATTTTTTTGTGATTTGTTTTTGATAAAATACCAAAAAAATTGATTTTTCACTTATTTTTTTTTATAAAAGTCAAGTAAAAATCAAATTAAGGTTCAAAACCGACCCGCGCTTCTTCCCTTGTCATCGTATACTCAGTACAGACGTGCGTAGAATGGCCTTGCAAGAAATCGTGTGAAAATTCGAAAGCCGCCCAAGAGAAGGCCAAAACCGTGTGCTCTAACCTTGGGTTTTGGGACAAAAATGGGACATTTTTTGGAAAACTCGAGTATTTCTATGAAAGTAACCCAGTTTTTCTCTGCTAGAGCCCTATTTAGATTTGTAACGAGCCGTATGAAGCAGTGGGCACCGTTCCCATAAGGTTCAACTATTTTTTGGTGATTTTATTTTGATAAAATACCAAGAAAATGGGGCATTTTTAGGAAAACTCGAGTATTTCTAATAAATTAACCCAGTTTTTCACTGCTAGAGCCCTGTTTGGATTCGTAATAAGTCGTCTGAAGCAGTGGGCACCGTTCCCAGAAGGTTCTACTATTTTTTGGTGATTTGTTTTTGATAAAATACCAAGAAAATTGATTTTTCACTTATTTTTTGATAAAAGTCAAGTAAAAATCAAATGAAGGTTCAAAACCGACCCGCGCTTCTTCCCGTGTCATCGTGTACTCAGTAAAGACGTGTGTGGAACGGCCTTGCAAGAAATCGTGTGAAAATTCGAAAGCCGCCCAAGAGAAGGCCAAAACCATGTGCTCTAACCTTGGGTTTTGGGCCTAAAATGGGACATTTTTGGGAAAACTCGAGTATTTCTAATAAATTAACCCGGTTTTTCACTGCTAGAGCCCTGTTTGGATTCAGTAATAAGTCG